>CM035229.1:45457081-45926964 GCA_020226215.1 Sindora glabra
AAAACTATGAATTTTGACTTTTAATTATAGCATGAATATAATGAAAAAAAATTATTTATATAAATTGATATAATAAATATCTAGACTAATTGATGATTAAATCTTCAATTTTGTATTCTTCGTACCATTTGAATGGATATCTTTAATATAAAAAGATATGAAATTATTATAGGGGTCTTGTTACCTCTATTATAAACTCTCTTTTCTCTCTCTCTAATGAGGAAATCTATTTTTGCATACTAATGGAACAAAAATACAAATTAGGGTTGGTTACTAAAGATATAGGATCTCTTAAATAAATTGTTGAGTCACAAATCCTATCTATTACAGAATTCATGTCCAACTTACCAACCTATTCATATTTGAGTCATAATACCTTACAGGGCTCGATTCAAATTGTCAATTTTTATTTGGAGTTCACATAAAAATTTTTAATAGTAATTGTTATTTATAAATTAATGTAAAACTTACATTAATATTTCTAACAATATTTCTATTCGATGTGCCAAATTGTTTTGTGTAGCATAACTAATTAGTGGTTAATAAGTTAATTGGTTATATTATATGTGTATTTAACATAATATAGTTTATTTGGATCCATTTCGCATAATAAATAAGTTAATTTATAATTTATTAATCTAATTAATAAATTATAAGTTAACTTTTAACATTATTTTGTGCATTAACTTATAAAAAATAACTTCTAATTTAATAAATTATTTTAAATAACTTATAATTTATAAGTTACTACTTTTTTGAACTTTTTTTAGATTTATTCTTATTCTTTTTGTTAATTTAATTTTAACGTAATTATATCCTTATTTAAACTATAAATATATAAAAATATGTATATAAATAATTATACAATATTATAAAATATAATTAGTTGTATTTTAAATAATTATACTTTCAATATAAATAATAAAATAAAAATTATATAAGTAAATAAATATAAAATAATAAATTATAATTAATTAAGTATTAGATTTTATATTTTTATTTTGAACATCTTAATTATATTAATATAATTTAATTTTTAGACAAATATAAATTATTTTAATTTATATATTTATTTCTATTAATATATATATTCTTTTGTATTATTTTATAACTTTAGTTAGTTTGATAGATAATTTTGTAAAATATTTATTATGTAATTAGTTAATTTATTAATTATTAATTATCAGTTAACTTATTAACTATTTGTGTGTGAAATAAAATATTGATATATTTCTTAAGGTAGCTTATAGTAGCTTTTTAAAAAATTTTCAAATTTACCTTTCTTTTTTTCATTAAATGATAATGTATATTCTAATTATGTAAATAAATATTTGATGTTTTAAAATTAATTCAATATAAATAAATAAAAAATAAGTACATAAATAAATATATGATATTATAAAATATAATAAGTTAAATTTTATATTATTATATGAATAATAAATAAATAAATAATAAGTAAATAAAATATATATAATATCATAAATATAATTAATTAAATTTTGAATAATTATATTTATTTTATATATTTTAATTATATTAATATAAGTTGATCTCAAGATAAATATGAAATAATTTAATTGATATATCTATTGGTATTAACATATCATTTTATGTTATTTTATCCTAATTAGTTTGATAATTAATTTTATTAAATATTTTTGTACTTTATTTGGTGCAACTGTGGGCCCCATACACATTTTTAAAAAAAAATTTTGCCAGCTTGCAGTTCTACGTTGGATACTCACTTATTATGTAGGATCGGTTGTTAAAAACTAAAGGATAACGCTAAGTTTATTTTGTGAAAAATAATTTTTATAAAAAATTTTTATATTCTGATATATAAATAAAGGAGTATTGTATATCTTAAAACTTTATGATTAAAATAATTGATCTTTAAAATTATGGTAATGAAGAAAAATAATTCTCTCTTTAAAAAAAGAGGAAGTTACATTTAACATTGATATATCAATCATTTTTTATCATTTTGATAATTTATAATTATATTTGCTTAAAAGATATTTTTTATCAAAGCAAACAAAATTTCAATATAGCATCACAAGCAATGATGCATTAATGACCACAAATATAATAGTGATGCAACTAGGTAATTTGGGTAGCCAATTTTAAAAAAAATTAAAAATTAAATTTAACCTATAAAATTTTATTAAATATATAAAAATTAGTTCAGATTTATATGTGAAAAATATGTGTTAAATTAATTTAGAGTTGGAATTGTCATCCAAATGCGTGCAATCCCTTGCATTTCATAAAATTCATACTAATTGATAAATAATATTTAAAATTAATTTAAATAATATAAATAAATACTACCAATCATCCATTTATATTACAAGCAGTTTGTAGCTGGTAATGAAGCTATTATTCTACAAAATGAAGGTTTTTGTAACATAAGACAGATCCAAAACTAAATGACAATATTAAGAAGGATTCATGAATTTGGATTCATTTTGATATTTGAGGGATTAAAATAAAATAATTCTTTTAAAGGAGGCCAAATACATCCAACTTTTATTTTAGATGGAGTTGAAAAAAATAATTAAGCCAATTTTAAATGATAAAATTACAACTTTAAATGAAGACATTTTTATCAAAATACCTATGCTTTTCTATAATAATGTAAATATAAATTAGAAATGATATTTATGTTTCAACACTATTAATAATAACCTCAATACCAATTAAGATTATTTCATAAAAATATAACATCTTTTAAAGTTGAATGATATATTTACTTTGAAAGTTTTTTCAATGATTAAATTGTGATGAAAAAAACTCATGAATTAAATTTATATATATTTACAATTTTATTTGTAAAATGTCTTCATATTTTCTTATATCATTTTCGTTAAAAATTGAACTTATAAAATGTTAAATTTTTTAAAAAAAATTCTTATGATACAACTTTTATGAATGCGGTTACGACTTTTTGTCTACTCATTACATAGAAAACTCAAGCAAAAATGGAAGTTCATTTTGGGAAAAATTTACAATATTGCAGATAAATATGCAATATTTATGTTTAAATTAAAAACATAACATATAATAAATTATCATCCTATAATGTATATTCGTGTGCATACATGTAAGCGTAATATGGAATAGAATAAGAAAGCTCACAATGGCCAGACAGACCAATCTTGTTATGGCCAATTGGTACCCAACTTTTGTGGACAAAATTTCCTAAATTCTTTGCAAGTGATTGGTACAATCTCATCTTTTTAATATTTCAATTTCTCTTAACTTTTTAATTGCAATTTAGATATAACAATTCCAGTCTACGATTTCCCATCTTCTGAACTGCTTCATGTCTCCAAAGTATATATTCTTTCAAATTTTATCTTAAAAAAATATTAATTAATTAATACAAACAACCTAATATATTATCAGAACAAAAATATGCTTAACATTCTATGTGTAAGTTTGATGACAATTTTATCTCCATCACAAATATTATTTTTGTTAATGATTGTGATTACTGGTTTCAAAGTTTATAGTTAGATTATTTATTTTAAAATAGCATTTTAATTTTAATATAAAATTAGTTAAAATAAATTTATCAATTAATTCTTTTAATAGTTGTTTGGATAGAATTATTTTTTAAATGTATCAGGTAATAAATTAATTTACCTATTTTAATTTTAGAAACTAATTAATTAAGTCGAATAAAGTAAAATCAAAGAAATTTTGCTCATATATATATATATATATATATATATATATATATATATATATATATATATATATATATATATATATATATATATATATATATATATATATCTTCCATATCCACAAAAAAATGAGAATCAAGAATATTTTTAGTATGGAACATTAAAGTGAGAATAAAGAGTAATTGATTCATAGCATGAATGTCTAGAAATTAGAGTCAAGAATGATTTCCACAACAAATAAGAACTAAGAATCATTGATTAGCATAGAACACAAAAATTAGAACAAAGATTAATTAATTTATAGCATGGAAAATTAAAAATTACAACGGAGACTCATTGATTTTTTTTCCCCAAATACAAGAATTAAAAAGCTTAACTTTTAAGAAGGAAATTAAAATTAAAAAGGAGATTAATTGATTTATATTATGAAAAATTAAAAATGAGAATTAAAGCTCGTCCATTTCTACCTTGTTATGACTTTGATTTGGTATATTTAAAAATTATAAACTTATCAAATATTTTTTAATTTTAAAATCCCATATACCAAATTTTTTAATTTGGTATATGGGATTTTAAAATCGACCGACAAGGGAGAGGGAGGAATACGACATAAAATATAAAAAAATATTTTATTTATTTAATATTAAATATAAAAAATTTTAAATTTTTTATTTAAAAACTTTATTTTTACTGTGTAAATAATATATTATTCTTTTATTAATATATATATAAATATTATTTTCGTATGAAAAATACTTTTTGAAAAAATAAACAAGTTCATCATTCTAGTCAAGAGAATAAATAAATAATTTTTCTATAAAAATATTGAATTTTTATTAAAAACTTGAGTTTTCAAATAGAAATTGTGCAAATAACATTTTTGAAAATTTATCTGTTCAATTTTTCTGATGAAATTGAGGGGGATCCAAATCCGGAGTTGATGTTTGAATTTGCTACTTTGGGCCAACTCGAGGCCTAGGCGAGTCTTTGCCTCTGTGTTGCATGGCTGCTGCAGCCGATTAGCAACAGTACGTTGAAGCCAGTTCAAGAATCAGGCCTAAAAACTGAAAGCCCAGCTACAGAACCCAAAATTTTTTAATTTGCAACAAAATTATGACTTTAAATTAAAATATTCCAATTGACATAAAAAAATGTAATTTTACAATAACATTCCATGTCCATACAAAAAAGTACAATAAAATTAAAATTTTAAACTTTTACATGAAATTATTAAGATTACAAAGTGTGAACTCATGTGATATTTTATGCATAACAAGTCATTGCATGACCTAAATATTAGTGAGTTAAGGATTTAAATGAAAACACATTCAATTTTTAAAGATTGCCTGTTGTGAAAGAGATTCAATCAAGCTACCAACTCAGAGGTGGTGACCAATTTGGTCACGTCAAGTTTTCCATCACTAGTAGTTGTGAACCAAGGGCCACGACAGACCTGAACAGTTTTCCACTTGAATCCACAGCATCCGTTAATTTTCTCCACACCTATCTCCAAATTTTGTTATGTAAATATTTATTGCTCTGAAGTTGATTTGTTTAAAACATTCTCAAAAGAAATAATTTCACAGGGTATTAAAATAACAAAATGTAAAAAATATGATTAAAAATAATATCTTTTCATCTCAAGTAGCATATGATTTTTTTTAAAAAAAATGTCTTCCTTTATATTTGAATTTAATCAGCACAAATCAGCAACCAATTGCAATCCCAATATCACAAGGGCCCTTTACTTGATGGCAAAATTTCTGTCAATCTCGTATGGTGCCGCAAACTTAAACCTTCCCAACAAGTCATCCTAAGTAATAAAAAGAGAAATTTCTAAGATGCGAAATCCTAGACCTATTAAATCCGAAATGAAATTAAGGATGTAGTGGAAGGGATGGAATGAGAACAAGTCTTACCGATGAAAGGTGAGTGAACGCAAAACTAGTTGAATTAGCCATTCTTAAAGGCTGCCAAGCTTCGATCCTCGGACGGTGATGATCCGCGAAAGGACACGACTACGAGAAATAAATGCACAGGAGAGTTAAGGGATATGAAGACATAAAAATAACGAGAAATTTTCAATCTCAATTCTTTGCTAACGGCCAAAATGAGATTTATTTTTTGCAATGAATTTCAATAATAATAATAATAATAATAATAATGTTTCGCATTCACACATAGCGGAGTGTTTTATTATTTAACATTTATAAACGATCATACTACCATTAGAAAAAATAAAATCACACTAATGTAGATATATTGATGGTCATCTTTATCATTATTTATATTTGTTATCTACACTTATTCATGAATGTCGGAGAAAGGCAGTTGAAAATTAGCATTTTTGTTGTAGTGATGGTTTCATAGTTAGAATTAAACATCTAATTATAATTATTGAAAACTTAGTTTTCATCACTACGTTATCTTGTACTACCACTTACACATGAGTAATGTTTTTCATTTATTTACACATATCATACCCTAAAAATATCATATTTCTGACATATATTAATTAACAAAAGAGACAAATTGGAGCAATTTTATAGTGTGCTCTAATCTCTGCCCTCCAAGTAAGAAGAATCCAGGGTGGCGGCAGAAAAGAGATTTGCATCAGACATAAACGGAGTTGTTTCATCCCCGGAGATAATTTTGTTTTCAGTAGTCCCACTCATCCCACTCTCATCTCTGTGTCTGTAATGCTGTCCCATGTCCTCAAATTTCAAGGAGCCTAAAGCATCACTCTGTTCTGAAGCCACCTTTTGAATTACTGTTTTGCCTTCAAGCATGCTGACCACTGAAAACATGGCAGGCCTTAGCATTGGAGAGATATGGGTGCACAAAAGAGCAACATTAATCATCACCATAACTTCCTCTTTGTTGAAGTCTGAACCCAATCTTTGATCAACTAGCTCCATTAGATTGCCCCTCTTTATCAGGAGATAAGCCTGTTCAAAGAACATGTGCAGACATCAGTTTGATAATAAACCATTCTTGAACCATCTCTACTTCTCTAAACATTTTAAGCCTTTGGGATCAACTGGCACTTGGCGCAGTTTGATTCCAATGCCAACGGCCAAAAATGTAATTGAAATTAAGGTGCTAAGATATCTAAGTATAGGAGAAAATGCATGATATACAGTAAGGAAGGAAGTAGACTTAGTCTTCTGGTACACTTGAACAAGAGCCAATTAAAATCATAGGGAAAGATAGGGACATTGGTCACATATATATGGCCAGAACTAGGATTGATGACACTGACTTTGGTTCCATCATGTAAGGAAATTACAGCATAATAACAGCATGCTCATAAAGTCATGGTAAAGTAACATATATTCCTAGGTCTTCTTAAGGATGACACTGTATTAGCATGAAAATATACATCATGTTTACCCAATCAAGTAGAGAGGATGATTCTTCCATATTAGGCCGGTTAATGAGGTTGGTCCTCCCACTAACGATTTCCAAGACAACAATTCCAAAACTATAAACATCCTCCTTTTCAATTAAATAATCACGCATTGCATATTTAGAACCCATATATCCACTGCAATAATATTGAAAATCCATCTATTACAGTAACTTAAAAAAAAAATCCTATTTTTTAATTTCTTCACATTGCATGATTTGCATAAAATATGAATAAATATATAAATATATGCACAAAAGAAATAAAAATATAGGAACTCACTAGGTGCCAGCTATTTTGGTGCTTATGTGGCTATCATCCTCTTCGTGTAGTTTAGCCAAACCAAAATCTGATATTTTGGGATTGAGGTCCTTATCCAACAAAACATTTGTAGCCTTGATATCCCTATGAATAATCTTCAGCCTTGACTCTTCATGGAGGTAAGCCAAACCTTTAGCAATACCAACACAAATATTGTGCCTTGTTGGCCAATCCAATTTTAGTTGGCTTTTTTCTGGACCTTCATTTGTGACACCAAACTTTTCGGTATGTATGTTTTGCATAGAAGACTGCAAACTATTACAGAGATAACAGACAAACTTGAACAAAGAGAAAAAATGATTACCGAATAAAGCGCGAGCAAGGTAATTGTTCCATGTATTCATATATTAGCAACAACTGATCGCCCTCCATACAACAGCCATAAAGCTTAACAAGGTAAGGGTGTTGCAAAGCAGAAATCATTCCTATTTCATTTACGAACTCACGACTCCCTTGCCGTGATTTAGAAGAAAGCTGTTTCACCGCCACTATTGTGCCATCTGACAGAAAGCCCTGCATTTGAGGGAACACGAGAAGTTTTAGCGAAGTCAAAGGAAAAAAAATATCATCAAGCACTTGCAAGTGGCTGCAACTATAATAGCCCCCTCGACAATCAACAAAAAGGTTGTTTGTCAAGGATACCTTGTAAACAGGACCAAAACCTCCTTCTCCGATCTTATTTGTAATATCAAAATTGTTTGTTGCAACTTTGATCTGCCTTAAAGTAAATAAACGAGTTTGAAGTTCTAAGCCATTTAGTCCTGTTGATAGAAGCAAAGAAAGATAAGAGATCTCATATACGGAAAAAATTCCACAGCATTAGTCCAATTTGCACCATCAATATGCTGATTCTGTCTCTTGGAGGAGTTAGCAAGTTGATTAAGCAGTGAAAAAAGGCATAAAACTGGTTATGAATACCTAAACAATATGTTAAACAGAAAGAATTCATGCTATAAGCAATCGAAATCCCATTTTTGTGCATGAAACTTTATGTGAATATATTGGCAATCAATTATTATAATAATTGTAGTAAACTTTTGGGGAGTAATACTAGTTGCAGGCAATATTCTTCACAGTCGCACATCTGGCAACATTTATGTTGCATTCGCTCAACTTGTTTACTATTCCTCAACACTTCGATTCCTTGCATCGCTCTAGCCAAACTGGCTTCATTTATTTTAAACAAGCAAGGCCTCTTTGACTGAGATTATGCCACGTCTACATATGTAGGAAATGAAACAAGAGTTTATGTGTGTGTAACAGGTTTTTGTGGTTACCTTGGGCTAGTGAATTTCTCTGTCCTATACAGCCTCTCAACCAAAGTATAAGAAATACCAGAATGGTAATAACTGCTCCCGAAACCACAATTGCAATCACGATACCCACAGGCATGCTACTTCCTTTTTCTGATGGGGGTGTAAAATCTGCTTGAATAAGATAGAACACATTTACACATTAGAAGATAAAGGTAATGGCCAAAGAATGTGGACTTAAAGAGAAAACAACACACCAGGATCCACTGATATAGCTGATACAAGAGGACCATATACTGATTTAAATGGGATAGCAACTGTCCCTTTCCCGGCCCAATAAAAGTGAATCTCCAAGGTATTACTAATCACAACCGAAGTAAACTTTCTAGTGACTGACTTGCCAGCTCCTCCAGCCACTTTCGCAATATTGAAATCCTTCAGCTCCAGCTTTCCCTGCAAAATTTCATTTCAAACACAGATTCTTCCTCAAGGTTATATAACCTGTAAATTTACAGAATGTAAATTTTGCTGGAACATAAGTGCTTCCTTATGGTTGAATAAGGTAGAGAAAACGATGTAATTCCATGTACCTGAATATAGACATAAAAAACTCGCCTTCCTAAGCTGTCATAGGAATGATCATCAGGAAACATTATCTCTGCAAAATGGAGACTTACTGTGTAGTTTCCATTTCCCAGGCAGAATCCATAATAAGTAAGAGAAACGGGAGAAACACGAGCATCCATATACAGTTCAGCATTTTCCATAGCAAGCTTAGATGTATTAGATGACGTATAGTAGTCTTTGCGGTCACTACCATAGAAGTGACCAGTGCTGCTAAATGCCCAGTTTGTTCCCGTCCGGTGGAATCTTGCTGGTCCACCTTCACGCGAATCATCATCATACACCTTGTTTCCATAATTTGCAGACTTTCCACCGCAATTTATATGGATAGAGTATGACACTGGGAGAGACAAATGGAAAACAATGAGCAACTTTATTAGAAGGAACTCACCTCAGAGTCCTACAATAAGCTGTTAAAAAGCATGTCAGTTTGTCGTTGGATAATTATTCTTTTCCTCCTTGTTTTTCAAATGCTAAAGGAATAATGAGATGACAATACCCAATTGTCAAAAACTCAGAATCAAGCAGTTAACACTAGGCCAAAAAGTTATCTATAGTTATTAGTTATGGTGCAAGTTTATCTTTTACCCATGTCAGATTAAGCACCAACCGCTTCGTTTCTAACCCAGAGGAATTCGTGGACTACGTTACCAACAATGACTTTTTGTAAATACATGAAAAATCAACTTACTTTGAGGACAGCGAATGTTTTCCAAGCATGAAACGGTTTTTCTGAGAGAATTAAGGAAAGGGCAGACATAACATGTTAGCATAATCACAATATAAATTATAACCAGCAAAGCTCTACACCTGTGTGTGTGTGGGTGATTTCAAAGAATTAACCATGAGCAACATAAAACTTGTGAGTTCTTTTCCATCAAAAAGAGGAGTGCAAAACAAGTTCTTGACAGAAAAGAAAAAAGAAAAAGGAATGGTAAAGGCCCAGGTGGCTATTCAAAATTTCCAAAAAATAATAATAATAATAATAATGAAAAATACGCAAATGCAAGGATTCCTACACGCCATTTTGACATGTCATTTGTTCCAGGTCTCCAATGCTGAAGTTGTTATATGAGAGATCTCTGGGCACATATATGCAGATTGTAAATTGCGATTCAGAATCCAAGAAGATCTAAGGGATTGGACCAGTTAGTCAGTTCCTTGTGTGAACCAACCAAACATAAATAATACTAAGCTCATTACTGAGAGGTAGATCCTAAGAAACTCACAGTTGTTTGAGGGTGGTTATATTTGCCAGTTCTACAGGGATTGGACCAGTTAGTCGGTTCCCAAGGAGAGAACTGTCATGATCGGAAACCATAAATTAGATTCATGTTTCATGGAATTAATGGAAAACAACAATTCAAACATAAGTCAGAATCATAGCATGATCTAATGAAGAGAATAGGCAGAAAATTAAATCAAAGAGAGTACATGTTGACGAGCTGGATGGAGCCCCATTCCTTAGGGATTGTACCGTTAAGGTAGTTGCGAGTGACTTCACTGTTCCAATATCGAAAGAATTGAAGTTAGTGGCAAGAGGCTTGTTACTCTTCTTCTTCATTCAGTTTCTTACGCCATCAAATTGGAAGGGAGAGAGAGATAATTCATTTGCATAGACTGTTAGCTTGTATTAAGAATAAACTGGGGGAAATTATGCTCTCTATTAATGCTCACCTTGATTATATTTATATCTCTTCTATCTTCAAAAATATACATTCCCTTTTTTTATTTTTTAAATAAGAGAAATGAACCTATACTAAAAATTAAATAGAAGAGAGGTAATTGAATATAAAAATATATATTCATATGTATTTTATAAAAATTGAAAGAATATAAATGTAATTAAATTAAATTTATGTAATTTATATCCCTTACCCTCTCTAATTACCGTTAAAAATAGAAAAAAATAAAATGCAATCATTAGAAAATTGAACTTTTTTTTAAAGGTAGGGAGCCGTTTGGTTCAAATTGAAGAAAGAGAATGGAATCAAGAAAGAGAATTAGGAGGAAAAGAAAGAAATGACTCCTGATTATCTAATTTATTTGATTCAAATAAAAAAAGGAATCAATTATTTTTAATTCAATTTATTAATAATTATTACATTAAAAAATAATTTATTTATAATTATTATTAAAATAATTATTATAATTATTATCTTATTATTTTTATTTTATTTAATAATATTATAATTTTTATAATTATTTAATATTAATTATTAATATCTTATTAATATTATTTTTATTATTAATCTTATTATTTTAACTATTATTAATATCTTAATAATAATTAATATTATCATAATAATGTTAATAATTATTATTTATTTAATTATTATTTTTTAATATTTATTATTTTATTAATATTATTAATTATTACTAATTTAAAAATATTTTAATATTCAAAATAATAATTATTAAAAATATTATAATATTATTAATATAATTAAATAATATTATAATATTTATTATATATTTAATATTTAATAATATTATTAATATATAATAATTATTTAATAATATTATTAAAATAAAATAGGGAAAGGGAATAAGATTTCCTAAAGAATTAGGGGGAATTACCATTTCCTTAAATGGAGTAATCCCATTAAGGGAAAAGAGAGAAAGGGAATGAATTTTTTCTAAATCAAATAAAAATAAAGAAAATGAAAGCTTACAATTCCCTTTCCCTTTCCCTTTCCCTTTCCCTTTCCCTTTCCTGAATACTCCTAACCAACCGGTCCCGTAGTATTATAGGGAGTCCCAACTCATAATAGATTGAATATCTTTATCATTAGATTATATTTCATAAGTTGATATTTGTATTTTAAATTTTAATTTATTTATTTTAAAATTAAAAAAATAATTTAATAATAAAATATTCAATCTCCTACAAAGTGAATTTTTTTGTAATATTATCTTTTTTAAAAAATTAATTGAACAAGTAATTATTTGGAATGGCAATTTGTAGGATATTAGGGGACTCAACCCGATTTCGACGATACGAAATCCGATTAAATACTTAAATCAGATTTGTCATCTTAAATAAAAAATGTAATTGTAAATTTTTTTTGGACAATATAAAATTACTTTTTCTTATCAATAATAATTGACTAGTTTTACAATATTTTATTTAAGCAATTTTTATGTAAAAATTTTGTTTTACTAATTTATAATATGTATATCTCATATTAAAAATGTACTTATTTTTATATTATGCATTATTTTTTTAAATTAGTAAATTTTTATTATTATTTAAGAAGTTGGTGGTTAATTTATTTAATTTTAAATTTAAATAATTATATTTAACTTATTTCAACGATATCCTATATTGATTGCATAAAACGTTATTTATAAAATTTATACAGAAATTTTACAAAAGGAAAAAAGAGGAAAAGAA
This sequence comes from Sindora glabra, assembly GCA_020226215.1. Classification (NCBI taxonomy): domain Eukaryota; kingdom Viridiplantae; phylum Streptophyta; class Magnoliopsida; order Fabales; family Fabaceae; genus Sindora; species Sindora glabra. The sequence continues at coordinate 45,469,781 of CM035229.1, forward strand.
AAATAGGAAAGTAATGAAACTAATACTAATGCAATAAAAAACTTAATATTTTTTTTGTCACTTTTTAATTTTAAGCATTAAAGATTTGGTGCATTGAATTTTTAGAATTGAAAATTTTTAAAATTATACAAAATTTTAATATTTTATAAAAAATTTAAACTACAAATTAAATTTAATGCTTAAAATAAGAAATTATTTAAATATTATAAATTTAGCATTTAATAAATTAAATAATTAAAAATTAGAGCTTAATTTCAATACTTAATAATTTGATAAATAATATTTATAACCTCATTTAGGCTATGTTTCATGCAATAAAAAAAATCAGTTTATAACTTATTGATTAGGTTAATAAGTTATAAACTAATTTCTAAATATATTTTGCACATTAGTTTATTAAAAAATGAAATCTAATTTAATAAATTACCTTGAATAACTTATAAACTATTACTTTTTGGATTTTTTTTCTAAATCTATCATCATTATTTTGATTAATTTACAATCTATATCTTTCATAACTTAATATTATAAAATATAATTAATTATATTTTTAAGTGATTACAATTTCGTTATAAATAATAATAAAATAAAAATTATTTAAGTAAAATAAATATGTAAGTTTATAAAATATAACTAATTAAATATTAGATATTACATTTTTATTTTAAATATCTTAATTGCATTAATATAATTAATATTTAAATAAATATAAATTATTTTAATTTGCACATCTATTTCTATTAATATATTTTTTATATTATTTTACAATTTTAAATTATTCAAAAGTTATTTTTGTGAAATACTTCTTATATAATCAGTTATTTTATTAATTATAAGTTATTAACTATCAATAACTTATCAAATATTAACTAAATTATTAGTTATGAACTAACTTATTAGCTATTTATTCGAAATGAATCATTAAGAATTTGACACATAAAATTTTTAAAATTATGATAAAATATAAACCTAAAATTATACAAAATTTTAATATTTTCATATTAAATTATCAAATTATTAATTAAATACTAAACTTAAAATATGAGATTGTTCAATCAGTATAACTTAATAATTAATGTATTTAAAATTTAAACTTTAAAAATACACTATTCATGAATCTCAAATTTTCAATTATTATAATTATCGGTTGTCAATAAATTGTACAATCTATTAAAAGGTTTTTAATTCATGTTGCATGACAACGCATGTTAGAAAAATCTAATTGTAAATGTGATAATTTTTATACAAGAAAAATGAAACTGAAGTTTCGTTTTTTTTTAAATATATATTTTTTATTAAAAAATTTCATTGACTTCTATATAAAAGAAATATATTGTCTTAAGTTAATAAAAAAAGTTAAGTTCTTTCTTAAAAAAAATTATCTTCTTCCATACTCCTTATATTTATCATGGAATACATAGAATATTTTTTATCATTTTAATAATTTATAACTATATTATTAAAGAAAATATTTTTTTCCAAATGAAACCGAGTTTAACGTATAATATAATTCTAACAATTTAGTACAGTACTAATTGAAAAGAAATAATTTAATATGAGATCCGGTTTAGGGGACAATGAGTTTTTTCTAGAACGAGCCGTATAACACAGAACTCATATAATTTATAGGAAAACATTGTGAGCTAGGGTTGTGTCCCTTAAGAAATTCAACGTAGTTCTTAAAACTTGCGGATTAAAATAAAGAATTTGATTCTATGGTCTTAAAAAAAAAGGATTTTTGATATGGTTTTTTACAATTTTTTAAAGAATTTTGCAATTTTTATAAAAATTTCTAACTTTTTATTGTTTATCCAAATATTTTTATATTTCAACTATAACTATTTATACTCACAAAAAATTGTAATCGTAAAATTTCATATGAAGAAGTTAAAACTGATAAATAAACTTATTTAGATAAATAAGTTTTGTAGATCCGGTTTGTAAGTTTATTAAGACAACTTATTTAATAATTAATATAATTTTTTATATAATAATAATATAACATCATACACAATATATATATTTATAAAGTAGACATATATATTATATTAATGTAATTTTAATACATAAAATTATATGTAGATTTAATTTAATTATTAATTTATTATTGACTTTGGAGGTCTTTATTTGTTAATTTATTTAAATAGACTTTTAAACAAGTTACAAATTAAGTTAAATTTTTTAAATAAATCAAAGGAAACTTAAATTTTAACTTGTATAAACTAATAAATCAAGTACAGATCAATAACTTATAAAATAAGTTTGACCTATAAAAACAAAATTTAATTATCGTCATCTTTACTTTAAACACTTCCGAATTTTTATAAAAAATAAAAAATAAATTTTATGACATCCTACAACTCCTTTCAAGAGAGCACGGAAATAAAACTCTTATAACTACTTTAGGGAATTAAGAATCCACAAATATCAATGCAAGTTAAGAGTTAAGAGTTAAAGAGTTAAGAATTACTTACAATTCATTGAGATAAGGCAACCTGACCAACTGCGGGGGAAGAGTTCCCGGGAGACTTTGTGACTTGAGAACTCTATAAATAGTGTGAAGGAACTGAATGAACTTGGAAAATGTCTAACTTTACATAAACAATCAGCAGGTATGGTATACACTCGAAGAAAATCTAACTTGCTAATTTAATAAATAATTTTTCACTTATATTTTTTTTTATAAGAAATTACAAATTTTCAGAAAAAAAAAAGAGGAAGAAGAAAATAGTGCCACAACTTTGATGATGAAAGATTGTAAATTTTTTTTCTTTATTTTTTTTATGCAAATGTCACACAAAATTGTATTGTTCTGTGTAAAATTAGTTATGGAAATTAAGTACAAACAAGTAAAACTAAAACTTTATATTAAAAAGAGAATTGTGTATACACAAAAGCCAAAAAAACAAAAAAACATAGGAGAAACAACTTTTGAAAGATAATTGTCCAATTTATGAGGAGAGTTGATAGGTAAATAAAAATATAAAAAGAAAAAAGGTACCTCAAAAAGTGGTTCAATATTTTCCGCTGACTCATCGGCTAAAGCGATTGTATCGATCAAGATGTACTACGAATGATATGATATGGCATCATACTAGAAAGGTCAACAGATGAGGGGGTAATGTGACATCCTATTAATGGAGAAGCTTAGTAGGAATTTGATAGGAGGCATCTCGATTTTTCCATTAACCTATGAAATATTAGGATGGGCTTAAATGCAAATAGGTTTAATCCTTTTGGTGATAAGAACTTGTCTTATAACATATGGCCAGTGATGATAACTGTTTATAACTTACCACCATAGATTTATATGAATTAGTCTTTTTTCATGTTGTCCCTATTAATATTAGGGCTACAGTCACCAAGCAAGGATATCGATGTTTTCTTAAGATTAATTGTAGAAGAGTTAAAGTATCTTTAGGAGAGGGGATTGAGACTTGGGATGCTAATACAAATACAATATTTAACATGCAGGCAACTCTATTGTAGATTGTAAATGATTTTTTGACTCAAAGCAGTCTTTTTAAATGGAATGGACAAGGCTATAAAGCATGTCCTACATGTAATGACAATACTCCATCAATTTAAGTTAGGAAAAAAATAGCCTATGTTGGTTATCATCATTAGCTTTTAAGGATTCACGTATGGAAAAATAGGAAGGAATTCAATGGAAGGTCAAAAAGGAGAGCCCTACCTTGTCCCCTTGCCAATAAAATTATCATTGACTAATTAGGTAAGGTAGCACAGAGACTTCTTGAAAAACATTTTAGTTTGGTGGTTTGAAGTAAAAGAAGGGTGTCGATAAACTTAATTTAAGTAAAAGAAGCATTTTTTTTACCTTTTGTATTGGCAAATAATGAACTTGAGGCATAATATTGATGTGATGTATGTTAAGAAGAATATATATAATAGTATTTTGGGTACATTATTAGATATTGAGCATAAAATAAAAGATACAGATAATGCAAGATGAAATCTGGCGAACATGAAGATAAGGCCATATTTGTATCTGTGTAAAGAGAGAAGCTAGCTTTTTAAACCACATGCTACATACACATTTAACTAAGAAGAACAAAAATGGTTTTGCTAATTTATAAATAATATGAAATTTTTTGATTAGTTTGCTGGGAGTTTTAAGAAGAATGTCACTTATCATGATATCAAGTTAAAGAAGTCGAAATCACATAACTATCATATTATCATACAGAGATTGTTAAGACCTTCGATTTGAGCATTTTTGCTGAAGGAACTATCATATCCGATTATTGAGTTGTGTAATTTCTTTAACCAAATATGTGTTAGAACCCTCAACAAGAGGGATGTCCTACAAGCTAAGCAAGACATTGTCATCATTTATGTAAGCTTAAAAAGATATGTCCTCCAACATTCTTTAACATAATGGTTCACCTGATAATGCATTTTCCTAATAAAGCATTATAGAATGATCTTGTTCATTTTTTATCGATATAACCATATGAGAGAAACATAAAAAAAGTTAAAGGATTATGTTCGAAATCATACTTGACTTGAAGGTTCAATTGCAAAAGGATATGTTATTGATGAGACATTAACATTTTATTTTACATACCTGAAAGGAGTAGAAACTAGATTCAATCAATCTGACTGAAACTAGGATGTAGCATCCAGATAAACAAGAAGGGTAGTGTCATTGTTCCAATCGTAATGTCGACCAATGGGAAAGAAGATTATTTTTCACTTTGATAGGAAGGATCGAGATGTTACCATATGGTATATCTTGAATAACTGTGCTAAGATCAAAAAGTATCTCTAGTAAGTTTCTATAATCATTCATACTTTTCTTCTAATTAACTATAACAAACTAAAATACCTATATTATATAGTGAGCACCGACAAGAGCTTAAACAAGGTGGTGCTGAAAACATTGATCATTTACAAAGAACAAAGTTCCTCGCATGGTTTTACTCTAAGGTAAACGCTTGTTCTTTTGAACTATATTATACCAATCATGTAAATATTATTCCTTAGTCATATTTTTCTCCAATTTAACTATTCATAAAAATATTATTTTTATAGATGTATCATTTACATAGGAATGGTTCCTTGGAAGCCATTGAAAAGCCATTAAAGAGTTACTATTGTTAGCTTCTGATCCCAGTTTTACTATTATGATATAATCAATGTGTATTGTAAATGGAGTGCGCTTTATAGTTGAAACTCAGGATGCAAAACATAAAATCCAGAACAGTGGCATTTCCATTTCAAAAATTAACGGTAACATATTTTATGATGTACTGGAGGATATCATAGAGTTAACTCATTTAAATAAGTACAATGTGACTTTATTCAAATGTAAATGATATAACACTGATCCTAGGAAAAAAAACTTTACATTAACAAGAGTATTACAAGCATCTTCATTAGTGGGCAATGGTACAAAGACGACCCTTACATACTTGCTACCTAAACAAAATAAGTCTTTTACATTGAAGATCTTCTTAATAGGCCAAATTAGAGGGTTATCCATAATGTGGTGCATAATGACATATGGGTTCTACCTAATGATGATGTCAGTGTAGGAGACTTGTCATTCCTATAGAAAAGTAACTCCTCTAATTTTAATCTTATAGTTGATCTTAGAGATTTCCATTTAGTAAATTTGAAAGATTAAAGAAATGGTTCTTCAATTATTTCACTTTTCGAGAACACTAAATCTATCATAAAAGGAGTGAACATCTTCATCGATGATGAAGACATTTTTGAAGATTAAATGATTGAAGATTATATGAAGGAAGGGCTTCTACAATCTAATGATGGCAGAAAGACTGATGACTATGAGAATGAGCCTATTAGGTTCATCAACACTGATTCAAATTAGGGAAAATATTTTTTTGCATTACATCTCATAATTGTATAAGAGTAATTATGTAATTTCATTATATGAATACAATAATTTATATCTTGTTGTCATTTGATTTAATTGTGGATTTTTCTCTTAAATACTTATATAATGTCTATTATCCTAATCATGGCGCATGTTGAGGCAGGACACTATAGAAGTGATGCTAGAGGGGACTTTTCACATCAACCCACCCATATTTCATCATAACATGAGGGTTCAAACATCTTTTCTTATTATAAACACTTATGTTAATTATTAATTAAATATAAATTTATAGTATTGATATTTTCTGTTATCCATGAAAGCTACAGCTTCCAGTAAGAAGGGCCTAGACAAGTCCTTCAGGCTGCATAAGAAGATGGAGAGGAGCGGTAAGAGATCAATTCCTATACAGTTTGATATGATTGGTACATGATATGTAGTTGATCAAAATGCTAGCCATTTTTTCTACGATATAGGTAGTATCATTCAAGCCTATGTGCCACCTTATTATAAATCATAGCGATTTGGGCCTTAGCAACCGTGGGATAAAGTTATATAAGAGATTAGCGTAAGTATCTATTTGCTCCCTATCTTAACTTACTTATATTTGATATTAAAATTTTTGGATATAATACTCACAAATTTGTTAAATATTTTCTAATGCAGTCCTATTTTGAGTTCCAGGGCATTTTTTAGGTTGAATAGGATAAATCATTCAATGGTTTAATGCAAAATGTTGCTGACCTATATAGAGATTGGAAGTACAAGTTAAACAGGCACTTTCTAGAGCACGAAGGTGATTAGAAGTAGGACTCTGACCTAAATCATGGCAGTTTATGCCTCAGTAACTATAGGATAAAGTCATATAGGAGGTTTGCATAAGTGTCTATCTTTTCCCTATCTTAATTTAGTTATATTTAATATTGAAATTTTTGGATATAATACTCACAAATTTATTAAATGTTTTCTAATGTAGTCCTATTTTGAGTTTTAGAGCATCGGGTATCTCTGAGGTTAAGTGAGATAGAGCGTTTAATGGTTTGATGCATAATGCTGTCGACCTATATAAAAACTGGACGTACAAGTTGAATAGGCACTTTATAGAGCACAGAGGTGATCAAAAGTAGGATTTTGACCTAAACCATCTTAGATGCTGCATGTTGTAATCTATCTCGCTTTAGATATGGCAAAAGTATGTGGACTTCTTTAACAACAATAATTATAGGGTAAGTATGACATTTAATAAGGTTATGTCATTATTTCGTATATCTAAATTATAAATGTAACTATATGATATGATTTTTTCTTAATTTGCAGGAGCTGTTTACAAGAAATATTGATAGTAGGGCGAAGAAGGTGGTGAATGATCGGTATGGATCGAAATCTATTGTCACACATCATTATGATAAGATAATTCAACTTATTATTCATCATTTAAATGTATAATTTGTTAGCTAACTCAATAGTTATTTTATCCTTTTTTTCTCTTATAAAATATAAACATAGAAATAAGGAGACGAGTGAGCTATAGTTAATTCTAAAAAATTTTAAGAACTAACACACATATAGGACGAGGGAATAGGTGCATCCAACTCCCGAAGAGTAGTGTGTAAGTTAGTTAAATATTATATTTTAAATAGAATTTTGCAAACCTATCCTGTAATCTTTATAATTGATTTTGTTTTAATAATTCAAGGCGATGATGATTGAGCTAAGGACTCAGCACATACAGTCCAGTGTATCATCCACTGGCTCGCCTAGCATTCTTGTACAAATCAATAAGCCTGCCATCACTAATAAGGTGCTTGGTGTTAGGAATTCGGATTATCATATGCAGCAAAAATTTAAAATTTGATCCGAATTCTACCTAAGATCCATGCAAAAAACATAAATCAATTATTAGGATTTTACCTATTGGGCACTCGTGTTTCTACTGATCAAAACTTGAGAGCAGATGAATCAAATGCTGGCCAGAAGGTATAACGTCTTTACGGTATCCACACGGAGTGAACAACGATCTCTCACCCTCCACGAATCTGCTAGGATGCATTTTTCTCTCTAGGAATTAGGATTTGATGTTTTCTGAGTGATTTAGGGTTTGTATGGAAGCTTTGAACGTGTTGTTAAAGTACTGCCCTTAAGTCCCTTTTTATAGAATTTAGGCAAGCCATAATCCTAGTCCAACTAAGATAATGCTTCCAAAATCCTAATCACACTTAACAATTCATCTTATCCTTATCCTAGAGATAATAGGGACAGATAGGACTTATCTATTAATTATCTAATATTAGATAATATTATCTCATAATATAAATATCTTAATATTAGATAATTGCATATAGTTATCAAATATCAAAATAATATTATCTCATAATATATTTATCTAATATCTGATAAGATAATTGTTTGATATTACTTTAATATCAAATAATATCACATAATATATATATATATATTACGTGAATTTATTATTCTTAATAATATATATATGCACAAAAATAAGTCCAATTAATTGAATATTAATATAATTAAAGTCCAATTAATTATTGTCTTATTCGTACTCCTTTTGTGTGACCCTGTAAGTTCTTATTACGTTGACAATGACTTATTATTGAGCCATAAACAGTAAGCGGTATCTAGCAATACATCACTGCCACTCAAGTAGTAAGAATGTCTGTGATTCGACATCCACCTAATACATGATCAATGTTTTGCATCATAACCCTTTTGTAATAATATCCAAATTGAACTAGAGGCATGGAATGTGTCATCCTCGTCAATATTCAATTTATATTTCTTGATACTGAGTAGACTTAAAATAAATGATTAATATCACATATTAATTCAATTGAGCATGGCCATGCATTTCTAAGTTTCACTCAATCAAGGGGCCCAAGGATATTTCTCTTTTATACAAGAGTAACAAAATTCCATCTACATCACTCACTTTCCTCTGCATGATTTATGACATACCCAATCAATGCCCTACTTGTCATGCTGATTAAAGGTGACATAGGACAATATTAAAGTGAGTAATTCCTCATGTAGGGAACCGTAGTGACTTCAGGTCAAAGGTTTATGTGTATTTGTGATCATATGAGAATAACTTATGATACGTCTATCCATGCAATATTCTTATAGTGGGTCAGTCCAGTACATTGTTCACTAGCAATATACTCATGTATTGACTTGATATCACATATCCATGATTCATAATCATCAGTCACTATACATGCTAGTCTCGATGTATTATTACTATCCTTTTCGTAATAATACTTGACTAGGGGCATTTTAGGAATAGCAAAATTATTCCAAGGATAATTATTATATTAAGTTATAAATTGCGCATAATAATAATAAAATTATAAAAACAAAATATAATAATTAAATTGCCTAAAATAAAACATAATACATTGTGTATAACTTCAATTATCTATATGATTGGTTCTAGGACACACACCAACAATCTCCCACTTGGACTAGAGCCAATCACTCATGTATCTAATACCAAGTGACATAGTATGACCATCATACTTTTTCTACGCTAAAGACTTTGTTAGTGGGTCGGTGATATTATCATCAGTTGGTACTTTGCATATCTTCACATCTCCTTTATCAATAATTTCTCGAATGAGATGGAAGCGCCTAAGTATATGTTTGGATCGCTGGTGAGATCTGGGTTCCTTGGCTTGTGCAATGGCTCTATTGTTGTCATAATAGAGATCCACTGGGTTTGCAATGCTAGGAACAACGCCAAGTTCAGTAATGAACTTTTTGATCCAAACAACCTCTTTTGACGCATCAGATTCAGCAATATACTAAGCCTCTGTAGTAGAGTCGGCCACTGTTTCCTGCTTTGAACTCTTCCAGCATACAGCACCACCATTTAGGCTAAATACATAACCTGACTGTGATCTAAAGTCATCCTTGTCGGATTGGAAACTGGCATCAGTGTAACCTTTTACAATAAGTTCTTCCTCTCCTCCATATATTAAGAATGAATCCTTAGTCCTTCTTAAATACTTAAGGATATTCTTAACGGCAGTCCAATGAGGTTCACCTGGATTTGACTGGTACCTGCTTGTCATGCTTAAAGCATACGAGACATCAAGACGAGTACATATCATGGCATACATGATAGATCCAATTGCTGATGCATATGGTATCTTATTCATGCAATCCTTCTCATCTTGTGTCGAAGGACACTGAGCTTTGGACAAATTTATGCCATGCGACATAGGCAAAAATCCTCTTTTAGATTCTTGCATGTTAAACCATTTTAACACTTTATCTATGTATGTACTCTGACTTAGGCCAAGCAATTTTCTTGATCTATCTCTATAGATCTTAATACCTAGTATATAGACAGCTTCACCTAAGTCTTTCATCGAGAAACAATTCCCTAACCAAGTCTTTACTGTTTGTAGTGTAGGGATATCATTTTTTATGAGTAGTATGTCATCCATATACAATACAAGAAAAATAATTATGCTCCCACTAACCCTTTTGTAAACACAAGATTCATCTTTATTTTTTATGAAACCAAATTCTTTAATTGCCTCATCAAAACAAAGATTCCAACTCCGTGAAGCTTGCTTTAATCCATAAATGGATCGTTGTAGCTTCCATACCTTTCCAGCAGTTTCAGGAATGACAAAACCCTCAGGCTGTGTCATGTACACATCCTCGAGGAGCTTTCCATTAAGAAAAGCAGTTTTGACATCCATCTGCCAAATTTCGTAATCATAAAAAGCTGCAATAGCAAGCAAAATTTGGATGGATTTAAGCATGGCAATTGGGGAATAGGTCTCATCATAGTCTATACCATGAACTTGCCTATAACCTTTTGTGACTAATCGTCCCTTAAAGGTTTGCACGTTACCATCCATGTCGGTTTTCTTCTTGAAAACCCATTTGCACCCAATGGGTTTTACCCCTTCAGGTGGATAAACTAAAGTCCATACTTGGTTAGTATACATGGAATCCATCTCAGATTTCATGGCCTCAAGCCACTTCTCAGAGTATGGCCCTTTTATAGCTTCTTGGTAAGTTGTAGGATCATCTTGATCTATGAGCAAAACATCGCTATTTTGAGTTACAAGAAATCCATATCTCTCGGGCTCATGGCGTATCCTACCAGACTTACGTAGGCCTTGTGTTACTTGAGCTAGTTCCTAACCCACAACATCTTGTGGTCTTTTTTCAGGCTCTATTATAGGTTCAGTGTTACTTTGTGAGTCTCGCACTTCTTCGATTTCTACTTTTCTCCCACAGTTTTCCTTAGAGATAAATTCTCTTTCCAGAAAAATACCAATTCATGCGACAAACACTTTGCCTTCACTAGAATTATAGAAATAGTATCCCTTAGTTTCCTTAGGATACCCTACAAAGTAGCACTTGTCTGATTTGGATCCAAGCTTATCAGAAACTTGACATTTTACATAGGCCTCGCAACCCCAAATCTTCATAAAAGATAAGTTAGGATATTTCCCAGTCCATATCTCATATGGAGTCTTTTGAACCGTTTTAGAGGGAATACGGTTAAGCGTAAAAGCAGCTGTCTCTAGAGAATGCCCCCAAAAGAAAATTGGAAGATCTATATGACTCATCATAGATCGTACCATGTCTAACAAGGTACGATTCCTCCTTTCTGAAATACCATTCCATTATGGCGTTCCAGGTGGAGTGAGTTGTGATACTATACCCACTCCTTTAGACAGTCATCAAATTCTTGGCTTAAGTATTCTCCACCTCGATCTGATCAAAGTGTTTTAATACTTTTACTAAGTTAGTTTTACACTTCATTCTTGAATTCCTTGAACTTTTCAAAGGATTCTGATTTATGTTTCATAAGATACACATATCCATATCTACTGAAATCATTAATAAATGTAATGAAGTATTGAAAACCTCCTCTAGCTGGTGAACTAATAGGCCCACATACATCAGTATGTATGAGACTTAATAGATCATTAGCCCTTTTATTGTGTCCAGTGAATGGTGTTTTAGTCATTTTTCCTAGCAAACAAGATTCGCATATTTCATATGATTCAAAATCAAATGAATCCAAGAATCCATCTTTATGAAGCTTGGATATGCACTTCTCATTTATATAGCCCAAACGACAATGCCAAAGATAGGTTGGATTTAAATCATTTGATTTAAATCGCTTAGTGTTTATGTTATAGACATGCATTTCAAGATTAAGAATATAGAGCCCATTGAACATTTGTGCACTGCAGTAAAATATTTCATTTAAATAAACTGAATAACTTTTGTCCTTTATTATAAATGAAAAACCTTTCTTGTCCAAACAAGAAACAGAAATAATATTCCTGCTGATAGCAGGCATAAAATAACAATCCTCTAATTTTATTACTAAACCAGAAGGTAAAGATATGTCCCTACAGCTAGCACAGCAACTCTTGCTCCATTGCCAACTCGTAGGTCTACTTCGCCTTTAGTTAGAGTCCTACTCCTTTGTAGTTCCTACTCATTTATACAAATGTGAGAACCACATCCGGTATCTAATACCCAAGATGTAGAAGTTGAAACATTAATTTCTATAACATAGATATCTGAAGCGGAAGTCTCACTTCCCTTCTTCTTTTTCAGATCTTCCAGATAGACCTTGCAGTTTCTTTTCCAATATCCGGTTTGACTGCAATGGAAGCATGTCCCTTCCTTAGCCACACCCCCTTTTGGTTTCAGTGCAAAGGATTTAGACTTGAGCTTGCCTTTGGATTTGGAATCCTTCTTGTTTTTGCCCTTGCCTTTTTCTTTGCCTTTGCCCTTTTGAACCATCATTATGGTATTAGACTTAGTCTTTTACAAATTTTGTTCAGCAGTTCTTAACATGCTTAATAATTCTGGCAGTGGTTTGTCAATTTTATTCATGTTGTAATTCATGATAAATTGACCATAACTCTGTGGCAACGATTGCAGAATTAAGTCAGTGGCCAACTCTTGACCTAGTGGAGCACCCAATCTCTCAAGGTTCTCAACATGCCTAATCATTTTGAGTACATAAGGCCCAACAAGGTTTTCTTCTGCCAGTTTGCACTGAAACAAGGCTTTTGTCACCTCAAACCTCTCATGTCGAGCTTGGCCTTCATAAAGCTTCTTAAGATGCTCAAGCATGTCATAAGCTTCCATGTTCTCATGTTGCTTCTGAAGCTTAGAGTCCATGGTAGCCAACATGAGACAATCGACATCTAATGCGTCATCATGATGCTTCTTATAAGCATCCTTTTGAGCTCGAGGGGCAGTAGCTTCAGGTTCTTGAGGAACAAGGTTCCTCTAGGACATACATTTTGCGCTCATATTTGAGGATTATCCTCAAATTTCTGTACCAGTCCAGGAAGTTTGTTCCATTCAGTTTGTCCTTCTCAAGAACTAATCACAGTGATAAATTATTTGATGTATTAGCCATTGGTTATCTACGACAGAAATATGCAAAGTAAGTATTAAATTTAAAACATTTAATAAGGTCTTTTATTAAATGTACCTCCCACTATTTCATTCAAATTAATAGCCCTCACTATTAATTCAGAAAGTCATATTGTTTAAGCTTTCTAGTAGGCCAAGATCCATATTTCACTAAGTCTTAAGTTAGCTTTGGCTAATCACTTAAAACTTAGTTATTTAGGTAAGCAACACTTGCCAATTGTATCATATACAACTCTTGGATAGTTAGGTGAACAACACTTGTTCTAGTCCATCTTATAAACTAAAGCCCAACTCTATGCCTCTAGGTCTCAATCCTATTAAGATATCCTAGTTAAGTCGGATCCAATATTTAACATTCAGATATCACTATTATCCAGTCGCATCTCACCAAGATAAATGAGGTACCTTGCTTTAGCAAACCTACCTTATGTCGATCGAGACCTTGATGAGTGTTAAACATTGAAAGACATCATTAATTATTACTGACTTAATATTTTAGATGAGGGATTTTAACTTAATTATTATCAGATCTCACCATAACTAGCCTATTTATTCATGCAATATATCTAGCATATCTCATATATCATATAAAGTAAATGAATAAAATAGACTACTGTATATCATATATCATGCAATGAATAGAACTATCACATAGTAAGAACACATTCTATCACATAATAAATACATGCTCATCAATATCATCACATAATAAAGAAATCAAAATGTCACATAGTATGGCCCCAAAATTCTATTTTCTAATGACATTCCTAACTAACTCCTTAGCTTCTTCTTGTCCCATAACTCCTTAGCTTCTCCTTATTCCAAGCCAAGAATACTCCATTGCAATTACAATTTTACAATAGAAACCCCGAGTTACATTCGGGGGGAATTGAGATGAGAAGAGAATATACATTAAAGAAATAGAGGAAGACACGAACGCAGGTTGTATTTTAAAATCCATCCATTAAAAACTCCAAAGGCCATACTATGCAACACATTCATGCATCATATGTAATAATTGCTAAGAAATATATGTAAGCAAGATAAGCAGGATGATTGACATATATATTTGATAACATTATCATCATAAAAATCATGTTTTAAAACAGCACTTTAAGAATAAAAATAATTTTTTGAATGCTACGCAAAGTTAACACAGCGATCCCACTAGCCGGTTAGCGGGCGGGGGTCAAGGGGGCAGAGCCCCTCGGGCCAAAAATTGAATTCATCTAACATTCAAGTTTTAATTCATTTTGCCAACAATTGATACACCCTAAGTCAAACAATTCGACTATATGATTGACATTCAAATCATAGTTTAAAATATGATTTACGTCCAAACACTTTGAATAATTTTAATCATATCAATACAAATCCAGCTGTGTTTAAATTAAAGCATACATATACCTCATAGACTAAATTCAACTTAACGAATTTAAACAAGTCTTTACAGATTTAGAATTAATCACATTAATTCTGTGCTAACTAGGTTATATGCTATTAAACGCAGAGAATATCACATATTCAGAACAGATTCATGGGTTTATCATTTGAAAAACTCAGAATTACGTATAAAATAGATTTGAATATGAAGCAAAAAAATGCATGATCATATTCATACAATTAATCTCATTAATTAATAATCAAACTCAAAATTCAGATCATATGTATCATATATATATTTATGAAATCAGAACCATACACGAGTTTACATATATCTCATATATATCTAGTTTAAACAGAAACTAATTTGATATTAATTTATCACATAAACATTTATCAAAACGTGTAACTTCTGATTTACATCGAAATAGATTTAACATGTATTTATCATATAAATATTCATCAAAGATAGTAAAACACATAATCAGAACTATATTTTTGTAAGAAGCTCTGATACCATTGTTAGGAATTCGGATTATCATATGCAGCGAAAATTCAAAATTTGATCCGAATTCTACCTAAGATCCATGCAAAAAATATAAATCAATAATTAGGGTTTTACCTATTGGACACTCGTGTTTTTACTGATAAAAACTTGAAAGCGAATGAATCAAACGCCGGCCGGAAGGTACAGTGTCTCTACGGTATCCACACGGAGTGAACAACGACCTCTCACCCTCCACGAATCTGCTAGAATGCATTTTTCTCTCTAAGAATTAGGATTGGATGTTTTCTGAGTGATTTAGGGTTTGTATGGAAGCTTTGAACGTATTGTTAAAGTGCTGCTCTCAAGTCCCTTTTTATAGAACTTAAGCAAGCCATAATCCTAATCCAACTAGGATAATGCTTTCAAAATCCTAATCACACTTAACAACTCATCTTATCCTTATCCTAGAGATAATGGGGAGAGATAGGACTTATCTATTAATTATCTAATATTAGATAATATTATCTCATAATATAAATATCTTAATATTAGATAATTGTATATAGTTATCAAATATTAAAATAATATTATCTCATAATATATTTATCTAATATCTGATAAGATAATTATTTGATATTACTTTAATATCAAATAATATCACATAATATATATATATATATTACGTGAATTTATTATTCTTAATAATATATATATGCACGAAAATAAGTCCAATTAATTGAATATTAATATAATTAAAGTCCAATTAATTATTGTCTTATTCGTACTCCTTTTGTGTGATCCCTATAGGTTCTTACTACATTGACAATGACTTATTATTGAGTCCATAAACAGTAAGCAGTATCTAACAATACATCACTTGCCACTCAAGTAGTAAGAATGTCTGTGATTCGACATTCACCTAATACATGATCAATGTTTTGCATCATAACCCTTTTGTAATAATATCCGAAATTAAACTAGAGGCATGGAATGTGTCATCCTCGTCAATGTTCAATTTATATTTCTTGATACTGAGTAGACTTAAAATAAATGATTAATATCACATATTAATTCAATTGAGCATGGCCATGCATTTCTAAGTTTCACTCAATCAAGGGGCCCAAGGATATTTCTCTTTTATACAAGAGTAACAAAATTCCATCTACATCACTCACTTTCCTCTGCATGATTTATGACATACCCAATCAATGCCCTACTTGTCATGCTGATTAAAGGTGACATAGGACAATATTAAAGTGAGTAATTCCTCATGTAGGGAACCGTAGTGACTTCAGGTCAAAGGTTTATGTGTATTTGTGATCATATGAGAATAACTTATGATACGTCTATCCATGCAATATTCTTATAGTGGGTCAGTCCAGTACATTGTTTCACTAGCAATATACTCATGTATTGACTTGATATCACATATCCATGATTCATAATCATCAGTCACTATACATGCTAGTCTCGATGTATTATTACTATCCTTTTCGTAATAATACTTGACTAGGGGCATTTTAGGAATAGCGAAACTATTCCAAGGATAATTATTATATTAAGTTATAAATTACGCATAATAATAATAAAATTATAAAAATAAAATATAATAATTAAATTACCTAAAATAAAACATAATACATTGTGTATAACTTCAATCATCTATATGATTAGTTCTATGACACACACCAACACTTGGGACTCGTCAAGGGCATAAGAAGGTGATCAATTTTGTGTTGGCTAGCCAATCATTCAGTAGGCACCTCTAACTCTGGGGTAAGCTCACAGTATGTGTTTCAGGTCGATGAGTTATAAGAGCAACTATAGTAAAGTCGAGAGCAACTATAGTAATGTTGAAAACAACTTTAGTAGAGCCAACAGTTGATTTAGGAGTAGCAGCAACAACTTGCTTAGCAACAGTAGATGCAACAACTTATTATTAGTATTGTTAATGTATTTTATTTGCACAATCTAAATTTGATAAAATTAAATTAAAAAATATTCAATTAATTCAATTGAATTTAAATAAAAATATTCTTATCTATGTTATTAAATATAATATATTATTTTAATTACAATTTTAATTAAAAATATTTTATTTTAATATTTTAAAAATTTTAGTATAAAGATAATAATATTAAATATAATTTTTAAAGCTTATAGTCGTCACTTTAGGGTATAAATTAAAAACATAAAAACTTTAAGAAAACTTTTAGCGATGATTATATCGTCGCTAAAAAGTACATTTTATTTTTTATGTTTCAATTTAAAATCTATAGCGACGACAATGTCATTGCTAAAATTTGGACTTTTAGCGATGATAAGGTCATTGCTAAATATTTGAAATTTTAGCAATGACCAAGTTTGAAATTATTGCGATGAGAATGTCATTATCAAAAAGTATTTTATTATTTTATTATTTTTTTCAAAATGAACCAATACTAATAATAAAAGTTGTTGCTAAAAATTTAAATTTAAAAATTTTTAAATTTTGAAAACATTTTCTACAATGACTTTGTCATTGGAGAAGGTTAGAATTTTATTGATAACTTTTCATCATCGGTGTTGTATCTTTCAACAACGAATCTATACCAGCAACATTTTTTGCCAATAACTTTGAAATTCAACAACGACTGAATATTCTATATTGATGACAATTGTCGTCACTAAAAATCTTTTTTTGCTGTAATGTCTACTATGATATAACATTTGGCTGATATCATAGTAGTAGTATCAAAAGTGTAATTTTATAGGAAGTAGAAAATTCTTAATTTATTTGACTAATCATTGAATGTTAAAATGGAGGAAGAAAAATTTTTCACAAGATTTTTCCTTTTATAAATCATGTAAAGTTTCTTAACTACACCCTTATCGAAAAGAATAACTTCTTATATCATTTGAAAGTAGAAATACAAAATTATCTCATTCAATTTAACTAATAATTATTTAAACCTTTTATTCTCATCAAGAGTTTGAGAAATATAATAGATATAATTTATTAAAAATAAAATATAACTCTAAATAGAATTATATTTACTATTTATACTATTTTATTTTATTTATTTATTATTTTAACATTCAATTATAAAATAAAAAATTATATATTTCTTATCTATTTATATTAACTTTAGAAAATTAATTATTTATTGTATTTATTATTTTACTAATATTTTTATTTAAACTATATTTCATTTTAATTATATCAAGATATTTTATTTTTATATAAATCTATTTTAATTTTTATATTAAATTAAAAATTAAAAATTTAGAAAATTATGATCGACAAAGGGATTAAAAATACAATTTAAATATGTATAATTAGAGATAATTAAAATTTGTTAATATTTCTTATCCTTATATAATAATAAGAAAGGATATATTAATTATTTTGATAATACTTATTAGAAAATTTAAAGTTGAACTAAACAAAACACATGAATTTAGTTCCCAGGAAGTGTTGATATTTTGATATCAATGAAATAATTTTGAATTTTTTTAAAAAATTCATAAGAGAATTAACTTCTAAAAAATTCAACTTTGAGTAAAAACTTACTTCTTATATGAATTAAATACCTCTTGATTATTTCAAGTCAAATGAAAAAAATTACATCATTTTTAAATTAAAAATTTCCACACCAAATATGATTTTAAGGGAATTGAATTAATTAGCTCTCTTTAAGAAAGCATTTGCTAGTCAACTAATTTTTATTTTGCATGAAATTTATCTGTTAATTGGAAGAAATTTGAATTTTTAGGAATGATTGGGGAAATTTTCATTAATATTGTAATATAAACAGTGAATATTCTACTTGATAATATACCAAATTGTTAAATTCTCTAGTATCCTTTTTA
Source organism: Sindora glabra (assembly GCA_020226215.1). Lineage (NCBI taxonomy): Eukaryota > Viridiplantae > Streptophyta > Magnoliopsida > Fabales > Fabaceae > Sindora > Sindora glabra. The sequence goes on from CM035229.1 coordinate 45,488,815, forward strand.
ATTAAGCAACCACTTGATTGTACAACTTATGAAATCAATGAATGAATGGCAAGCAAAATTAAGAAAATCTATCAGTAAACGCATGGATGGCAATCTGCCTAACTTATCCCCACTGATCAGGTTTAATGGGAAATTTTCATAAAATATAGAGATAAAATTGTTAGATTTTTTATTTAGGGACCTATTAATTCAATAACAAAATAAGATGTAAAAGGATATTATTCAATATTAAAGTGACTGAATAGTTTAGACCCAATGGTAATCTAATCTAACTAATTTGATAATGAATGGTTCTCGACAATAGGTTGACCCACTAATATTATTAATATAAATAAAGGTCATAACTTCTAAATCCTATGATTAATTCTGCACACTTCCCATCAATATCAGAAAATTTCCTCAATTAAGTTATGATCTTTATTTATATTAATGTTATTAATATAAATAAAGTTCATAACTTCTAAATTCTATAATTAATTCTGCATACTTCCTATCGATGTCAGAGAATCTCCTCAATTAAGTTTGCATTTAGAGTTGATAGGAGTACTATATTTTTATTAGAGTTTATGATCAAGACCGATCGCGAATAGTTCATGATTTGCAACAAATCCTAATTTCATATTGGCATCACAATGAATTTATCAGGTAATAATAATAAATTATTTTATCCAAGTTTAATATTATTTTTTTCACATGATTTAATTTGATATGTTATTTTATAAAGTTTAGTTTTAACAATTAATATCAGAGCTTATGAATCATATGAATTAAATATATTATTATATGAATTTAGGAATCAAATTTTATTTTTAAATAATATGATATTTTATGATGAATTATTTTCAATAAAATTGCTATGAATCTTAAAATTATTTCATAACTCTCAAGTTAATTATTTTGAGTTATTGCTTTTATAAAACTTTAATGTAATTAATTGAAATTTTGATTTAATTTTTATTGATAATTATTTTTGTATATATATTTGGTTTACCATTTTGTGTATGTATATACACTTTTAGCATTCTATTTGGAATTTATATAATCAGGATTTTAATGTTTGCTAGTTTCGACGGTTTTTTGTCATAAACATATGACTTTCGGTTCACATTGACAAAGTGGTTAAACATCTAACCACCAAGTTGCAGGCTTGAGGACAATGACGTCAAATGTGGACTTCCGGTTCACAAATAAAACAAAGCTTTTGTTTTGACATCTATATTAAATGACTTTTATATAAACTTCTGGAATCTCATTTGTTGTTTAAATATATATATATAGATAGATAACATTTTGCCATTGGATTTGGATACGTCCGGTGGCGGAGACAGGGGGTTAGGGTGGGTCCAGACCCCTTATTTTATAAATTTTTATAGAATATATAATGTGAAAAATTACATGACCCCCTAAATTTTGTAATAATTTCTTTTGGCCTCCCTATCCTAATTTTTCTCCCTCCGCCACTGGATATGCCCTTTCTCTGTTGGGTTTCATTTGGCATTGACGTTTTGATTATATATATACTGATTGACGCCTTCTATTCCTTTGTTTGCCGATTCATATATGTTCCTTAGTTTTGTCATTTCTGTATATATTTTGTTCGGGGTTTATATATATATATACACTTTGTTTGACGCTTATATATATATATTTATATATATGTAATTCATATATTTATGTTCTGTACCTCATATTTATATGTTCTGTATGTTCATATATATACTTTATTTAACATACATATATATCTATAAAGCCTTGTTTACTATTTTGAGAAAAAAATAATTCTGCATTAAAAGGATTAAAATGCATTAAGGCATTATTATATATAAAAATATATAAATATATAATACTTCAAAAATACAAATTTTTTTGGCTCCACTCCTCGAACTAATTTTTAGGCATTTTTATTTTTTTTATATTTTAATTATTTTTACCTATTTAATTTGGATAGTCAAATAATTTTAATTTTTGAGTTGAAAATTTGATCATAATATTATTGCATATTGGGGTTCTACACATAATTTTTGTGAAAAAATTTTTGACACTATTTGATCCATTAATTATCTTTCTATTTATATGTATGTATAGAAAATTTTTTAAAAAATTGTTTAGGCTTATGTTATACCATGAAATTTTCTGTAATTGTGAATCCACCTATCATGGGCGCAATTACATAAAATTTTGTTTATCTTTTATAAAATAGTAATTAGACTAAGGAGAGTATCATTAATAATATTTCAATATCCTATTAGTATGATATTATTAATATGATTTGTTGATGATAAGATAAATATAGGAATAAGTATTGTGTTTCTAAAATTTTTATCACCCTATCAGTGTTAAAATTTTAAAAATATGATATTTAGTCCTTATATTATATTATAAGATCTTTAATGCCTTATTGGTATTGGGCCTTATAGTGTAATACTAAGCTCAATTGCATAGTTTATTGAGAAAAATTTCTAGCATGATTAAGGTTTAACATGCATTAATATTTTTTAAAATTTGTTTCCTTAGCTCCTTTACCTATGCAATTAAGATACTTAATAGGACCAATCATAAGAACTAGGCAAAATCATTAAAGTTATATCTAGCAGTCTCTAACCTTAAATTGGTAATAAAGGAAACAGAACCTTAGATTAATGCTGAGTCTACAATAGATCAAAAGAATCATCATGAAAAGTGGACTTACTCTAACAAAGTATGTCTGATGGTAATGAAGTACACAATAGACAAAACAATAAAAGAGAGCATTCTTGAAATGACAAATGCAAAAGAGTTCTTAGATTCTATAGCCAAAAAGTATGAAAAGTTTGATAAGGCTGAGAAAGGATGATATCTTTTCATTGCTTAAGAAATCAGTGTATGATGGTGTTAGTGGGATGAGAGAACATATTATGATATTAGTTAAATATTACAATAAGCTAAAAATCATGCAAATTGATATGGGAGAAAGTTATTTAACTTAGCGTGTACTAGAGTCTCTTCTACCTTAATTTGACATTCTGAAAACCTCTTATAATACTCATAAATCAAAATGGACTATTAATGAGTTAATTTCTATTATTACACAAGCAGAGGAAGGCATGAAGAAAGAAAAGGTTCAAGTAGTTAATTATACATCTCATGGCACACATTTAGATCATGATGGAAAGTTTAATAAAAAAATAGCAAAGGATACCATAACTATGGAAGGAAGAAGGATGAGAAAGGTGAATCTAATGTACAATAACATTATAAACCCAATAAAGCCTAATTCAAGGGTAACTGTAAGTTTTGCAAGAAGTATAAGCATAAGAAGGTAAACTATTTTAAATACAAGAAATGGGTTCAAAAGAAAAAGAAAGGTACCCATCTAACTTTAGTTTGTTTTGAGTCAAACATTATTGATGTACCAATAAACTCTTAGTAGTTAGATACTGGTGCAATTATTCATGTAATTAATTATTTTTAGGCACCGACGAATATGAGGAAATCAAATGAAGGAAAGCTGATTGTGAGACTTGGAAATAGAGATAGAATTGAAGTGAAGCACATAAGATCAATGAAGTTGAAATTGAAGACTGAACATGAGCTTTTACTTAATAATGTAATTTATGTACCTTTCATAAGAAAGAATTTAATTTTAGTTGTTGCTTTAGATTCTGGTAGATACTTTTGTTATTTTGGAAATGGAAAAATTGAATTATTTTATAAATCTTCTATTGTTGGTGCTGTTTTTATGTGTGATGGTTTATATAAAGTTAATTTAGATTCTAATTTTGTAAATTCAATAAGCTTTATTATGGGCAAGAAAATATGTCGAATTGATGAAAGATTCTCAATGTTGTGGCATAGAAGATTACGACACATATCTAAAGATAGAATTTGAAGACTCGTAAAAGGAAAAGTATTTCATGATTTGGACTTTTTGAATTTTAGAACATGTTTAGATTGTATTAAAAGAAAATTAATAGCTAGAATTAGAAAGGATAAGAGAAGTAGGAAGGAGAATGTTCTAGAACTGATCCATATTGACATTAGTAAGTCTATCACACCTAATGCTATAGAAGGCTACAAATATTTTATCACGTTCATTGATTATTACTCTAGATTTAGTTATGTGGAGTTGTTTAGTGATAAGTCGAAATCGTTAGAAGCCTTCAAGTTATTTAAGGCGATAGTTGAATTGAAATTTAGGAAATAGATAAAGTGTGTTAATTCTGATAAATGTGATAAGTATTATGGTAGGTATGATGAAACAAGAAGAAAACTTAGCCTTTTATGATATATCTATAAGATTGTGGAATTCAAGCAACTTACACCATGTTTGGTACATCAAAGCAAAATGAAATTGCAGAAAGGAGGAATAAAACTCTTATGGATATGTTGAGATACATGCTAGCCCATACTTTGTTGCTAAAATTCTTATAGGGTGATGCATTAAGAATAATAACATATATTCAAAATTAAGTTCTTAGTAAGTCAGCACCTAAGACTCCTTATAAACTATTATATGGTAAGAAGCTTAGTCTATGACATTTTTGGGTTTGGGGTTATAAAGCTGAAGTAAAGCCATATATTCCATCCACAAGAAAACTTAATTCAAAAACTATTAGTGAATACTTCATTGAGTACTATAGTGGCTTGAGAGGAAGTAAATTTTACTGTCCAACTCATTTGACTAGAGTAATTGAGTCTGATCGAGCCATTTTCTTTGAAGATGAGTTGGATAGTGAGAGCCAAATACCACGCATTATAGGTCTCTTTAGAGACAGAACAATTATTCTATTAGCACCAGCATTAGGAGAGCTATTTTCTATTACTCCACCAGTTAATCCAGTATAGCTAATGACAGAAGATGTTTAATCAGATGGAATAAATAAAGAAGAAATTCCATTAAAAAGATCTCATAGAGTTCACAGATTAACAATTCCTAATGATTATCTTATATATCTACAGGAGCATAAATATGATATTAATAATGATACTGATCCTACAAGTTTTTCTCAAGCTATATCCAATTTAAGCTATTCTAATTGGATGAATGCTATGACAGATGAGTTAGCTTTAATGCATAAAAATCAAATGCAAGATCCAGTGGAGCTTCCTGCAAGTTGTAAGCTAGTTAGATACAAGTGGGTCTTCAAGACTAAAAAGGATGCTCGAGGTAAAGTTGAGAGGTACAAAGTCAAATTGGTAGTAAAAGGTTACACCAGAGGGAAGGTATAGACTACAAAGAAAATTTTTCACTAGTTTCAACTAAAGACTTATTTCATGTTATTATGGCTTTGGTGGCTCATTTTGATTAAAAGCTGCATTAGATGGATGTAAAAATAGCCTTCTTGATTGGTGATTTAACAAAGACTATTTATATGAACTAGTTAGATGATTTTCAAGGGAAGGAAAATGAGCAACTTTTGTGCTAACTTAAAAAGTCTATTTATGGCTTAAAACAAGCTTCTAGACAATGGTACTTTAAGTTTAATGAGGTAATGACTTTTCTTAAGTTAAAAGAGAATGCAGTTGACCAATGTATCTATATGTTAAAAAGTGTGAGCAGCTTTGTTATTTTGGTACTATGCATGGATGATATTCTCCTTGCAAGTAATGACATGAACATGTTGATTGAGATAAAACAAATGTTATCTAAACATTTTGATATAAAGGATCTTGGAAATGCCTCTTATATTTTAGGTATAAAGATCCATTGTGATAGATCTCAGGATTTGCTTGGTTTCTTTTAGTAGACTTACATTGAAAAAGTACTAAAAAGGTTTAATATATTAACCTACTCTCAAGTTTCTATACTCATTTTAAAAGGAAAATTTTTTTCTAAGCCCCAGTGTCCTTAGAGTAATGTTGAAATGGAAAGAATGAAAAAGGCCCTTGTTGGTAGCCTGTTGTATGCTTAGGTACGTACACATCTTGATATAACTTATGCTATTGGTGTACTGGGGAGATACTTGAATAATCTTAGTCAAAGACATTGTATTGCTACAAAAAAAGTGATGAGGTAACTTCAGGGTACAAAAGATTACATGCTGACCTATAAAAGATCGAAAGATATCACAGTTATAGGCTATTCGAATTCAGATTTTGCTGGTTATCCAGATGATCACATATCTACATTTGAATATGTCTTTATGATAGTAGGAGAAGCTGTGTCATGAAAAAGTGTTAAATAATCTTTAATAGCAACCACCATTATAAAAGTAGAATATGTTGCATGTTATAAAGCCACTTGTATTGTTGTATTATTAAGGAATTTTATGGCTGGTTTTCAGATTATTAAGAGCATCTCAAAACCCTTAACCATTTATTGTGACAATATTGTTACTGTAAATTTCTCTCATAATAATAAAAAGCTCTGCCCGTACAAAGCATTTTGATATGAAGTACCAATTTATGCAAGAGAAGATATACGAGCATATTACATGTATTGAACATATTTTCATGGATCGTATGCTCATGGATCCACTGACCAACAGCTTAGCAATAGGAGTATATCATGATCTTGCAATTAATATGAGATTAGCTAAGTCTTTTAATATTTTGGGTTAGTGGGAGAACTATAATGTAAATTACACTTTTGTTATGACATATTTATAGATACGTTTAGACCTTGTCTTAATACTGTGATGAGAATAATGATTCTTATTTAGCATTTTAGGTAGATGCTTCAACCTAGTGTGTAAAGATTTACATATGATTGTCACAATTTTGTTATGTAAATCTTATTAAGCATAAACTTATTATATATATCCCTATCGGATATTGTATATGGTCAACGAAGTGTAAGTGTACAATATATATATATATATATATATATATTATTGATATCCCTATCAAATATTATATTTTATTTTGTTGGACATTTATGATATCAATTTAGATCAATGGGTATAAAAATGTCATATTTTTCTTTTACATTTTATTAAAGTGGCCACTATTATTGAATTACATGATTAAGTGGGGGATTGTTAGATTTTCTATTTGTAAACCTATTAATTCAATAATAAAATAGGATGTAAAAGGGTATAGCCCAATATTAAAGTAACTAAATAGTTTAGACCCAATGGTAATCTAATCTAACTAATATGGTAATGGGTGTTTCTCGTCATGGATTGACCCACTAATGTTATTAATATAAATAAGGGTCACTACTTCTAAACCCTATGATTAATTCTACACACTTCCTATTAATATCAGAAAGCCTCCCTAATTAAGTTTTTATCTAGGATTGATAGGAGTAGCAAATCCTTATCAGAGTTCATGATCAAGACTAACCTTAAATAGTTTGTGGTTTGTAGCAAATCCTAATTTCATATTCACATCACAATGGATTCATCAGGTAATAACAAGAAATTATTTTATCCACATTTAATATTATTATTTTCACATGATTTAATTTGAGATAATATTTTATAAAGTTTGGTTTTAACAATATAAAATGGCCTTTGACTTTCAAGTCTTTTTCTATGGCCAAAAAATACCGAGAGTTCAAGTCATTCCCATTTTCTATCATGTTAAAATAAATAGAGGAGCGATGGAGGATGAAACAAAAGATGAGTTTCCAAGTTATATCGTTAGGTAAAAAAAATTGTATGGTCCATTTAATAGATTAATATTGTAGCTTTGACACCAAATTAATTTCCTATGACTAGCCCCTTAATTTAATAATGTTATGTCTACTCTTGTGTTATAAAGGACTATAGATTTGAAGTGGTAGAGTTCACATGCTTTCACACAGGTGGCTTTATTTGATAATTACTTAATTAGGGATGGTCATGATAGAATCAAAAATTTTTATTTGTGGGGAAACATATATATATAGGATAATAAATTATTTTAAATATTAAATATTTAAATTAAATTAAATTATTATTTTAATTTTTAATCTTAAATATTAATATGTATAATAAGTTAAATTTTAAATACTTTTACTTTTATTTAAAGTAAAATTTTCCTCTTTTAATTAATTTTAAAAAAATTATGGGGGAATTTTATATATGTTGTGAGGGTAATAATTACAAATAACATGTGTGTATGTGATTTTATTTTTTAATGTTAGCATAGATATATCATCCCATGACTACTCACAAGTTGTTTAAGATCAATTCATTCAAAATTCAATTTAAGTTCAATTTTAAATAAGTCAAATCTCAAGGAGCTGTAATCAATTAATTTTATGAATTAACATTGAGTTTTATGCACTTGACTTGAACTATTTGTGAATTTAAGCTTAAAAAATATTTTTACTTTATATTATCTGTAAATAATATAATACATAAAAAGTTCAATCACATTAATGTAATGTTATATAAAGAAATATGATACTTTAATTAAAGTAATTAGCTTTTTACTATTTATTATTTTCTACTAAGTGTAATTGTTGGTAATGTATTGTGCGACATTTGTGTTGATATTTTTTAGAAAAATTGATGGTTATAAAAATTATATTAATAAGTAAAATGAAATAAAAAAATCTAGTATATGATTTATTTATGAAAAATAACTTTTTGAATGCTCAAATTTAGATGAAATAAAAAACTATTTAGGTGAGCTAATAGTTATTATAAGTTCAAACTTAAATTTGAATATTACAAATTCAATGTAAAATTTAAGATAAATAGTATACTATTTGAGTAAGCTTGTTTGAATTTGTTTAGGCTAGTATTTTAAGTCATGCTTGCGTTCAAGCTTGAGTTATTCTAGTTTGATGTATTCAAACTCATTTATTTTTCATCAAAGTTCAAGCATACATTTGTTCATCTTAGTTCAATTTATTCACATCGCTATTTAAAACTCTCCATAGAGAGATTTGTTTATATTTAAAAATTAATTGAGTTGTTGGCATTCAAATTTAATTAATTTTGATAATAATTTGTAATGAACTTATGTTAATAAATCTAGCATATAATTGGTACCCTACACAATAAAATTGGAGGAATCACCTTTTTCTACCATTTTTATCATAAATCATAAAAATTAGCATGCTTTCTTTGTTATGTAAGCATTGTGTATACATAATAACAAATTCATAAAATTTAATTTTTGAAAACAATGCATACACATAAAAATTTAGAAAAAATATTTGATTGAAAAATAAATATTTTCATATGGTAAAATATTTTTTCCTTTACTTTTCTCTTCATTTGTGCAATTTTCTCATTAAGTGAATTTTTAAATATTTTATTTAGTTAAAATCATTTTGTAATAATAGTGAAGTTTCCTATAAAAAGGTTATTAGAACAATTTGAAAAACTAGTTTGTATGTGAGAAAAAAAAAATAATCCTTCCACTTTGCTTAAGGTACTATATTTTTTCCCCTCTTTTCAACTACAAGTATAACAAAACCAACTAAGGTAGGGCATGGAAGGTTTTTAATTTTGGATTGAATATGGTTAAAAATCCATGTTGGTGATAATTTTTCCATAACTTTTGACATATAAGGGTAGCTTTTCAAAATATCCAATTCTAAATATCTTATCTTCATAACTTTAGCACATCATAATTGTTGTTTTGACTTCTGAAGGCCTTGTTTTAACATTTTAAATGAACAATTTTTTGAAATAAAAAGAACTTGAGTATGTTCCAAAAATAGGGACTTTGATTTGCTTTGGATAACCTAATAAAAAAATATTTCCTCCAATAAAAACAAGACATATAAATATAGAAAAAGTTTAAATTTAATTCATTGTCATTGTAAAATTATTTACACTATTAGTAAATATAAAGTTACATGTCATTAAAAAGCTAATAGTAATTAATAATTTTAATTAATAATAAAAAAAGTCTAACAATTTTTATTGATGTAACAATACATGACTAATGATAAGATGATAGTGTAAAATTACCTTATATTAATGATTGATCAAATTTATATCCAGTGTTAAAACCTAAATAAGAAGGAAAATAAAATCACTTTTAGCACATATTTTGGTGGCATCATATTAGAATTGTGAAAGAAAATTGAAAGCAAATAATATGGCAAGGTATCTAAATATATATATGCAATTTGATTTGATTTAGTTTGTTGAAAAACCATAATCTCTAATGTCTTTTCTCCCTAAAAAATGAGTTTATGCTAATAAGATTAAGATCTGCAATTAAAGTAGATGAAGTAGTTCATAACCCTTCTATTAAGAAACTCTGTGTTGGATTACTCCTGCTTGTAGTCTTTTGTTTCTTCAATCTATAGGTAATATTGTCTCATTGCTTCCATTCTCTAATCAATTACTTCATTTCCTTGAATATATCTATTGTTTGCTTTACATATTGATCAGGTAAAACTATTGAAAGAAAAAGGCAATTTGATGGTGTTAGTTGATAAAAGATTGGGTTTAAACTTCAACCAAGGGTAGGTTATAATGATAATCAGTGTAGCTTTCCTATGCACAAATGTCACCCTAAGGAATAGGCCTAACATGTCTTTAATGGTAAGCATGCTTGGAAGTAGAAGCGTTGTTTAAGAGTTAGTTTCAAATACAAGTGAGGCATTGAATGAGAAAAAGTTAAAGGCAATGAGGTTATATTACACATAAATGAAGGGTGATCAAAACTAGGATATCTCAATAAATAAGCCATAGACTGCTTTTTCTACATTTGCTACTAATTTGTATCTCGTTTACCTTGATTCTTTTTACCTTGAGGAAAGAAATAATTGATTAGAGAGTTTTTAACCTTTTCATGGTAATCATTAAATTTGTATAAAATATTTTGCCATGCATAACTAGATATACTCCTCGTTTTTCTTGTAAAATTATTTTTGAGATGTGACTATATAGTAACTATTTTATAGATAAAATTAAACATGGATTATTACAAAAAAAAAAAGAAAATATGGATCCCCTAAATAAGGTGTGAATTCAAGAGAAAGACACACATATATTTATTAAAATGGAAAGTCTTAATGAAAAACATGTTAATATTTTATGAACTATACATAATTTTTTAATAAAAGGATTATTGTTAACTAAGCCTTATATGTGAGACAATTTTATATGGGAGTATGGGCATTTAGCCTAACACGGATAAATAAATTTGGATCCTGCAATGGATAGGATCCAGGACCTAAATTACAAAGTATATAAAAGGGTCCCTACTTTACATCTCTTGAGTTCTATGTTTTCTACTTCATTTGTGAGACCTATTATACAAAGACTAGGAAATTTTTTAAGGAAGGATTCCCTAATATAATAATTAGAAATCTTATGTTTTAGATGATAGGTATTTATAAATTATTAAGCTAATAATATTAATTATATTTATTTTATTTCCTCCTAATTACACTACAATTGAAGGCTAAGATTAAATGCAAATTTCATAAATATATTTCTGTAATTGGTATTAGAGCCAGGTTTTGGCTTTTGATTGTAGTTAATTTTAAAGGAACTTTGAATAATGCCTATGCCTCAATAGTTGTTTAGAAATTTTTTGTTATCTTGTATTTTTTTACCATGAATGTGTATTTGTGTGGTTCTGTAAGAATGGTATTTAGATTTGTTGGGTATATGGATACTATTACAATAATCATGAGAATTTAAGATATGGTAGCAACCTAATATACATCTATGGAATTTTTGGCTAAGATTGCATAAGACACAAAAAAAAAAGAATGAATAGTGTCATATTTGTAAGCCTCTATTAATGAACTTCTGTGAAATTAAAGAAATTGAAAAGGAAAAATGGGTAGTTTAAATCAAGTTTTTTAAGGGGAATTTTAAGGATATGAGATACATAAAATACAAGCCTTTTACCTTTTAAAAAGCTTAATCTCCATGGCTTAAAACTCAAATTTTTTAATGATTCAAGATTGCATTTTTAAGTAGTTTTGGCCAAAAAACTTATAAGTATAGATTGAAAGAGGTTAAAATTGAAATTCTAGGTAGGAAAATTGCAAAAATTGTGTTAAAAATCATGCAAAATTGGCTAAGAAATTGCCATGTTGAAATTAGGTCAAGACTTGGTCATACTACCAAACTTGCAACTTGGTTTCTAGTTGAAAAAGGTGAGTAGTGTGCTTACACACACACACACACACACACACACATACACATACATACCCCTAACTGCACAATCGGTGTATAAAGGCCACATGCCACCTTATTGGTGGCAACTGGTAGTAATGCACACATCATTGTGCTACACTTTTCAAGCATTTTTCGATGGGTATTTTTTTAGAATTTTATAGAATAAAAATAATTTTAATTATTTTTGTGCATTTTATTTGAATATCCAAATGGATTTATTTTAAGTTAACAATTTTACTAGATGTTCTTTGATATATTGCCCACATTTTAGAATTTTTATGGAATTTTTGGATATTGTTTACACATTTCAATAATTTTTTGAGTTGTGTTTACTAAAAAAAATTATTGATGACTTGCACTATACCATGGAAAATTTATGTAATTGTGTATCTACTTTTATAGGGCTAATTACGTAAATTTTTGTTTGATTTTGATGATAAAATTATTTAAAGCGGGAGAGGCTGTATTAATGATATAAATACCTTTTGGTATTATGTTGTTGATACATTTAATTAGTTATAGTGTAAGTGCAAAATTAAGTATTGTGTATCTAAATTACTTAAATACCCTTTGGTGTTATTATTTTAGTGACATGACATTTAACTCTTGTATTACGTTGTAAAGTCAAAAATATCTTTCGATGTTTGATTTTATAACATGATACTATACAAGGTTGCATATTTAAATATTGTGAGGAAAATAATAGCATGTTTATGTTATACATGCATTAATGTTTAATGCATTATTCCTCAATCGTTATGTAATAAAACTTCAAAAAGACACTAAATGGGATAATGAGAGATAATTGAGCTAATGTTTGTTTCAAATCTAATATAGTGGATATGCCATCTAATACTTAATGGCTTGATATTGATTCCACAATCCACATCACCAATTCATCCCAACCATTGAGAAAATCTAGAAAATCAAATATTGGTGAATTGATTGTCAGAGTGAAAAATGGTGAAAAAATGGGAATAGAACTCATAGGAGATGTGTTTCTGCAGTTGTCTATTGGACATGAGTTGGTACTTAAGAATGTTATCTTTGTGCCTTCCTTCTATTTGGTCTTTGAGGCTTTGATTTTTGCTCATAATCAACAAGGAATGGGTTAATGACAACATGGCCAATGATTAAATTTCGCTTTTTTTATTAGTACTCAAATTAGAGCTACTTTTGTAATTTTACCCAAAACATTTTATCCAAAAAATTCAATTTTACCTGTCACAAATCCATGTGGCAACATTACAAGTTGCCACATGTCTCAAGTTCCAGAGCTCAATGTTTGGTAAATGCATCGTATTCTTCTCTTAGATATGAAAATTGTGAAAAAAAATAATTTTCCTTATTTTAAAAAAAATACTTTCTTTTACTATTATATTATTAGATATGATTTTTTGACCATGACAAATCATTCATTTATTAATATATATAAATAATATTTTTTTATTAAAAATACTTTCTAACAAAATAAAAATAAATGAAGCTATTTAAAAATACTTGAATTCAACATTAACAATATTTATATAAATACTTGGGAAGAAACTCAATCCTGTTTTGCATAAGGATATTGAGGATTTAAGAAGACTTGAATTCAACTGAGGGTAGTCACCGTTCATGAAGAGAATTTGCACATAATTATTGGGAAATATTGTTTTCACTAGTGTACTTAGAAATTATGAATGGGTACTATATTTTTTGTATCCTTTAAAAATTGTGTAAAAAAGTAAGGTATTTGTTCCCTTTTGGTATCATGATTCTGCATATGTTGATCATGCCTTCTTTAAAATGAGAAAATATCAAGTCACACGTTTGACAGAATGATAAATCCAATTCGGATATTTCCACCTAGTTTGAACATGAGATACATCATAGAAGCATCACAGAAAGAATTTTGAATACATCGAAAAATGGCAATAGGTATATTTCAAACAAAAATCAGTGAAACTTTATACAGGTTCTTTACTCTGAATTCCTGAAGTATGAAGATGAAGAGGAATCCATCTCAGATAAAACTGCAACAGTATCAGTTTCATATTTTGAGACACCTTGGTTTTCAGTCTCGTTCTCCGTTCTCTTATTTTCTTCTCTCCTTCGGTAATACCGTCGCATGGCTTCCAACCTTTTCTCATCGAGTGTCTCACTTGAGTTTGATACTACATCTTGGACGACGGTTTTTCCTTCAAGCATGCTTATGACCGAAGACATGGCTGGCCTACGTGTTGGAGAGACATTGGTGCAAAGGAGAGCCACTTTGATCATCACTATTGCTTGTTCTCTGTTGAAGTCTTCACCCAACCTCTCATCAACTAGCTCCATTAGATTACCTCTTTCTTTCAAGAGATGAGCCTATTTAAAGAAAAATACAAATATACAGAAGCTCCATTAGAAAAATACAAATATAGCTCCATTAGAAAAATACAAATAAACAGTCCATTAAATTTAAGATGCAAAATACGCAGAAGTTACGAGAAATATGATGTCAAAGCTTGTGTTACGGTATGGTTTATTTTTTGGATCAAAGCAAACTTTACAAGTAGGATAGGTTATTTTACTCTAAAGTCGGAGCATGCCACCAATCTTTTTGAGGGTTACAATGATACTTAAAATTGTCTAACCCGTTGAAATTGTATTTAAGACACGGTTGGCATAGTTTGTGACACTTAATAAATAGGGAAAAGGTTTTTTTACACGTCCTACTTTCACAGTGAAACGCGTGTAGCAATATAACTTATCTCAAGAACAAAATGACCTGAAAGATTTAAGTTTACCCAATCAAGAAGGGAGAAGCAGTCTTCCATAGGCCGGCCAATGTTATTGCTGTTCCCGCTAACAATTTCCAATGCAACAATTCCAAAACTATAAACATCTGCTTTGTCTGTCAAATAGCCATGCATTGCATATTCAGGAGCCATATATCCACTGCACATTAAAAGTTCATCTATTACTGAAACTTATAGATATTCTTTTTCTTCAAAATCATTATATTTTGGCTAAATAAATTCAATAAGGTATACCAGGAATGATTGATTATTTTATGTTTTTGACAATGCAGTCATATGTATGGAAAATCTTTCAGTAAAAATTTGAACAAAAGGTAAAATATCGGAACTCACTAAGTGCCAGCTATTCTTGTGCTTATGTGGGTCTTGTCCTCTTCATTAAGCTTGGCTAACCCAAAATCAGATATTTTTGGGTTAAGATCTTTATCTAGTAATACATTAGTGGCTTTGATATCCCTATGAACAATTTTCAATCTTGACTCTTCATGGAGGTAAGCCAAACCTTTAGCAATGCCAACACATATCCGATGCCTTCTTGACCAATCCAATTTTAATTGGTATCTTTCTGGGCCTTCATTTGTATTTGCCATGAAAGTTAGATAATAGTAGCAAAAGGCCATACGTACAAGATTGATAATTATTGCAGAAACATCAATTAAACTTGATCAAAGTGAATAAAAAGTTACCAAATAATGCCCGAGCAAGGCTGTTGTTTTCCAGGTATTCATATACCAGTAACAATTGATCTCCTTCCATACAACAACCAAAGAGCTTAACTAGACAAGGATGCTGCAAAGCAGAAATCATGCCAATTTCGTTTATAAACTCACGATTCCCTTGTCTTGATTTAGAAGAAAGTTGCTTGATAGCTATTACTGTTCCATCTGACAAAAAGCCCTGCATCATCAGAAATGGAAAACTTTCAGGAAAGTTAAGAAAATATTATAGCAAGGAATGGCACAACATTGGATGATTCACTATAGTCAAGAAATATTATTAGTTTATGTTTGAATACCTTGTAAACGGGACCAAAACCTCCTTCTCCAATTTTATTTGCAGCATCAAAGTTGTTTGTTGCTGTTTTAATTTGGCGCAAGGTGAATAAACCAGTTTTTAGATCTAAACCCCTTAGTTCTGTTAGTAGAAGCAAGCAAAGATTAGAGGTGCTTTACAGATATACATATATATATAAAGGGAAAACTCACTATATAATACTTTTGACAGAATACACGTTATCATTGACCCTAATGGTCTCAATGGATTGCCCAAGTGTTTAAGCAAAAAGGTCGACAATCATTATAATTGTACTAAGCAACATAGCTTCTTAGAAATTACCTCCTTTTAACGAATTTTTTCGACATAAACAGCCTCGCCACCAAAGTATACTGAAAAACAGGATGATGATTATTGCTCCTGCTACTGCAATTGCTACCACAGACCCTACAGGCATACTACTTCCATTTTCCGCAGGAGGTATAAAGTCTGCTTAATTATTTTAGGAGAGCTTTGCATATTAGTTTAGTGGATAATGTAAAAAACAGAAGAATATAAAAACCAGAACAGATATAAAACCCACCCGGATCAACAGATATAGCTGATATAAGAGGACCATATACTGATCCAAATGGGATAGTTGTTGTCCCTTTCCCAGCCCAATATAAGTGAATTTCCAAGGTACTACTATTCACAATGGCAGTGAAATTTTTTATAACTGCCTTACCAACCCTTCCTGCTTCTTCTGCAATGTTGAAATCCTTCAACACCAAGTCTCTCTGCAATATTTCAATCCGAGTAGAAATACTTCATGTGGATCACAATACAAATGGTAGATTTACAAGCATGATATTGTGTTGAATATATTATAGCAAGTTATTCCATACATCAAGTCAAACTACTGAAAAGAGTAATTTCACATTATTATATCATGTTTTATTTCTATTAACAAAAAACTCTCCTAAAGGAAGGTCTTTCTTTTATGTTAAACAATATTGAAAATTATGGTTAGAAGATACAATGTTGAAAAAGAAAACTACAAGATTGTTTGGTTGATGGAAAGTAGTATAGGAAGTGTAATTTACTAGGAGAAATATGAATTATTTGGTTGGCCATTAATTGCTAAAATAGGAGAAATAGGACTTCCCAAGGAAATTCTACTTCTCACAAAGTGTGGAAGTTGCTTATTTATCTCCTCTTGGATCAAAAGAGCTTCCTACAAGAACTTTTAATTCCCATTGTTAACTAAATAACTTTAAATACTTTTCAAAAAATTTACAAAAGAAATTTACTTTCTGCAGAAACTTACTTCATACGGGAGCTAAATAATGATGGCTTGAATACACAAGACTAACCTAATCCACCATGTATATAGAGATACTAAAACAAAACATAAATTCCTATTTACTAATGCTGATCTTAAGTCTTAACAATCATCTAGTTGAGAAAGGTATTAAAACCATGTAATTGTATACCTGAATGTAGACATCAAATACACGTCTTCCCAAGCTGCTAAATGTTTGATCATCTGTGAACATTATCTCAGCAAAATGGAGATTTACAGTGTAGTTTCCATTTCCCATGCAAAATCCATAATAAGTCAAAGAAATAGGAGAAAGACGCGCATCCATGTATAGCTCAGCATTGGCCATGGTAGCAAGCCTGGATGTATTAGACCAATTAAAGTGGTCTGTCTGACTATCAAAGAAGTGACCAGTGTTGATAAAAGCCCAGTTTGCTCCACCAAGTTGAAATTTTGCCGGACTAGTCTGAAGCATATCATCTTCATATGTCTTTCCTCCAGAAGTTACAAGCTTCCCACCGCAATTTATATTCAAAGAATAATAATCTGGGACAATAGAAAGCATAAGAAACTGCTAAAATGAATTGAACAGCACAATACACATTTGAAAAAGGAAATCAATTCAAATCATTTAAAATTTGGTTACATCTTATGTTTTACCTTTAATAGCTAAAAGATAAGGAACAACTTTCCTTGGTTGTCAAAAGAAGTTTATATTAATGATAGTGAAAACTTTGTATGACAAATTAACTTACTTTTAGGACATTGAATGTTTTCTAAACATGATTCAGCTTTCCTGAGACAAAAATAAAGAAGGAAGTACAAGTCAGCATAATCACATCGCATCATAAATAGTATAAGTTACATAACATGAAAACAAAGGGAGGTAAGCATAAGCATGATAAAACTTACAATTTATTGCTCACTGAAGAGGATGCAAACAAGTCCCTGTCAAGTATAATAATTGGTTAAAGGTCAAATTATCCATCAAAATTGGAACCTAAAATGATGGAAATGTAAGTAGCTTACGCGCTTCCCTGTTGACATGTCAGCTGCCCTGGGTTTGCGATGCTAAAGTTATTGTATGACAGATCTCTGGGTACAATTTATAAGTGTGGTTCAGAACCTTGAAAGAGGAAGTAAATAGATTTTTTAAAACAAATCTCCCATGTGTGAAGAATTTCAAATTAGTTGTACTCCACTGATGTGTGGTAGAGTTGTTTGTTTTCTTTACTGAATTGAGAAAATCTCATCCTTTAGTAAAAGAGTATGAGAAAAATACTTATATATTTTAACCATAACACATCATTACTTTGTTTCTATAAGAGTAAGATAGTTATAATTTCTAATGACAAAATTTAGGTAAAGTTCCTTAAATGCTTGCCAGGAAGTTCTCCAATCATATCATGATATGTCAGTAATTATTTTATTTAATTATTATTAATAATTATAATTTGATAATTGTGATAACTACTAATCTGCTAATTGTTTTGTTTAAATAGAGCAGTTAACACACTTGCCGTGATTTGATTAGAGAATCTTATAGCAAGCACATAAAAAACTTCACCTAAGTCTTGTTCAATCTCTAATGCCTTGAAAATTGAAAAAAAAAAAGAAAACAATTTTCAATATATGTGAATCCTATAAAAATGACATATGGACAATAAAATTAGCAAACTGCTTACTTTCCATTGGGTGAACAATAACGCATATTATAATTAGAGTACATAAGTATTTCTAAGAGCATGGTGGTATATGAAATCATTGCATAAACAAAACATCACACAGTGAGAAAGGAATAATTAAATACAAAGACATTTTTATATTCCAACTGACCCATCTAACCAAATGCACAACAGTAAGCAAACCATTGACGAAAGGCAGGATTAAGACACGATTCATTTGAAACACAGTTCTAAAAAAATGCAAAATCCCTCCATAATGACAAATTGATAATATATATTTTAAAGAACAAGTTCACAGAGGATTTGAAAGATAACTTACACATAGTTGGGTTTAGATATCCAATCAGGCAACAATCCAGTAAGGTGGTTTCCTGTTAAAAGTCTTAGTAAAAGCAATATAAAAAAAAAATCATTAATAAAACTCCTCAATTACTAATGATCAATTACTAATGAATTAGCAAAATAGTAAATGAAGGATTCCATATTGGAAATTGTGATTTTTCTTACATCAAATTGATATTTATGAGTTTGTCAAACGAGCTCGGAATTTGTCCAGTTAATTTGTTATAACTGACGTCTCTGAAAAAGATATTATATCCAAAGTGAGTTTTAACTTGAAAATATAAGAAAAGGAACAGAAAAAATATTTTGTTCCAATAGGCATGTTGAAGTTCACCAAATTCATTAGTACCAGATGCAAGTATCATTGAAAATTTTAAATTAAATTTAAAATTATGAAAGAGAATTCCAAAATTAGCTGCAACCAAATAAGGGTGAAAAGAAATAAAGTGGCACCAAAACTCTTGGTAATGCAGTGACACTCAATGTTACTTTTGAGACTTTTCCCAACTCAAAGTTCTGAGTTCAAACCTAGGATGTTGTATATGTTCAGTGTCTTGTCACTCCTGCTATCGCTAGAAAAAGGGAGATAGAATGGCACTTACAAAGTTACTAAACTAGTCAAATTTCCAAGATAGTCAGGTATTGTTCCATAAATATTGCAGCTTCTCAATATTCTGGGAAACAATGAAAAAGGCATCAGCACATTTATTTTTAATTTCTATCCCAAAAAAAATTACTTTACTGAGGCATTCTCATAGATGCTACAAAGAAGGGGGAAATAATAATTGAAGCATTCAACTCACAGTGTTTGCAAATTCGTCATATCCTCAAGTGGTGGAAAAGGTGAATCAGATCCATTCAGGTCACTGATTCTCCTGCAGGTCGTATTTAAGCATACCAAAAACAAATTAAAAAAATCAAGTATGTTTTAAAAGCCTTTTTACAAATTTATAAATAAAATACATACAAGTCAGTGAGGTTCTTCAGAAATGATATTTCGTAAGGAATTGGCCCGCTCAAACCACTTCCTTGAATCACTCTGTCAAAAATGAAATGCTTTTAGACAAAACGACAATATATAATACACCAACTGATAACATCAAAGTTTCACAAACAAAAAAGCTAGAAGAAAATTCACAGTGTATTAAGACTTGTCCAGCTCCGAAGAAAACTGGGCATTGTTCCAGAGAATTGATTGTCACCAATTCGACTACAATACAAGGTAAGCATAATGGAAAAGTTAATATCAATTCAAAACTGCAGTAACAATGTAGTTCACTATGTAATTATAATAGAAAGCTTACAGGTGCTTCAATGCAGTCAGCCTTGCAAATGTTGCAGGTAACCCTCCAGTAAAATTGTTAGAGGTGATAAGCCTATCGTAATATGGGAAGAACTTAGGAGGCATAGAATGTGGACTAAATAATCAATAAATGTTAGGTCAAGGCTTACAATCTTTCAATTTGGGAAAGTTTGCCAAGCTCTGAAGGAAGACTTCCAGATAATTGATTGAACTCCAAGACCCTGTCAATTTAAAGTCCAATTCCTATAAAAATTTCCATAATATGGAAAACGGACATTTTCAATTGAAATAAGAGAAAAGGACTTACAAACTTTTGAGAGTAGTGATGTTTCCAAACTCCTTTGGAATTGGACCAGTTAGTCTGTTCCCCAGAAGGGAACTATCGAAGAAAGTAGGCATTAGTAAGCACGTGTTTCTTGAATCACATACTATGTAGAAAAAGAAAGGCCAATTGCACAAATAGTTTATCTTCAATTGGCTTATAGCTTGACAGGTATGGGCCCTAGATGTTCACATAGGATCCATACATATATTTGGACATGAGCAGTGTTAGTTTTGCAACCAGTGCCACTTTATTATGTATATAGAATAAAGCCGACAATAAATATGTATGTATGTCTAGTGATTACTCCAACCATTACTTTAAGAAAAAAAGAACAGAGGGGGGGGGGGGGTACGCCTCTAACATTATATTAAAGGCACGGCTTCGCGCATTGACTAGCTCACAAAGCAAAAGACTACACAGCCTTTCTCAACATACAAGATGGGTGTGAAATAGAGGGGTATTATCTTAAGCTATTTTTAACATATTTTCTAAAGCTAAATACACATTAATAGCCTTTACAAGGCTAGTCAAAGCCATTAGGTTGCCTTGACTTTTGTCATATTAAGACCTATTTGATGGCCTTGGTTAGCCATGTGAGGGTTATGAACATGTATTTAGCTTTCCTTATGCATATATAATGAAGAAACAATTACAGATGAGGGAATATAGAGAGAGAGAGAGAGAGAGAGAGGAAGGAAGAATGAAGTACATGTTGACAAGGTTTAGTGAGTCCCATTCTTTAGGGATTGTACCATTAAGATAGTTGAGGCTAAGGTCACTGCAACAAAGAGCAAGAAGCAAGGAAGTTAGTTAACAACAGGAGCGTGCTACATACTCCAGGGTTTCAAAATAGAGTATAAGAAAGAAGTCATACATACATCTCTCGAAGGTAAAGCAACTTGGTCAGCTTTGGTGGGAGACTGCCTGTGAGATTTTGTGCTTTTAAAACTCTGTTTTGTCAACCATTAAAATGGAAATTGATGATCAGAGAAGTTGACCAAAATGACCATAGTAAGTCCTAAAAATTAAGAATTAGTTAAATTACGTTGCCATTCCTTAAAATTTTACTTTATTTGTAACTAAATCCTTGTATTTTAAAAGTTTAAAATTGAATTTTTATACTTAGTTCATATTTTTAATCGGATAATTTCCATAACTTTTCGGTTAAATCCCATTTCATTAACAACAAATACATGTACACTTTACCTTCTTAATGTAAAATTTCTATATTTTTTATATTTATATTTTAAGTGGCAAAAAATACAAAAAAAAATTACTTATCTAATTATTTTGCTTTTGTATGAAAATAATAGATCACATGCCCCCCTCAATCAATAAATCGTTATCCAATTTATTCTTTGTTAAGTTATTGTTTATGTATCTCCATTGCTAACAAAATTTAATAAATCTAATTAAAAATTTTTTAATTATAAGATTTGATTATTGAATAAAATTACAGAAATTGGAGAAGCAATTTAACCTTGATAATTTCTTATTGGTCCGGGTATATCTTAAAATTCTTGGAAGATTTTCCTTCTTAATTGGACTTATGGTTGTGAGATCACCGAAATTAGGGCCCAATTACGGCCTAATAATAAAAAAAAGGAGACTAAGACATCAAGAATGGTGCTCATGTTTTATGCACTTATGTTGTGTTAAAAAAACCATTTGATTAGTTTCTAATAAAAAAAATTCTATTATAGATATAATTTATCATGTAATTTTGAGGATATTAAGTGAGAGTACTTTTTGTTATGAGAATGAGATAAATGAATAGAAATTATTAAATTTAATATTGATGATTATAATTAAAAATTATATGATTACTCAAAACATAATTAAAATCATATAATATTTTTAGGGGATCACTTAAAATATTTATATAATTTTATGTTTTAATTATAGTTTATTAATACAAATTTTAATGGTCACAATTTACTTCATTAAAATGAAAATGATATTATCACTTAACATGACAATGCTCCTTTGTATTAAGTTACACAAAGCAGATCAACTTGAATAATTTTTATAATATCGCATAAGTTCATGCTTCTATTGGATGTTTGGATAAAAAAATGACGTGGCCTTATGTACATCCTTGTTAATTGGATGCTAATAGTTGGTTCATCTAACCATGTCAAAAAAATAAAATAAAAATTTCACCTGTAACATTTAAATAGGAATCTCATCTCATACTAAAGAAGTCAATTTCGATTTCTCTAAATAGAAAATATCATAATAATCTTCCTAATATTACCCGTTATAGTACTATTTTTAACTATGTCCTTACCGAGTAAGTGCATCCCCTTTTTCCATGCAATGAGTAATGACGTATTCCTTTGCATCTCATCAATTTTTTTTGGTGAGAATATCTCATTGCCCATAATAAATCAATTTAAATTTTAATACTATTAATCCACCAAAAACAAATTGATAGCGTTAATATAAGAAATTAGCCGTTCAACTCTTATCTTTCAGCAAAAATGTTAGTTAACTCAATTCTTTTAATGTTTCTAATTTATTAAAAATTATACTAACTTTTCTCATGATATATCAATTGGTAACTCAATTTTTTTATAAGGTAACATTTTGCTGTAATAATAATCATTTTTATTAAATTGAAATTTTTATTTCAATTAGTTTAATTTATTAAATGAATATTATTCAATAATTTTTATAGATAAAGAATTGCACATTCTGCTTTTCTTTAACTTACTTCTAGAGGAAAAAAATTAGGTAAAATCTTTATGTATTTGCCATAAAGTTCTTTAATTATATCATGACATATGTTAATTACTTTATCTAAAGAAAATAATTAGCTCATTGATAGTTATCATAATTATGAAATTATAATTATTAATAATAATTAAAAAATAATTATCATACATATTATGATATGATTTAATATTTTAAAAACTAGACCAATTATTAAATTAAAAATAAAAATAGTTTGAAATTTAATAGTACAATCAAGGTTGAACTGAAATGCTTGCACCGATGAGATAGCTAACTTAAACATTTCTCTAGAGTTAAGAACTCATTTATTTCATAATCATTCACCTTAAATTTTCATATTAGTTCTTACTGATGTGTTGAGAGTTTCTAAGACTCGTAAAATATTATTAATTAGTTTTTCTCTTTTTTAGGTCTTATAACCTCTTTTTATTACAAAAAAAAGCTAAAAAATTCAATATATAATAATTAAAATTAAAAATAATTAAATAATCACATAAAATAAAACTTATGTATATAAAAATATGAAAATGTTTTAAATATTATCAAATAATTCAAATTTATTATGAGTTTATAATTCAAATTACTATAAAAAATTAAAATTGAATCCAATTTTCTTATTATGTGTCTTTCATGTATAGAGGCAAGCTAATTTTTGAGAACTTGAAACTTTGAACTTTGAATATATATTTATATATAATACTAAATAAAAATAATACTATTTTTATAAATAAAAACTAAAAAAATTAATCAATTGAATTGTGAAAATTGTGATCGATTCACATGATTTGATCAGGTTGTCATTGGTTCATTGATTTTCTAATCAATTGTGTTAAGATTGATTTTAAGTGATAACCAAATGAGTCACGTAATTGATTTTTGATTTTTTTAGTTTACCTAGCTAGTTCTATCCAATCTGATTTTTAAAACATTAATATGATTAGAGAATTTAAATTAAATATCAAGAAAACTTAAATTTTATCATTTTTTATCTCTTTTATGCAATGTATAACCTTTCTTTTTTTCTTCTTTGGTAATTAAAAAGGGCTTTAAGCCTAAAGAAATTGAAAAAAAAACTCATGATTGAATTTTACGTGGGGTGTAAGCCCCAAAAACATCACTTAACAAAATAAAAGAAGGCCCAAAGGAAGGTTAACATGAAGAAGTAACCTCTCTTAATGAGAAAAAGCATAGGAAGCTAGCTAATCAATTGTTGAATTGCCTTCTCTATATGTATGAGATATCTTAACCTTCCACATTCTTAAGAGAAATTTATGACAATGGTTTAATAAGGATTTATTCTTATCTATCATAAAAGATTTCTGACAAAGAATTTCAATGAGACTAAGGGACTATCATTGAGTTGAGTTAACCTAAATTGGACTTAATTCAAGCTTAACTTGATCTAATTTTGTTTTGTTCATTACTCAACTCGAATTCAATTTGAACCAAATTTTTTAACTTGAGCTTAACTCGAATTGAGCTTATGGTTAGCTTGACTTAACTTGCTAAACTCGAACTAGTATACAAAATATCTAACTGGAATGAATGGTTCAACCATAAAATCTCTGAATTAGGCATATATTTGGTTCAACTTACTACTAAAATTAAAATTATTTAAAATTGTATAAAAACTATTGAACCATTATTAAACGATTAATAAGTATGAACCAATCACTGTCTTATATTTCCTACAGTTTCAAATTTTCATATACTCTTATTTTATAGCGAGAATATCTGCATCCACCCTTTCAAACATTTGACGTAAGCTTTTCTTTGGAGAGTTTTTACTTCTTCTCACACCCTCTTAAATGATGTATTTAAATTGCATTTACCTTCACTATACAACTAATTTCAAAATGAAAATGATTTTAAAAATATCTATCAGTAACTTAATTTATTTTTCTATTTTAATTGTAATTCAAATTAAAATACCAAAATTAAATTATAATTATTATGCTTACTAGTGTTTCTTCATAACAAGTATTTAATTTAAAATATATATTACAAAAGGATTTATAATTAATATATTAATATATGTAAATGTAACAATTAATCTTAAATTATATATATTATTCGAGTCAACTCATGATAATATTGAATTGAACATATTTAATTTTAAGCCCAACTCATTTAATATATGAGCTAAATTATTCAACTCATGTATGGCTCATATGGTTCATAAGTTTAGCTCATCAAATTTCAAGCATCTTGCAATCTAACTTAACTTATTGCTAGCCATAAGTGAGACTCAAAGAGCTTGCTTCCAAAATCACTTGTTTATGCCCTTAATTCTAGGTAAGGTTCAAAGCATCTAGCTTACTTCAAATTTCAACAATGAAAGAAGAACAAATCCCCACGTTGCAAGAAAAACCCTAAACCAAGAAACTTGCTCATTTCTAATTAAATCACTACATCCACCGAAACCCAAATTACCCTTTGAGACTTCATCCATCCATGTTGATTTTCACCTACCCTCACTTGGCGAATTCTGACCAACAAAACAATAGATAAAGTGGGGAATGACTGAGTAAAAGAGACAATTTCATCAACACTCAAAATGTTATTAACATATGCCATAACCAATCCTTTAGAATGTTATAAAAAATGAAAATCTTAGTTGAAAATGAACAGATTGCTCCATTCCTAAAGATGCCAGCACACTACTCGCCATATTACAAACCAGTTGGCATTCAAACCATAAGCTAAACCAGGATTTTAATTATTAGAAATCCATTCAAAGATGCTTTATAAGAAGAAGAACATTCGGTGCTTAGCAAGAACTAAACTGTAGCATAACAATTTAACATAATTGTAGTCCAATAACACATCAATAATATCTTCCTCCATTTGTGGACAATTTTTGCAAAAAAAGCCACCTAAGCTTTTGTGATGTCTCAAAGCACTTGTTTAAAGGCCATCCTAGCAGACCATCCAGAGGAAAACTCAAATCCTTTTTGGCTTTGCCAATTCTAAATTAACTTCCTATCAAACAAACAGCTTTGATAGACATAAGGAAAGATCACCCAATATGCACTTTTAATAGAAAAATCACCAGAGAGACTATACTTCCATTCCAAAACATCATGCCCATCCCTTGGCTTGGGCAAATATGATGCATATAGCTATAGAATAGCATTCGAAGGTAGCCAATCTTTAATACTATCCCAATTCTTTAAGCCATCTGATGTAGCATAGTTTGCTACCTTACAACCTAACCACTTTGCAAAGACTAGTTTAATCGCAATCTCTCTTAATGGGGAAGTTGTAAGCCATATATCCTCTTAAAAAAGATAATCTTTCCCATCTTCTAAGCTCTAGGATTAACCTTCAAACTTAAGA
This sequence comes from Sindora glabra, assembly GCA_020226215.1. NCBI lineage: Eukaryota > Viridiplantae > Streptophyta > Magnoliopsida > Fabales > Fabaceae > Sindora > Sindora glabra. The sequence continues at coordinate 45,515,635 of CM035229.1, forward strand.
TGCCGTATTTTTTTAATTTCTTTCCACAAAACAAAATCCAAATTCTTTATTTCGATATAACGAATCCAATCAAAATTTCTTCTGTATTTTCCTTTTAAAACCTGGATCCATAAATCATCAACTCTTACACTCAATTTCCAAGCAAGCTTGATTAGACAAGCCTTATTTATACTTTACAGATCCCTTAGTCTTAAGCCTCCCTCTTTTCTTGATTGGCAAAATATCTCCTATACAATTATATGAATTTTCCTAAGTTAAATATCATGCTCCCAAACAAAAGCTCGTTGGCATCTCGTTGGAAGAGATTTAGTGAGAGTGATTTTATCTGTCACAGAAAGAAACTTTGTTTGCCATCTTACAAGTTTATCTTGAACTTTCATAAGAATGTGGCTAAAAATTCCTTGGTTAGTCTTCTTATAATGGGAATACCAAAATACATCCCTAAGTCAATAATGTTTGAAAACCTTAACTAACCTTGTGATAAAGCTCACTTGAAATATTACAAGAAAAGAAAATGTTGAATTTGGCTGTATTTACCTTTTAGCCACACATAGACCAAAAAGTCCATAAGGTATCTCATCTTACATTAATTTGTCTCTCTAAAGCTTTTCTAAATAAAGTCATCTGTAAACATCAAATAGGATATTTGTGGACCATTTTGACCAGTTTTCATAGGGATCCAAGAGTTATTCCTATTAGTATCACAAATAATATAGGATAACTTATTTATATAAATAATGAAAAGATAAGGAGGTAAAAGGGTTTCCTTATCGAATTCCCCTACTGGAGAAGAGACTATGTTTTACCTTTATTCCAAAGAATGTCAAAAGATGATGACGTAATACAATTCATAATCATAGTAATGAAACTATTGACCATATTCATCTCTTCCAACATTTCTTTAATAAAATCTCATCTGATTCTATCATAAGTTTTCTCTAAATCAACTTGATTATAAAGAAACCTCTTTTTCCTTTTAACTTTCTTATGGAATGGATCATCTCTTAAGTAATGATAATATTATCCTAAATGTATCTTGCTAGTACAAGACTAGCTTGGAAAGGAAAAATAAATTGTAGGAGTAATGGCTTCAATCTATTCACCGTAACTTTAGATATATATTTATATACAACATTGCATAGAAAAAGGATGAAATTGGTTCATAAATTGAATCTTGTCTTGTTTGGAGATTAAAACAAGTAATGCTTTGTTAATATCTTGAAGGTTTCTTCCCCTTAAAACATCTAAAACCAAATTAAAAACATTATTACCCACCACATGTCAATTTTTCTTAAAAAATGCTAAAAATCCATTGTCACCAGGAACTTTAGTTTCTCCTTTTCCAAATAAAACTTTTCTAATTTCCATAAAAGTGATAGGTTAAGTATGACATTCATCCTGCAGAGTGATTAGCAAAGGCTATTTCATGCTGGTCAATAAAATTTCTCTCATAGTAAACTCTTGAGAGAACAACTTTTTATAAAAATCAACTATCATGGCAAATAAATTTTCCTTCTTTTCCACCCAAATGCCAGCACTATGACGTAACATCTCAATTTTATTTTTACTCTACCTAGTTATTGTTTTCAAATGGTAATATCTAATATTACAATCTCCCTAAGTGAGTCATTTCATTTAGGACTTTTGGTGTCATAAAATTTCTTCTCGCTTAAGACTACGGGTTAATTCCTCTTATAAATTAGTTTTTAGTCTAACAAGATAGGTATTAAATGCCTTCAATTCTTGCAAACAGTTCTTTCTTTCTTTTTTTAATATTGTCAAACACATTAATGTTCCGGTCATGCAACACCGGAGTAAGGTGAGATATTTCCTCCACTAAGCTTAGAACAGATTGCCATGAGTTTTGAATGAGCTTATCGGAAGCCTCATGAGTCAGCCATGTAGCTTTAAATCTAAAAAGGAAAATCAATACCATTGCTATTCTTACTAAACAAAGTAACCATAATAGGGTGATGGTTTAAAAATGCACATGTTATAATGCAAAATCTAGCCTCATCAAATTTTAATGTCCATTTTTGCATTAGAAAAAACTTAATCAATTTTTTGAATAACAGAACATAACCCTGCTTATGCAGCCCCTTCCAAGTGAAATGTCCACCTTGCATCTCTATATTCAATAGATTGCATTTGGTGATTATCTCATTGAATAGATTAGACCTAATCTAGTTAAAAAGAGCCCCACTTTTTTTCCACACAATTCTCTAATATCATTTGGATCTCCTGCCATCAGCCAAGGCCTATTAGTATTGATTCTAATTTCAAACAACAACTACTAGAGAGCCATTTTTAAGTCATGAGAAAGGTTGGCATATATTGCAGTGAAAAACCATGCTCTTTTATTCTCAGTTTCAAGTTCCACACAAACATATTGAAAATTTATTTTCAACACCCACACTTTAGTCTTCTGATTCTTCCAAGCAAACCAAATTCCTCTTGGAAATTCTTGCTTTTCCACTAACTTCTAGTTGTCAAATCTCAAGTCCTTCATGATAGAGATCCCTTTGGCACTAGGAATTCTTGTTTCCATTAGCATTAAGACATTAGGGTACTAATTGCCCTATAATGTTTTAACATTATTAGCAAACTCATCGTTGTCGGCACCTCTGCAGCTCCACAAGAAGATTTTATTGACCATGAATAACAAATTTATACAGAGTTCAAGCAACTACTAAAATCATTTAAATAGAATCATGTCTGTGACAACATTAGTCTCATTCTTAGTCTGAAGAGCCTTTTCCCTCCTTTTATCCTCTATATTCACACCTTTAGAACACATGTATATATCAGGAGTTTTAGGATTTAGCATGCATTCCTCGCAAGGTGATATGTTGGAGATAGTTTATTGTATGTTTTCCTTCATAGTGGTGTCCTCTCCTGGAATAGCTAACAGACGAGTTACATTACTTCCAGTTTAGAATAGTTTGTACGCTCTATAAAAGGCATTTTTACTGGACTCAGTAATGGGCTTTGCTGATGCTTTTCAAGCACATTTACATCTTGCGGCCATGCAGGTCAAGTGACATAGGAGTTTAGATTTTGGGCTTTGCTTTGTGGAATCTATTTGGACTTCGAAGTTCTAGTTTTTTGCTCCCTAAAGGTCGATCTCTACTTACTATTGAGATAAATATTATCATTTTGAGCCATCATCATCTCATTGTTCCTTCATTATTAGCACCCATATATTTAGGAATAATTTTATCCTCCAGAATGGCATATCTTGATCCCAAAGATTGCTATTGATTTGTCTCGAGTTATTTCCTAAATGATCTTGTCCTAAATCCTTATTCCTCTGCTGACATCAAGATTTTTAGGCTACTATCCAATCTCCATAAAGAAAATTAAATTTTGAATCCACGATTGCTCCAGGTTCCTTTTTCATCAGCTTCATATTTTGCTCCATTTCCATCATCTTCTATTGCATAATGACCATACCTTCCACATCTAAAGTAGATCATATGAGTACTTTCGTATTCTACGGTGTAAATTTTCCCTTTGATAGAATATTTATATAGTAACGGATTAGTAAGGTGAACTTCAATAGATAATCCTGCATATTTTCCCCTAGCTTGCTTTATCGTAGTTGCATCCATTTTAATTGTTTTACCCACCTAATTTCCTATGAAAGTTAAAAACTTCCTATCATACAAACAAATAGGCAAACCCAACAAGTAAATCCATATCGCAACTCTTCTAATGCTAGCTTCTTCTGGATCAAAATCAGCATCTCATGGCCATATAGTAAAATAATGATCATATAAAATTCATGGAGCCTTTGCAAGAGCATAGTCATAATTTGAGAAAGAATTGAATTTGACCATATAAAAATCATTTGTTAGGTCTATCATATCTTGCATGCCATTCTTTACCTAACTGATAAAGTTCAGTCTCCAAGGCTTTATAGATAATTTTTCTTCCCAAAAGTTTTATGATTGGAGTTTTCTTCTAGAGCTTGTTCATACATTTCTTTTCTCTCTATGTAATGATAAAAGCAACAAGTCCTTGCCTTATCCATCTCGTCAACAATCTCAAATCCATTGAAATCTTCCTCATTATCTTTTGATTTTCCATCATCCGTATTCTCACCAATTTATCTTCATTGCTTCCACCATTTTCAAATAATTTTTCCTTATATGATGGAAGTTTTCCACCTTGTACCTTTCCGTGATCAGAAAGAAATTCCGTATCATACATCACTGGGCCTAAATTTTCACCCGAGAAGCCTTCCCTTATTTACTTGAATTTCTTCTTATTTCTACGAAGGAGATCAACTTCTTCTATTATAGTTGCACTATTCACTGCCGAGGTCGCCATGTATTGGTATAGACTCTATAAGCTAGCTAAGTATAAATATTACCTTTATATTTCATGTATTTAGTTAAGCATTATCATTTTGTAACTATTCTATGATGATATATAATGCATATCATTGTTGATTTCTTTTGGTGTCCAAACAAGATATACAATAACAAATAATTGTCCAAGATAATTACAATGACTTCTTATTTGTAAATTAAAGAACATTCAAATTTTTGTAAACTAATTTTTTTTTAATTTTTGATAATGAGAATGATAATATGCATTATCATGTTTTGCTTTCCACTAAGATGGATCTTTATGGTGTACTTATTTGACATTTACTCATGGGTTACACTGTAACATATGCACTTGGTTATTTATTTTTTCAATATTATTATGTTACCTATTTTCTTTCATAGAAATTGAAATACGCTGCCTATTAATAGATATAGATTAATATAACATATATTGACTCTTAAAATTGAAACTTACCTGTAATATTTTCAAAAGATTATAACTAGTATAGTTGTTTATATATTTTTACTATCAAGTTTGGATTTAGATTCAATTTTTATGTTTTCAAATTATATGCACCAAACAAAACCCAAAAAAAAAAAATCAGACATCTAACATACCAAATTTTGTTTGATTTAAAATAATGAAATACATATTCAAGTCGTGTTGTAGTAATAATATCTTTAAATTATTTTTACAATTTTAAAATAGAATAAATTAAATAATGATATTAAAATATTAAATCTTATATGAAATAATAAATATAAGTAATTATATAATATTTTTGTTTGTGCTTTTGTATGAGGGCTATACTAACTACATACATTCTATTGAAAATTTCAAGGATTTTTTTTATTTTTTATAATAAAAGAAATGGCAAATCGCTTAATATATGCACATGATGTCCAAACTTCAAACTTAGGATATTAAAGAAAAAGATCTAAAAATAATATAAAATATCACTATATTAGTAGAAGTGCTAACTATAAGTTTAGCAATTTCAAACTTGAGTCGCCAAACTAAATAATCAAGAAAAAGAGTAAATGACCCATTATTTGTCTAATGAATTATATATATATATATATATATATATATATATATATATATATATATATATATATATATATATATATATATACACATATATATGGGTGAGGTTTCAAATTGAGTATATTTGAATACATGCACTAAACTGATTATATATATGAAGTATACAATTTTCTATTGCAGACCAAGATATTACCTCTCTTCTATTTAATGAATTACTTTCTCCTTTATTGATTTAATGCATACAGATGCGTAACTAAGAATCTTTTCATTTTCTCTTTGGTTCAGCTTACACCTTCCCTGCTGTGAAAGGGATAGGAAAGATAAATTTATATTTTCAAAGAAAAAAATGTAATATAACTTTATTGAGAAAAAATTTATATATTCTAATCAAAATATTAATTTTTTATTCTCACTTAATTAAAAAATAATTCTAATTTTTACTATATATAATTCCAAAACATTAATAAATATCTTCTTCGTAGATTACTGTTACGAGGGAGCGAGATCAGACTTTGTTATTTCTGTTCACTAAGAGGCAACGGCTGTGGTTCCATGTGGTAGGACAGCTGCAAGGCGTATTATTGGGCTATTTCGTATTAAAAAAACCAATGGACTTTCTTCCAAGTTCCTCCAACACCAAATTGGTGCCGACCAAGTGATCATGTAGCACTCTCTCTTAAGTTTAATGCATCTAGAAATTGCTGCATTTTTATTTTAAAATTAATTAAAAATGATAATTTTTTAATATATGTATATAAAATTTTAAATTTAAACTTTAAATATAATACAAAATAAAATTTTTAAGATAATGTTTAGTTTGCATAATTATATATTTTTTAAAATTTTAATATTTTTAAAAATATAATTTTTAAAAATTTAATTATAAAAAATGTAGCATTAATATATTTGATTTATTTAAAAATATTTTAATAAATATTATAATATTATATTTTAATTAATTTATATATTTTAAAATATTATTAAATTATTTAAAAAGTCTTGATTAATACCATTATTACCATCATTATTAATAATTTTCATTAGCAACCATCTGCTACCAACGATAGTTGCCATTCATGAATACTAAAAGTGGTAAAAGTGTTTTTAATGGAATGATAAATAAAATTATCTATTTATATTAATAAAGCATTCACGTATTATAAGAACGTAAGATATTCTTCTTTCTTTTGAAAAATATTAATATATTTTAAAATTTCAACCAACATCAAGGTTTATTACACTCCTAAATTCCATAACACAGTAACCTTGTTTCCGTGTCTTATTTTTCATTTTCGTTTTCAGATTGTTCTTTAAACAAATCCAATTCTACTGTAAACTCTATATACTCCATTAAAAATGTAACAGTTCAACTTTTTACATATGGATTAAGACTAATTAAATATTAAACTAAGATTCTTAATTTTGTACTGTTTTAATCTTTATTAATTTGTGGAAAGCACAATTTATTATTTACACAAAGACTAACCCAGTTTAATTTCAGCACCAAAAATTTCTACCAAAAACAGAGACAAAAGGAAAGAGAGCAAGAGACATACATGCTAACAACATGGCAGACAGTGTTATTGACGAAAGAGCAATTGCAGGTCACAGCATTCTCGAATCCTCTGGTTGCATTTACGGTTGTCCAATTGCTTCCTCCGCTGCAAGGATTCACGTTGAAATCCCAATCCCTCTTCCCAAGTGTGTTAGCAATTTCTTTCAGAGCTTCCACTGATAATCCCAAACATAATAATAATTAGCAGATTTGAATAGTATCACGAAGGTTTTAGCTTCGAATCTCCTTACCATCAAAGTATTCAAAAAATGAAATTCCTTCTTATTGGGGTAAATTACCATATATATATATATATATATATATTACCTTCATCTTGTTGCAGAGTGGCAGCTCCCCGAGCAGACGATGCAAAGGAAACGGTGAGGACAGAGAGGACCAGAAATTGAGGGAAGTTCATGTGTATACGGAGGATGTTTGGATGAAAGGGAAAGATCTGAGAAAGATAGAAAGGAAGGTGAAGCGGAAGAAGATGGAAGAAAGGAAAGGTAATGAAGTGGGACAAGTTTGTTTGGAATCTGACATTAAATATGACATGACAAAATGATAAATAGTTTTCTATTCCTCGGTTGCCTGAGCATAAGATGAGAATTCAGACAAGGAATGTAAAAAGCAGTCAAGGAGATAGGCGGTGTTTTTGAATGCCAAATGGCAAGGAAGGAAAATTGTAAATGCAGGAAAGCTAATCACAATGATATATTTTATATGCTGTGTAAAGTTTAAACAAATTAACTCCCTATTATTTTCAACTCATTTCAATAAAAACGATTTTATTGATTTGTACATTTGGATAATTTGAAAGTTGTTTTAAAAATAACAATTTTAACTGAATTGCAAAATATTAAAAATACACAAAATTTAATGAAAAATTATATATATATATATATAACAATAAAAGTAACAAAACTATTGAACTTAAATATATAAAAAATTTGAATTAAATTTAAAATGTAAAGGAAGTTCAAACCTTTTAAAAGTCATTAATGCCGATCAAAGACTCTTAACGCATTGGCTGTGGGGAGAAAATTTTATTTGCTTAATAAATATATAATTTCACTACGCTAAAAATTATCAATTATTCTTATTAAAAATTAATAAAATAATTATTTTTGAAATTTTCTTAATTTTTAATGGTAATGATATAAAATTTTTATATTCTTTGAGCAAATAACAATAATAATACATATACTATGTGTTCTCATGATAAATAAAATAAGAGATTTAAATTATTTAAATTTAAACAACTGTTAAACTTCAATCATATATGATTTCAAATTTTATTTTTATAGTTAGATAATGATGATAATGATCTTATTTTGTGAAGAAGGATATAAGCTCTTTTTTAGTACATTGATCACAAAGAAATTTAAATATAAGACCTTTGACCGTGTTACTTAAATTTTTTCTTTCCATTAATCTACTACCTAATGACTTAAGAAGCTTTTTGATATAATCAAAATTATAAAAGTCTAATCATAGTTAAAAGAAAGATACTATAAGCCAGTTTAATTAAATGAACACTCAATTCTAGAACTCATCTAGATGTCTAAAGTTGAAAAGTCAGCCGGTAAACTCAAATTGATCAGCTTTATTGCTCACTTTTTGACTCGCGCCTCCGGCACAGCGTCTCTCTCTCTCTCTCTCTCTCTCTCTCTCTCTCTTAATGGCGTCTAATTCTTTCTATTCATTTTTTTATAGCATGACAAGTAGAGTACTAGGCTTTTGGCCCGTGCAAAGACAGTCATCTATTATTTTTTATTATTAATATAAAAATATTATATTTAGTAAAAAAATATAACAAATAGAATTATTTAATTTATTATATTTATTTTAAAATTTCATATTTATATTCATAAATAACAAATTATTAAATTATAATATAAGAAATAAAAATAAAAATAAAATATATAATAAAGTAATTAAATTAATATAAAGTATACTTGATTCTAAGTTTTAAAGTATACTTTGAACAATCATATTATTTAAAATTTTCTTGTGCAACTAAATTTTAAATGAACTAATTAACTACTTATAAATTTGTTGTTTAAATATTATTCATTTTACCTTATGATAATATTGAGGGATTTAATATTTTTCTCAATAATATTAAAATTATATCTACTTGGTGAAAGTTTTTTTCAAGATTAATTTAAATCATTTTTATAGTATATTTCTTACAAAAATGAAAATATTCAACAGTATATGGAATTAGATATTTGTTGTAGTGTTCTAAGAGTTTAAATCCTAAATTTTGAAATTATTAGATTGAAATTATTTAATTATAATTATTTATTTTTTAATAAATATGATAAATAATATTAATTGAATAATTTTTTGGATCGTCACATCATCTTAAATTTTAAAACTTTTAAGACACTATATATATATATATTTTTTAATAAATAACTTTTTTCAAAATTTATAGAATTCCAAGATAATCACTTTAGAGTTTCTAAATTATTTAAGTTATCATAAAAATTACTGGAAAAAATAGAAAAAGAGGAAATTAGCATTTTAAAACTTTGATTTGGTAAGAATGGTAAGTAGAAAGGGTGGTTGAGATTGAGTCTTTCTTATTAGGTTGCTGTATACCTTACTGCACCTTGACTTTAATCCCATCTCCATGGTTGACTTCTTATAAATTAAAGGCTGAGATTGAGTCTTTCTTATTGCGTCTCCCGCTGCCGGTGGCGTCCAGTCGGGAATTTTTGAAAATTGCCAAACGCGGGTACAAAAGCAGCAAAATAGGGAATTCAACGTCTTTCCGAATGGTGTTGCTCACCCCTTCTCCGCTGGCCAAGTTGCCGGCGACCCATGTGAGTATAGATAAGCCATTTTTAAACAAAACATCCTAATATTTTAGCCAGTTTCAGCTCGATTTACAAGCCCCTAAATGTTTTATTTTTCTATAGCCTTGAAAACATAAAAAAAATGATGATTATAATTGTTGGTGTAGTACGACTACAACTCATAGCAGTAAATTTTATAAGAAAAATGCTTAATATTAGTATACTCATAGTTCATTCTTATAAATACATATACATACATAATTATTAATACAACCATTAATTTTTCTCTTAAGTAATGAGAGGTAATTTCCTTTGAAGAAGTGAGAGGATGTCAAGTGGTTACAAGTTGCGGTAGTGCAACAAATTCCAATTCAACAACTAAATGATAGAACCAACAGAGGAGGAATAGGGATTAACGAGAGACAATGATGATGAAGTCTCTTTGGAAGTTACTAATTCTCTAGAACAACACATGGAATTATGGTAGGCTGGATCATGGGTAGCAAAATACACAACAAAAATATTATCAAGATGTCTTTATAGAAAGCTTAGGCTTTTTGTAGAGAAATTGAAATCAACCATCTAACACTAAATAAGATGCTAATATTTGTGCAACTCGATGAATATGTTAAACAAATCATGAAAGATGGTCCATCGAACATACTAGGAAGTTTACTGGTACTAAAGTGCTAGGAAGTATCATCAGTAGTTGAGGAAGTTGATTTTAACATCGAAGTCTGGGTGCAAGCACATAAGGTGCCTTTGGAATTCTTATCACTTGATAATGCTAATAAAATATGTGGAAGACTAGGGAAGATAAGTAAAGATGAAGATCCTATTCATGCAGGTCGATTGCTCTACACCTTTTTACATTTCAGAATCCTCTAGAATCTACATAAACCACTCAAGCTTGGTTTTTGGTTACCCAAAAAGGAGGACAAAATTTGGATCTAACTAAAATATGAGAGACTTAATTACTTTTTATTATGGATATGGTTTTCTCACTATAACAAATTAATACTTGTACTATGAATTATGCAATAAAAATTTAAAAATCATGGCAATTTTATCTCTTACCACAGGAACAAAAAAAATTTAAACAAATATCCAAAAAACTAAAAAATTTATGCAACAGGAAAATTTTATCTATAGCAAAACATCACTTGTGTCATGAACTAAATTATGAGAAAATAATTTTCATGGCAAAATATCACTTGTATTATGAAAAAACTTTATCCTTGATAAAATATTACTTATATCACAAAACTAAGTTACAGGAACATATTCCTGATGGCAAATTATCACTTATACTATGAAAAATTTTAATCGTGGTAAAATATTACTTATGCCACAAACTAAACTATGAGAATACATTTTCTATGACAAAGTATCACTTATATCATAAATTAAGTTCTAAGTATATATTTCTTATAATAATATATCACTTATTCTATCATATGAGTAAAAAAAAATTATCTATAGTAAAGTAATACTTAAGCCATGAATTAATTTTATGAATAAAATCATAGTCAAATATATCATTTTTGGCAACTATATATACAAAAAGATTATTTATAATAAGTATAACATGTTATAATATGATAGACAATAAAAAAATATAAATATTTATATATTATGGGTGTTTAGCAAATAGTTAATTTATCAATTGATCAATTGATTAGCCCTAATCAATCAAAATAAAAAGTTGTAGAATATAACATTTTTAACTAATTAATTCATAAAATATATATAAAAGGATAGAATTGTCCATAAATTTTATAGTTATATACTTTTATTATTTTTCTTAAAATAATTGAAATAGAAGTTGAATCTTAAGCTTTAAGATATGTAAGAAAGAGTTCAATTATTAATCTTCTAAGCATTTTTATTTACATGTGTACCAAATTTAATATTTATTAGAATGCAACTATTTTTAATAAATAATAAATAATTATTTAATTTTTTATCAATTAAATTTATATAATAAAATTAATATACATTAAAAAATAAATATTATAATATATTAAAGATTGTATTATATAATTATTCAATGAATTTAAATTCTATACATATTAAAATAAAAAATTAATAGGATTTACATATACATATATATAATACATACATACATAACAATTTTTTCAATTTATTATTTAGTTCAATTTTGAAAATATTGATTAAACAAGAAAAATCATTCAAGGTATAAAATATTATAAAAAATTATTTTTTATCACATCACATTATTCTTAAAAAAGTGTTAATAAAAAAGATATATATATTATAAAAAAGCTAAAATTATTATATTATATATAAATAATATAATTTATGAGATAAGTTAAAACAAATTTTAATATAGAAGTATGTAATAATAAGTTTTACATTCATCACTATAATATTAACAAAACTTTAATGAAAAAAATTGAAAATAATAATTATGTAAAATTATGTGTAATTTAATAATAATTAAATTATTGTATTAAAAAATTTTAAGCAAATTATATTTAGGGGAGTGTTATATATAAAATAGTTAAAAATTTTATTTTCATCCTTTATTAATTCCAATTGTATTAATTTAATTTCTCATAGATATTTATATTAATTTCTTTCCTTCTAAATATTAATTTAATTAATTTGACCTATTCATTTATAATTTTATTGATGTGCTAATGACTTGATAAATGGAATGATAGAAATTAAATATAAATAACATATGAGAGATGAAATTAATATAAAAAATTATGAAGATTCAAATAATTTAACTCATATTTGTGAATGATAAAAATATGTATTATAAATAAAAATTAAAATTAAATAATTCATAATAATTTTAATTTTAATTTATAATTAAAATTTAAATATGCATAATAGTTCAAAGTTATAATTTATATGGATATTTATTTCATATAATTCAACCTTTATTGAAGAAATTTTAGAAAATGATAAAAAATTAATTGAAAGATATAAAAATTTTACTTTTATTTTTTAATAACTCAATTAATAATAATTAGTGAAAAATATTAATAAAAGGATAAAATTAATTAATTAATTATTAGATATAAAATTAATATAAGATATTTATAAATGATAAATTTGATCCAAGTAAAATTAGTAACAAAATAAATAAAATTTAATTTATAAAAATGATTTTTAAAATAAAATCTTAAAATATTTTTGTATTAGTATATTTTTATTATATGTATTTATGTAATATTTTATTATTATATAATTAGCATCACATGAGTGTAGTTTTATTTTTGAAGTCAATTGGTTAATTAAAACTTTATATAAAATATGTTATATTATAATATTAAAGAAGTAAACTAGTAGAATTGTAAGGCATGGCATTCCTTAGTTTGGAGATTCAAGTTTGATTCTCGATAAATACAATTTGTAATTGTTAGATAGATAGAGTTTCAACGATTTATCCTAAGTTGATATGAGTTAAAAGCATTAACAAATTTCAACGGATGTGCAAATAAAATGATAGGATAATACCTAATTAAATTGATTAGATAATCGATTTAATTTAAATATAAAAAATTATTTTAGCTATTTATATTAGTTTTTATAATAATTTTACTTTATTTTTTATCACGATTTAATTCGTAGCAGTTTAAGTTACTAGTTACAAATGTGCTTTTTTTGCTACGTTTGTACTTATGCCACGTTTGTAACTATGGTTAGAAAAATTTATTAGCTACAAGTGAAGCCATGGCAAAAAAAAAATTCATTTATGCTATAGGATCCTTTTTTCCGTGATAATTTCTTTATCACATTTACTTGTACCATAGAACTATTTAATTGGTATTTTCATGGCTAAATAGAACAATGATGAAAATTTTGATCTTATGCCATGATTTTGACCATGACATAAATGTTAATTTATTATAGTATCTGAAACATGAAAGTAAAGAATGTGCTTAACCAAGAGTGCCTTTTAATGATAGAGAAACCCACAAAAAATAAGAATTATGAATGGTGATAGTGTATCCAAGCTCATTGCATTCTCAGGGATCTCTACTTGATAGGTGAGTAAGGGAGATACCTAGCTTGATAATAGTCTAAATGCTTAAATTAAAGGTTATTGATCAAATCTCAATACAATGTGATCAACTATTGCTACAGGGTGGTGAAAGTTAGCAGAACATTTCTGAAATTACCTAAAGTAAATTGGTAACTCTAGATACTTCAAAAAAATAAACCACTATGGATTCAGAGGCATAACACTAGGCATAGGGTCATAACTTGCATGCCAACTATATTGATGTGGTCCTTACCTCAAAACAAATAAAGAATATTGCCTTCAAAAATTCAAAAGAAAAATCTAGATCTTGAGAACTTAACATGATAACAAAATTAGGAATAAGGAAGGTAGATCAAAGAAAAAAGAGACTATGGATTGTCCGAGTATAGACCTTAACAAGGCTAAAAGATAAGCTAGCCAAGATAATTTCATTTTGCCACAAGAAACTTTTTAATTTGGTAATGATCATAAACCTAATTTGACCAAGTCTAAAAGTAAGGATAAACATAAAATTAGTTTACAAAAAGTGAAGAATAGTGCTAAGGAAAGCTTGAAAGGAACTATACAGAGTAATGTACATTCAACCTCTAATATCTCATATATAATGGTCGAGAAACAGGCCTTATCAAGCCCTTATAAGAGCCATGAAACTTTTAAGTTAGAACTATCAAGGTCTTAATAATTCCTTGATAGTAAAAGCCTTAGGGGCTCTTAATCAAAGATTCTGGCTAGATTGTTTATTTTTATGTGAAACCAAGTCAAATAAAGATACAATTGCAAAGGTGTCATAAAAGTTATGTTTACAACATCATTTCACAAATGGCACTAATGTAGCAAGATTCTTTTCAATGCACTATTCTTAGACATTCCTTTAACTAAATCTATATCCAAGTGAATGATAAGGTTTTGGATAATAATTGGATGCTTACATCTCTCATCAGAGCTTTAAACATGCCTTTTAGATAGATCTATATGCTGTGGTGGAAATCGTTAATTAACTATAGGTACTTATAGGTGACTTTAATGCACTATTATTTAAGAGAGATAAAAAATGGTGGATGATCAATAGGAAACTCTCTTAATATAGCATTTATTAACATATTAGGGGAATAGATATTTATAGCCAAGAACAAAATTTGACATGGACAAATGGTCAAAATGGAATTGCTAATATTTGTGATACTAGATAAAGTAATTTCTTGTCCAAATTGGCAAACAATGTACCTTAGAAGGGGAGTAACAATGCTAGAAAGAACACAATCAAATCATAAGCTGATCCTTTTAAACATTATTCATGATATTGATAATTTTCCAAGAATTTTTAGATTTTTAATAGCATGGCTACAAGAAGATTCTTGTAAAGATTACATTAAGGAAGCCTGGGCACAATCAATCCAAGGCTTACATATATTCCAGGTGGTGCATAAAACAAAGCATGTGAAGGAGGCTTTGAAAGAATGGAATCACAAGGTATTTGGGCATTGTGATTATCATCTAATGGAACTATATAAAATTTAAAATATATTTGTAAGGCCTCACTAACACCTAAAAATTTACTAGTCCAAAAGCAACTAGAGTGGAACATTGATGAACAATTAAAACATCAAGAAAGTATATAGAGATAGAAATCAAGAGAGCTATGGATTAAGGAAGGAGATACAAATTCTAAATTTTTTTCGTGTCTTTAGAATTGTGAGAAGATAATGGAATAACATTGAATGTCTCCTAATAAAAGAAAGTCACTGGATAAATAACTAAGAAGAAATAAGTAATGAGTTTATAAGTAATTTTTGTTAACTTTTTACATCTTTGAATCCATCTTTCTTAGCTAAATTAAAAACTTTGATTACTCTAATGATAAATGTTGAGGAAAATAAAAGGATGTGCTAAATCCTAACGAGTGAGGAAATAAGGGATATAATAAAGCAAATGAATCCTATGAAGGCTCCAGGGCCTAATGGTGTGCTTGGTTTATTCTATCAAGAATGTTGGGATATTATGGTTTCAAAAGTTATTATAGCAATCCAGAAATTCTTTACCCATGGGTTTCTCTTAAAGGAAATTAATACAATGTACATCGTTTTGATTCCTAAGCATAGTCATGCCTATATTGTTAATAACAACTATCAGTTAACCTATACAATTTCTTATATAGAGTTATTTAAAAAATCATAGGTAATTGAATGAAAGAAGTTTTGAGGAAATTAATTTCACCCACCTAATTTACATTCATACAAAGTCATTGCATAGTTGAAAATTATCTTATGGCGCAAGAGATTATTCATACTTTGAGATGGAAGAAAGAGAAAAATGGCTTAATAGGTGTTAAATTAGATATCCAAAAGACCTATGATCATGTTGAATGGTCATTTATCATTAAAATATTGGATTTATTCAGATTCCATAATGCATATATCATTTATATATCTTAATATTTATCTACTATACAATTTTTAATCTTATTAAATGGAAACCTAGTTGGAAAAATTCATCCTTCTTGTGGAATCTGATAAGGGATCCTTTATCCTTATATTTGTTTATATTAGTCTCAAAAGTTTTTTCAAGACTTTTATTTAAAGTTGAATCAATGAGGAATAGTCATGGTATCAAGATAGCATGAGGGACACATCCTATTTCTCATTTAATGTTTGTTGATGATGTCATTATTTTTCTCAGGGCAAATAAAAAGGAAGTAGAAGGACTAAAAAATTATATCATGCAATATGAGATATGGTCTGGATAAAAGGTTAATTACCATAAATCTGGAATATTCTTTTCGTCTAACACTTATAGAAGTTTATGACAAAACATTCAGAGATACCTTAATCTTTACTCATTTAATTCCACAGGAAAATACCTTGGCATTCTAATTTTTTTTATCATAACACAAGAAGCAGGATTTCCATTACTTAATAGAATAGGTATAACAAAGACTTAAAGGATGGAAACACTAAACTCTATTATAAGCAAGTCATGCAACATTGACCAATGTAGTCGTACAAACTTTTCCTATATATACCATGTTAATGCTGAAAGTTCCAAAAGAGGTATGTTGGGCTATGGACTTATCAACCATCATTTTTTGTGGCAGGTACCAGATAACAACACATATTATCTTGCTCCTATATCATGGGATGCCTTATGTATGCTAAAAAATAGGGAAATAGGTTTCAAAAAAGTTGAAGAAATAAATGTGACATTGTTGATGAAATTAACTTGGTAGATAAAGATGGCACCAAGTAAGCTTTGCGTCCAAAATTTCAAAATCAAATATTTACAAGGTACTAATTTGTTGACTATGCATTATCCAAATGACATACTTACTATATTTGAACTGAATAAGGATATAATTGCTATAGAAAACATATGCCCACGAACTCCTTAAGGTGGCACACGATGTCATCATTCACAAGATGTAAATCACATAGTACAATAGCATTTAAAGTGGCCAAAAACTATTTCCCCATATATAGATAACCACATGTGTAATCAATCCATTAATACATCAATGGGCTTGGAAAAGCATCATTACTAGGATATTATCCCTCCAATGTGGGTCTTATTTCTTAATCCATCGTGACAGTTATCTAAGTCTATCACATAATCCATAGTGGCTCCTGCTCGGCCTACAATTTCATCCAAGACTTAAACTAGGAGTTGTCTTGCCTATATATTGTCAAGTTACTAATTTCTAGTTACCAAGCATAAAACTTTGGAATGAAAATATGTTACATAGCATTTTTATAGAGGAAGATATGAACCATATCATCTAAATCAAAGTACTCACAACTGAGGTGGATGAACTAAAATGGATCCTAGAAAGTTTAAGTTAATTCTCTGTTAGTCAATTTATATGGCCAGAAACAAGGTAAGATATATAGAAAATGAGACCACCAAGTGGCAAAAACTCTGAAAAGTAGTGATTCACTATAAATTGAAGGTCACTCATTAGTATTTTGTCAATGGTATTATTCCTACAAGATCATGCATTCAATACTTTGTAAATATCCAAACTGTTCATTGCCCACTTTGTGATTTAGAACTAGAGGATGAATTGATATCTGAAGGTTTTGTTATTTAGTGTTTGGTTTTGCTAATTAATGTTACTATATGGATTATTCCCGTATTGTAATGATATTATGAAAATTTCATTATTTCTCTTTATTCTTATTAATTGGGAAGTGAACTTCTTGGATCCCATTCCTATTTTGTCTATAAAAGTACTGGTCAATTGTAGAAGTACTGATAAATTGTAAAAGCTAAAGGAGACATAATTGAATTGTTAGGTAGTCAAGAGTTAAGGTAACAAACTTACTGTAATCACTTTTTCTACAAAGCGTTTGATTTTTTTTATTCCATTTGGTGGATTTTTTTAGTATTAATTTTTGGTATATACTCATTAAATTTACATAATGCATTCTTTTATTTTATTTATAACACTTTTAAGCAATATTTTAAAATTCGATTTGTTTGTTAACCTAGTAAAGTGATTGGGTCAAGATTGAACTAATTTAATTAATTAAATTAGATGATTGAATTAATTAATATATTTTATATTAAAAATTAATATATATTTATATATAAAGGTTTATAAATAATTAAATCTACTTAGCTATTATAAATGTAATAAATAAATATTGAAATTGTGCTTATATTAAAGTATAATATATTTTATTACAAAAGATATATTATATGTAAAAATATTTTTTGTACTAAACCAATGGTTCTAATAAGAAAATTGTATTATATCTTTATTTCTCTTAAATTAAAATAAAATAAAAAGTAAAAATTTGAGGAGATTCAATTTTGTAATATGAAAATTATTAAAATATAATACTATTATATGTACAAAATAATCATGTAAAATTTTAAAAATAAGTCAATTACAAAAAAAAAATAAAACACAAGTAATTTGTTATTTTGTATAAATATTATCATTTTCAAAATTGTTGCCAATGGACTTAATCAGCAAAGTGGTAAAGCCAATAGTTTCATTCCATTGACAAGGCAAGTTTAATTGTGCCATTTGCTTTTGCATGCAATGTTTGAACCTTAAATTTTAATTGGGTGGTTAGGTCTTCTTGGATCTATGGGTTTCTACTAGCTCTTGTTAGTCTGATCTAGACAAATCACATGAATGGATTTAATGCTAGATTTGGACTACTATTATACTAAATCTCAGTTTGTTTGAACCTTAAATTTTAATTGGGTGGTTAGGTCTTCTTGGATCTATAGGTTTCTACTAGCTCTTATTTGTTTAATCTAGGCAAATCACATGAATGGATTTAATGCTAGATCTGGACTGCTATTATTCTAAATCTCAGTTTGATCAATTAAATCAGTTAGACCATGTTTTAAAACCTTACTTTTAGGTTTAACTTTATTCTTCAAGTTGTGTTGCTTCATAGAAGTTCAAAGCATTTTGGTTGAAGAATTTAATAGTTGGGGAATAATACCTATTGTACATTATTTTTTAGAATCATTATATATAAAGAGTAGATCATTGTCTAGGCATAATTATAATTGTATGCTTGTAGAATTAAAAGTTTGCATTTTTAGATTGGATTGGATTGGATTGATTCTTGCTAGTTTAATTTAGGTAAACCACATGAACAAGTTTAATGCTAGGTTTGAATAACCATTTATACTAGATCCCAATCTAACCAGTTAAACTAACCAGGTTAGGACAAACTTTACAACCTTACTTTTAGGCATAACTTGATTCTTTAAGTTGCATTATTTTATAGAAATCCAAAGCATTTTAGTTAAAGAGTTTGATAGTTGGGGAATGATGCTTATTGTAAATTATGTTTGATAGTCATTGTTGCAACATGCTTCGTGACAAAATTGGTGTGAGGCAATTTGATTCATATATCCTTGGAATGTCAGTGTATGGATATAAAGAAAAAAGAGTCGTTACCGATCATTTTTTATAATATAATTAGAATATTGAAAGTGGCCTATATTTTTAGAGTTTAGATTCAAGAGTTTGTTATGTATAGGAAAGATAATAGCACCTTACAACATCTATTTAAAGAATGGTTGTTTATTTATTCTAATTTTATCTTTTGAATTAGATTACAATGGTCCTTATTATAATATATGAGTATTTTTAAAAAAATATTATTTTTATTTTAATTAATTTATTTATTTAATTATCAAATTCATCCAACTCCACAATAAAATTTTAATAAAAGAAAATATTTCAATAATATTAAGTACTATTATAATTGCACTTATAATTAGATTACTTAACTTTGATATGTTATAGGCACGTATTTTCATTATTTTCAAAATATTTTTATTTTATTATATTTAAAATATTTTTATTTCATTATTTATGAAATATTGTTATTATTTTATCTTTTAGAAAGATTTTTATTTCATTATTTTTTGAAATATTTTTAATAAAATGATTATAATGTCTTAACATTACATGTTAAATAAAATATTGAATTCAAAATAAATAAATAAATAAAATAAAAAATAAATAAAAAAGAATAAAAATAAATAAATGAACTAAAAGGAATAGAATGGCAATTTAGGAAAGAAGACAAAAAGAGGTAAATCTAAAAATGAAGAAATTTTCTTAATAATTTTTTTCTCTACTACTTGTTGTTTTTATTATTTTTCTTTTCTAATTATTTCTTCTTTTTTTATCTATCTTTAACAATCTTTATTTTTTCACTTGCCTTCTCTTTTTAAATTTCTAAATACCTTTCCTCCTTTTTCCCCCACTTCTTAAATTTTCAACCCCCATTTAAAATTTTTTTCAAATCCTTTTTTTTTCGTCTAATTTCCCTTCTTTTAAAATTTTTCAATCTTCCTTTCTTCCTATTCTCTCCTTATCTATCTTATAGATGAGCTTGCTTTGATTTTTATAAATAAAACTTCAGTAATTTCATTTACATTTAACTTATATTTAATTTAGATTTTATCTAACTTTTAGGTATTGATTTTTATAAATAAAACTTCAGCAATTTCATTTACATTTAACTTACATTTAATTTAGATTTTATCTAACTTTTAGGTAAAGTATTATCAGTAGGCTATATTTTCTTCAATTTTTGGTGGATGGAATCATGTGCATGGTTTGCTATAGATGCAAGGGACTTAAAAAATTTTTATTTTTATTTTATTATATTTCTAAAAATTTTTATATTGTATTAATTTCATTCTTTGCTAAAATTTTATATTAATTTAATTTTTGCAAGATAAGTGCCCCATTAAATTTTAGTTTTTTTTTCATGTATGATATGAAATTATTAAATTATTATATAAAAATATTAAAATTTAGAATGAAAAGAAATTGTGAGTTAATGATAAAGTAATATAAATTTTCTGCACATAAATATAGAATTAAAATAGTAGCAAATTTTGAACAAAAAATTGTCTATTTAGGAGAAGAGTATGCACAATGTATAATAAATGAATAAAAGAATAATAAAAAATTGATGTGTGACAAGAAATATAAAATTGACACTTGTATTAGAAAGGCAAGGTACATCATATACTATATGATTGAGTACATATAGTTTTTTTATAAATAATTTTTAATAACTTTAAATAAAAATGTCAAACAAATAAATAATTATTTAAACAGTCAATTGAAAATATTTTTATAAATTAATAAATTGGAGTTGTAATTAATCTAAATTAGTAAAATATTTTTGTTAGTCCTAACAAAATTTAAAAATTAAATTTTAATATATAAATTAAAGTTATAAATAGATTCCAAAAATTAACTTCAATTATAACATTAAAATCATGTAAAGATAAAAGTATAATAAAAATAAAAATAATAAAATAATTAAGTTTCTCTTAGTTGAATTTTTTTAGTTAATTTAAAAACTTTAAAATGCTTTGTCCTATACTAATAGCATATAGTTAGGGATGCAATTTGACTAATGTCCATTGAGTATTCTCAGTTTTTACCCATTTGATTATGAATATGAATCTCGAAAATGGGTATAGATATGGGTAAAGTTATTTTTGCAGGAATTTTACGAATATGGGGACTATACTATTTAACCCTTCTCATGTCTATATTGTATAATATATAATAATATGTTTATATATATAATTGATCATATGATATAAAAAATTAAAATTATGTATATAATCAATTAATTTAAATATAAAAAAATTTTAAAGATAAATTTTAGTTAAAAATTCATAATATTTTTTATTATATTAGTATTATTTGAATTTTTAAGTAACTATTATTTTATTAAAAATAATAAGATATAATAAATATGATAAGTATAGTAATATATAAATAAATTATAATTCAATAAATAAGATAAAAATAATTAGATACTTTTATTTTTATTAACAAATTATAATTTGATATAGATAAATATTTATTATTTAAATAAAATGGGAAAATGATAATGAGTATAAGGGTTCAAATATTTGATAGGAATTGAAATGTAAATTGAAAACTCTATCTATCAAGTCTGGATGGGAAGGGCAAAACATTTTGGAGTAGGGACAAATATGAAGATTTTAGTCCATTATTTATACCTTTTCCATCGTCATTCCTACTTATATTTACTAAAAAATGCAATAGCAAATATTGACAAAAAATAAATTAGTTAATTAATTTTATGAGGTTACATAAATTTAAGTGGAAAATATTAAGGGTCAAACTAAAAAAAGAATTTATAAAATTAATGGTTAACAATATTTATAAATACTGTTAACTTTTGTGATGAGGAGGAGGACAATTTAAATAAAATATTTAATATGATTAGGAAGAAAATAAATAAAATATTTAATGCAATAGAAAGGGAGTTTATTTAAACAAGATATTTAATTATAACTTAATTTGAAGTATAAACTATAATTGAAAGAGGATTAGTAAATATGTAAAATCCAAAAGGACAACTTAAATATATAAGATGCAATAATTCAGCAATGAATTTCAATTCCAAATTAATTTGAATTGACAATTTTTAAAATTTCAAATGCTTAGTCAAATATAAAAATAAATAGTTCAATTAATTTTAGGAAGTCACGCAACTTAAGATAGAAAGTTATGGGCAAAATAGAAAATAGTTGCAAAATTAATGGCCATGAAAAAGGAAAAAAAATGCAATAGTGCACATGAAAGGAAGAGAAATAATGAGTGAACCGTAAAATAATGTAATGTAAGAGTAAAAGTAGAATATCAATTAAATCAAAATTTTAATATATTTAAAATGTTTATATAATAAAAATAAAATATATTTTATTATTTATATCTATTTTACATAGGATGTATTATATAACATTGGATTTTAATATTGAAATTAAGTATCAAGTTTTAAGTGCAGATCTATTTAGAATTAAGTTTATAACGTTTGAATAATTTCACTCGAGTTTTGAATTTAATTATTAATTTGAGAATTTAATCTCTAAATATTAAAATTTTATATAGTTTCAAAATTATTATTGATAGTAATTATAAAATTTTTTATATATAGTATTTTTAATTATTTAGCATTGAATTTAAGTGTTAAATCCATTAGGTAATAAATTTATTTCCTTATTTTAAGCATTGAATTTAGTTAATAGTTTAAAATTTTTATCATAAAATATTAAAATTTTGTATAATTTCAAAATTATCCTTATTATGATCATGATTTTAAAAATTCTGTATCCAAAATTCTTAAATGATGTGATATATCTAATTATTACAAAAAAAGAGATAACATTTAATATCTTAATCTAATAAAATCCCATTAAAATTGAAGTAATCGCTCTATGTATTTAGCTAGAGAGTTGATATTGAACGAGTAAAGTGGATTTTACTCAAAATTTTGACGTGACGGCATAGGTTTAGCCGTGAATGATGAAGGTTTAAGTACAAAGGTTTAGCACATGGCGAAAACACAATCCTCTGAAGAAAAAGACGCTGTTCCACAGCAAGGAAAAACTCAATGGAGTCTCATCTGTATAGTTAAATGATGGTGAAACAGGGTCTGGGATTCCTCCTTTGGTGAAGCAAACAAATCGAAGTTATAAAGACTAGTTAATATGAATTGTGCTTAGGGCATATGAACGAGTGTTTATTGAAAAAAAATCGGAGGTTAACATGTTTGAATCCAGTTAGATGTTAAACGAAAGTGAGGTAGTTTTTAATCTACTAGATAGCATTAAAAGCAAAATATATGAGCCCTGTAACTATACCTTGATTGGGAAGGTTTATGGAAAGAAGGTGGGTTATCAATATATTAATTTCAAAACTCAGGCACTTTAGCAGCTTGAAGGAAAGTTTACAATTCTAGAAGTGGGTAGTGAATTTTTTATATTTAAATTTGAGCTACAATCTGATTATAGCAGGGTATTAAGCGATGATCTATGGTTCATCCTTGATCATTTCTTAGTTTTAAGGAAGTGAAAGCCTTTTTTCAAACTCTCTACTGCTTAATTATCTTCCATTGTAGTTTAGATTAGATTCTTGGAATTACCAGTTGAGCTATATCATCCTTATGTTCTTCCATAGATAACTGAGAAGATTGGTCCGATGCTTAAGGTGGATGCACACACTTATCTAGGAGATAAGGGAAAATACACAAGGGTCTATATACAAATTGATCTTAGCAAACCTCTAATCATAACAGTTTATATTGGAAATTTTAAGCAATTCCTAGTATATAAGGGCCTAAATAAAGTTTGTTTTGTGTGTGGACGAGTTAGGCATCAGAAACAATTGTGTCCATATATGGAATCGCTAGTTTCAAGTTCACATTTACCAACCTCTTTGGGTTCAGAGGAAACCTTGAAACAGAGATCTTCAAGCATGTAAATAGTAACTGCAAGAAAGGAAATTTCCTAGAAGCTTCTTGGGCAACTTAGTAGTGAGTCAAAAGAAGCCAATGTGGACAATTATGGGCTGTGGATTTTAATGGAAAAGAAAAAAATAATAAATAACAATGAAAAAATGTGGACCTATAGAAAAAAGCTACACCAATCTTGAATGAACAATAAGTTAGCCTCAAGAAAAATTAGTTTGAAACTAAAAATTAGGGAGAGGCTTCTAAAAATGAGCAAAGCTTATCACCTTAAGCCATTCATAGTTAGGAAAACCTTAGGAACATAGAGATGGTAATTGATACGTCTCCAAACTCTTCAATGCCATTTATGGCATTAGCTATATCAAACGCTAATAATCTACCTTCAACTTAAACCTTTAATCCTCCCAGTATTCATGGAGTCCCCTTACAGTAGTTCATCCTTGTCAACAACAAATAAAGAGATCACCACTTCAAGTCTATTGCTGGTGATTTGGGGATATTAATGCAAAGAAGTAATTAGAGTAATCTTTGATGAAAATCTAGAATAGATCATGTTGGATTGCACTAGGTTTGCAAACTTCGATCTAGATCATCAATAGCTTTGAAGAACCTAATGTCATACAAGCATCATCCAAATGAATTAGATCTAATTCCTCTTGAGGAAGAGATAGCCAGCAAACTGATACCTTATAACATCATCCATATGGATGATACCCAATGCTAGAATATGCTAGGGATTCATTTGAATCTACCTAGGCCTAATAAATAACCCTTAGTTATGTTCCACTCTAATCCATTTCATGTAGTGGCTCAACAAGCATGGCAAGAAATGATGCAGCTTCAAAAAAGTGTTATAGGAATGAAAGCTATCATATTAACTTATCATGGAAGGAAACTAGAACTACAGTTCATTTTAATGGATTTGAAGACTCCCCAGTGTCTGATTAAGATGATCAACTCAATAATGTAGGAGTGGGAGCTATTCGGGAGGATGCTAGTTTAGATAACAATCAAACTTGAGGGAATTTCTAGGAGGTCTAGCCATCTTTTTTGAGCTAATATTCAATCAATCATGAAAGTTGCTAATTTAGGTATAATGGTTTAGAACATTTGTGGTGTTCAACACCTAGATTTTAAGAAACTCTTGATAGAGCTAATAGGTTGAGAGAATGTTAAACTTCTCATTCTGATAGAGACTTGTCTTGATGGGGAAAAAGCTCAAATCTTGCGTGCCTCCTTGCCTTTCTCATGGATGGAATTCATAAATACAATTGGCTATGTTAGAGGGATATGGATGTTATGGAACCAAAAGGTGATCAATGTTGAGGTGGTCAACAAAATAGAGCAGGAAATCCATGTTGTTGTCAAGGTAAATTCCTTCTTACCTCAATGGCTCTTAAGTGGTATATATATTAGCCCAGCATTCTCAAATAGGAAAATGCTCAGGAATAACCTTAAAACTGTAGCTAATAATCATTCATCACCTTAGCTAGTTTTAGGCAACTTTAATAAAATATCCTTCAATTTGAAAAATTTTAGTGGAGCCTTAATCAATTTTTATAAAATGAATTTATTTAATGATTTTTTAGATTATTGCAACTTAATTGATATAGGTTTCAAGGGTCCTTCCTATACCTAATCTAATATGAGAAATGACAAAAACTTAATTCTTGAGAGATTAAATGGAGCTTTTTGCAATAATTCTTTTACTTTACCCTGAAGCCAAAACTATCCATTTACCTCATGTGCTATTTGACCATTACCCTTTATTGGTTATGCTAAATATTTTCCTTTCAAATATTTTGCCTAAACTTTTTAGATTTGAGACATATTGGCTAACACACTCGAATTTTCCTTAAATAGATTCTAGATGTCGGGCTAGAAATTTATCCCTATACCATGCTATAGATAATTTTGTCCAATACATCAAATGGTGGAATATTCATGTTTTGGGTAACATTGTTAAGAAAAAATAAAGAATTTTAGCTAAAATTAAAGGAATTCAAAATATATTGGGCATATCATAATCTAAGTCTTTAACTGAATAAGACAAATCCCTATAAAAAGAGCTCTTAGGGGTGTTTAGTCAAGACGAACATGTGTGGGCCTTAAAGTTAAGATTAGATTGGATATCTGATAGGGATAGGAATACACGTTCCTATCATCTATCTACCATTATTAGAAAAAGAAAAAAAAAAGAATTGAAGCCTTAAAAACTTAGGGAGGGATCTAGCTTTATAACCTAAAGGACATTTAAGTCCATATTCTTGAAACTTTTTATGAGAGATTTTCTTCTTCTTAACTTTTGTCCAACTTTAATAGCATTAGGCCTAGGAACTGGGGTTGTTATATAGATAGTAATGTTAAAGAGTCCTTAGTAAAAATTCCTGAAAAATTAAAAATCTCTCTTTTTCCTAACTTTTGTCCAACTTTAATAGCATTAGGCCTAGGAATTGGGGTTATTATATAGATAGTAATGTTATAGAGTCCTTAGTAAAAATTCCTGGAAAATTAAAAATCTAGTTAGCTTTGAAATCTCAAAAAGCAAATAAAGCCCCTGGACTTAATGGTTTACACCCGAGTTTCTTTTAAAGGTTTTGAAATTTTGTTAAAGATTCTATTATTGAATATGTCTAATAGGTTTTTTGCTCTTTCTAAGTTCCTAAATAGGCTAACTATACTTTAATTATCTTAATTCTTGAGGGGAATTCCCATGAAACTCTTAGTGGTTACCATCCTATCAATTTCCATAACACTATTTTGAAAATTATTTCAAAAGTTATTGTTGCAAGAATTAAGCCTTTTCTGGAAGATCTTATCTGTCCTTTTCAAGCTGCTTTTGTGGTTTCCAGGAATCCTGCTAATAAGATTATCATCTTGATAGGTTAAAAGCCAAACATGGTCAAATGATTTTAAAATTAGATATCGAGAAAGCTTATGATTCTTAGAATGGAGCTTTATTAGAGATGTTTTAGTTTTCTTTAATTTTTTTGATAGTTTTATTAAACTAATCATAAGTGTTGTCATTAGGGTTTCCTATCAAATTTTGGTTAATAGAGAAAAGTTAAACACCTTAGTTCCTTCCAAAGGTCTTAAACAAGGAGATCCTATGTCCCCTTATTTATTCATTCTTTGTATGGAATATCCCCATGTTTTGATTAATTAGTATTATGTTTAAAAATCATGATTTCTAGTAAAAACTAGCAAACATGTTATTAAAATCTCTCATTTGTTTTTTGCTGATGATGTGATCTTGTATGCTAAAGCTAATCTTAAAAATTGCCAAATCATTAATCTTGTTTTGCATCATTTTGCCAAAGTTTTTAGGTTGAAAGTTAATAAAGCAAAGTCTAGAATTTATTTTTCAAAAATTATGAACCTTCATTTAAGAGATCAGTTTAGTGAATAGTTAGGTATACTCTATAGAGAAAGTTTAGGGAAATATTTAGGTATGGAAATTAAAGAAAATTATAAGGTTTTAGACTTTACATTTATAGTAAATAAGTTTATCTACAATTAGGAGAGTTGTCCTCGTAAACTCTACCGTATCTACCATTCCTCTATTTCATATGAGTTGTACTCGTATCCCCAATTCTATTCTTAATCATATAACAAAAGTTATCAAGAATTTTTTGTGGGGAAGCTCCTTAGAGGCTAGAAAACTCCACTTAATAGGGTGGGACATAGTTACTCTCCTAAAATACATAAGTGGCCTGGGAATCAAAGACTTCATCACTATAAACCTAGCCTATCTAAATAAGCTAGCCTAGTCATTTATCCAAAATGAGAACCTTTTGTAGATCAAAGTTTTAAGATCAAAGTATCTTAGGGTAAATCATTAATGTCAACTAAACATCAAGAAGTATCTTGGGGTAAATAATTAGTGTGAACTAAACATCAAGAAGGTAACTAGAAGGCCTTTAAAGTTACTAAAGATATAATTCATCAGGGAATTAAGTGGATTATAGGTAATGGAGAAAAAGTTTAATTTTGGATAGATAAATGGCTAAACTTAGGACCTTTAAGAAGTTTAATAACTGAACCCCTCCCAAACCATCATGCTAACCATATTATTAAAGATGATATAATTAATAGTTTTTAGAATCTCAATAGGTTACCTATAAAGATGCCTAACAAAATAATTTCACTGATTTTAGGTACTCCTTTTCTGTTCATGCACAGAATAACAAACTAGTATGGGGTTTATCTAAGTCTAGTATTTGCACTATGAAAAGTGTTTATTTATTTTTGAAAAGTTCATCCTTAAAGTATACCAGTAAAGACTGATCCTAGATTTAGAAAGTGGACATTTATCCAAAAGTACAATTTTTATTTGATTAATTATTTCAAGTAGACTCCCAGCAAAGAAACTTCTACCACAAGTATGAATATCCCTCGTCACTATGTCCTATGTAATATAGGGAAAGATAATATACCTCATATATTTAGAGAATGTCTTGTTGTTTTGTCTATTTGGAACTCCTTTCCTACCTTGATTTCCTAGCTTTCTTTTCTATGCATTGATTTTGGGATATGGCTTTAAAAAAACTTAACTACTTTTAAAATAAGTTGTTGTAGTCCAATTCCATGGAAAATGATTTTTGCTTTTTCCTTGTGGAATATCTGGCTTTATCGTAATAAAAAGTTCTTAACACTAGCTAGGGGAATGAAGATGTATCAACTAACATTTTAAGGAAGTCCTATGAGTATTAGACTATAATTAGGGGTGACAATTTTTGACACAACACGATGACATGACACAAGTTATACGGAATCAGGTCAGGGTTAATTAGGTTCAAATTATAAACAAGTTAACCCGTCTAATCCGAATAAATTTCGTGTTGGATTCGAGTCAATTTGTTTAACCTATTTTTAACCTGTTTAAGTTATATGGGTTATTAATCAGGTCAACCTAACCTATATAACCCGTATAACCTGAATAAAAAATTATATAATATATAAATTTATTAATTATTAATTTATATAAAATGAAAAATCAATATAAATGGATTTGGGTTAGGTTACCACTATAAAAGCATATTATAAGTATTTCGAGTTATACAGGTTAGGTTGGGTTAATTCGTTTATTAAATAGGATCAATATTAAACAAGTCGTGTCAAGTCAATTCTATTTAATAAATGGGTTATGTTCGGATTGAGTATAAATAGGTTAAGATTGTACTCGACTTGACCAGATAACCCGAATTGCCACCCCTAACTATAATGGAAAATTTGGTTTATCCACCTACCAAACAAGTAGTACAAATTGAGTGGGAGCTTCCACCCTTAGGATATTATAAATTAAATTCTGATGGTGCTTCTAAAGGCAACCTATACTTTGTTAGGAGTGTTGTTGTTATAAGAGATTGGAATGAAAAATGTGTGCTTGGGTGCTTTAGGGGTCAAGGAATTTGCTCCAATTTTATTGCAAAAATTACTAGCTTGCATGATGGTCTAATAATAGTAAGAAATAGAGGCTTACTCCCTCTTATAGTTAAATTAGATGCCTTTTTTTGTTATCCATGTTATCTCTAATACTGGTACTAATATTTTTATTCATGCTAGCAACCTTCTTGAAGAATGCTGGAATTTATTACAGCAGTTGGCTAAGCAATTAGGGAAGCGTGTATACAGGGAAGCGAATAGGGTGATAGATTTTATTGCTAAGGCTATTATAAATATTAGTAATATGATTAATATAATGATATACCCACTTAATAGAGTTTCTATACTCCTTGATTATGATGCTAAGGGCACTTATTTGCCCAAACATGTGTAGTCTGTTTTGTTGCTTTTAATCTATTTTCCTTTCTACCAAAAAAATAAGAATGAGTAAACTGGATTTTCATTGAATTTAATGTTTATTCTTAATAAATGGAATATGTGGAACTTAATTTTAAGCTTACATATATTGATTTAAGTGTTGAATAAATATTTTCAAATATATTGTTAGTGAATTTTTGCTTGACAAATATTTAGTATAAAAAATTAAACATAAAATATATTTTTAAGTTTGAATAGCATTGATTAATATTTTCAAACAAAGCTTTAATAATATTAACATTTGAATTGTAAATAGCTTATATGAATATGAAAAATGAAAAACTTACAATGTAGAAAATAAAAATAAGAGAAATAATGCATTGACTGTAAATATGTGTGAACTTGAAAAGGGGAAAAATATACAACAAAATAAATAAACTAAAGGAAAATAATGTATGGATTATAAAGTTAAAAAAAAATAAAATAGAATATTTGATTAAGTAATTTAATTTAATTATATTTTAAATTGATTAAAATTTATAGAAAGAAATCATATTGTATATTATTTTAATTAATACTTTTTATGGTTTTATATTTAATTTAATTAATAAAAGGAAAAGAAAGGATTAGATAATTGGAGATGGGGAAATAAATAGAAAGTAAAAAGGAAAACGAACCTATTTTTGGGCTGGAGGAGAAAAAAAATAACAAAAGAAAAATACGATGATGACATGTGGCAGAAAGTATTATAATGACACGTGTTTGTGAAGGGACGGCTCCTTGGAATTTTTTATTTTTGATTGATTGATTAATGATATTAAGTATATAATAAAAATTATAAAATTATAAAAATATAACTTAATAGATTATAATTATATATTTAAATTTGAAAATAATAAATATTTGAAATCTAATACAAGATCTAAAAATATGACATATAATAAAATAATTTAATTAAATTATACCTTTAACTTATTTAAAATATTTTTTATAAAAAAATAAAACTTTATTTAATTTATTATCAAATTAAATTAATTTTATATAATAAAATAGTTTTAACAACTTTTTATCTATGATACATGAATAGATAATAAAACTTTATTTAATTTATTATCAAATTAAATTAATTTTATATTATTATCTATTCATGTATCATAGATAAAAAGTTGTTAAAACTCTTTTATTATAATTAAAAATTTTCAATTATTATTATTTTTAATGATATATTTTTTCCTCTAATAATAAAAAATATTTTATACTAACAATAAATCAAAATTAAACTCATAACAAATTTTGTATTATGTTCATACTATTTAAAAATATTAGTGGCTAAATTATAAATATATAGAGTGACTAGAAACAAATAGAAAAGCATACAATGAAATAAATAAAAGGAGTGGACATAGTGTTTAAGCTGTAAAAGAATAAAATTTTAATTGATCTATTTTTATTTGAAATATAGGATTTGAAAACTGATATAAACAATTTAATAAAAAATTAATTAAATAAATTTCAATTTAATTTTAAATATTTTTATTAAAAAATAGAATATATAATTATATAATCTAAATAATATTTTCTAATTAAAAATTTAATTCTTTTAAAATATTTTAATAATAAAATTATACATACTATAGTGATATTAACGTCTAATTCGAAACAATAGAAACTGACAAAAAATTAAAAAATAAAAGCATGAAACAGAGCATATAAAAAGAATAAATACAATGGGCAAGCTAGAAGGTAATATAAGAATTAATATTAGAAAATACAGTTAAATAATTATATTAAATTAAATTCTCAATTTTTTTAAAATAAATAATAAAAAATAAAGTATATCAAGCCATATATACACTTCTTATTCTTAATAATATAAATATTTAATTTATAAATAATAGTAGTGGTCACATAGGAAAAAAAAAGAAAAATGTACTATAGAATAAATTAAAATAAAAGAGAGTAAAGTTATATATGAGTTAAAAATAAAATATATAATTAACTAATTTAATTAAATTGGAAATTTACGTTATTTAAAATATTTTAATAATAAAAATAAATTACATTTTTTATATTTATATTACTAAGGGATAGTTATATTTGAACTTTAAATAATAAGAGTAAAGATAAAAAAAATATGCAATGAAACGAATAAAAATAAGTCAATTAGTGTATGATTTTTAAAGCCTTAACATAACTCCAATTAATATATATTTAATTTAAAATATGGTGGTTAAAAATTAAATTTAAAACCTATTGAAAAATTTTAAAATTGAAAAGTTTCATTCTAATTTTTCAATATTTTATTAAATAATAGAATACGTTTTTAATTATTTCAATTAATATTTTGTACATTAACTTTAAGTATATTTAAAATAATTTCAAAATTAAATTAAATGTATTATATATATATATATATATATATATATATATATATATATATTAATAAGCAATATTAACATATAAGTTATAAAAGAAAAAAATTAGAATGTAACGAATAAAAAGAAAAGAGGTAATAAGTGATATATAAAGTAATGTAAAAGAGTCTGACATCAAAAAATATAAAAGAGTCAAAAAATTAAATTAAATTAAATTATTAACTCATTTAAAATAATTTTATAATAAAATTAAATGAGTTTTGGTACCCACAAACCACCCCCAAAATTAACCTTAATTGGGTTCCAATCCTTTTGTACGTAAATTGTTTGCACTGTAGATATTTCGCACTTGTCTCAATCTAATAGTATTCAAGGATGGGAAGATTGGGTTAAAACTAAAAGGGTAAGTGCAATATATAAAAAAATTTATAGAAAAAGACTATTTTCTTCCACACCTCTTCTTTTCATTACTTTCAAATAATTTATTAAAATTACCAAACAAAGCATATATATATATATGTGTGTGTGAATTTTTAGATCGTATTAAATGAGAATATTAATTTTATATATAAATATAAGAATGAAATGATAAAATTATAATTATCAAACTTTGTATTGATAATTATAATTAAAATATAAAATATTTAATTTTTATAAATGATCACATAACCTAAAGTAATATTATAATTTTGATCACTAATAAAATATTTGTTGACAATTTTTTACTTTTTTCACTTTTACTCGGAGCTCTTAATTGGTACGTTTTACGACTTCAGTGTGGTTTTAAACATCAAATGCATCTATCATTTGAAAAAATGTTAGTTCATCTAAAGATTTAATTTAAAAAAAAGGCTCTTTCTCATTGCGGTATCCAATGATAAGTTAGTTAATATCCTTAGGTACTCTTCTTATGCTTTATTTAGTTGAGGGTGAAAATGAAGAGGAAAGAAAATGGAAAAGAATGGAAATAGAAGAGGAAGAAATTGGAGGTGAAGGAATTTTCCTTGAGGCTATTTGGAATGAGTAAAAATAAGAGAGGAAAAAAATAAAAGTGAAATTGATTTCTTTTGTTTGAAATGAGTGAAAATTAGGAAGGAAAAAAAATGAGGTTAAGTTAAATTACTATAATACACTTATAGTATATTATGTAAAGATAATTATAATATTAATTCATCAAATTTAATTAAAAATTAATAATATACTGATAAAATATTATATAATTAATCAGTAGTAGATTTTTATTAAATAATTTGAATTAGTAATACTAAATTTTTATTACACATTTTCCTAAATTATTTTTATTAAATATTATGCAAGTTCAAATCTTGACACATTACTATTTTAATGGGGGCACTTTTACTTGTCATATTCTAACTTCCAAAGCTTGGTAAATGTAATATCAAACATTAGACACTCTGCAATTGTTTATAAGCCAAAATTTTGGCAATGTTCTTTCTTTAAAAAACCACCATACAAACTGGCTCTTATAGATATTCTCCAAGGCAAACAAAGAGAATATGACATATTACAAAATACACTTGACATAAAAATATAACTTTGTATAATATGTGAAATCTCATTCAATGTTAAGTTTCAATTTCTATAGATCATACACAAACACAAAACATAGCATTATATTTAATGTCATTCACATGCTACTACTGGTAACAAGGATATGAAAAGGCATGACTAAACACCTCATTCCAGTCATACCACGAACAGTACATAATCCAATGCAAAGACCAACCTAAAGTAGCCACATCTTCATACAATGGTGGAGCAAAAGTACCTATAATTCATAGAAAATGTGATTAAAACCCATCATTTTCCAAATATTGCAAAATCAAGCATTATAATAATAGTAAATAAGGACTAATATATGGAATGTCAAAGCAAGTATGAAGACACAATGCATACAAATTGTTCATTAACTAAGAAGCCCTTAACATAATAATATTTGATCACATTGCTAACCAAAATTTCTCTGAGAAGGCATCATTTAGTTCCATCATCATTAGCTTAACTAACTTTTGCAGTCGCCTTAAGTTGGTACAATATTTGTAGTTGTACATACAGTGGAAGACAAAAAATTTACTTTTTTGCCCTTTTCATTTTCACACAAGAAGTTATAATACTTTAGCTGAAATTCCTAGGGTACTCTTATATTCTCCAATTCTTGCCACACATTTCCTTGCTTTAATGATGAGGTCTACTATTCTTAAGGATCTATAGATATTTTTTATCTATTTAGGTATACTTTTCAGCCACCTCTCTTATTACATCTATTAGTTTATTGATGCTTAAATCCAATCTTTCATACCCCCTTTTAAGCACATCAACCATAGGCATTTTTTGCTTAGAATGCCTTGAAGATGAAGTTCCTTGTAATTAAGTTGAAGGATTTGAAAGAGCATATTCTTAAGAATGGTTGGAGGGAGCACCTTTAGGACTGAATACATTATCATATTATGTGAAATTAGAGGCCTCATTTCCCCATTGCACATTAGACTTAGACATTAATTTGAAGCTATCATTTAGGTCCAAGCTTTATTTCTCCCATCTCCAAGCTTTATCCCTTGAAGTTCTAGCATGTGCATTCATAGCTTTATCTTTACCAGAGAGCTTCAATAACTGGTCATAATTATAGATAGGAATATGTTTCCATTTCTGAGCCTCGAGCTTCTCTTGAAAATGCACCCTATATTAGATAAACATGGAATATCAACTATAGAATGCAATGCCTTTCTATAATAAATAATAAACAAAATAATACCATCAATTATAATGCAAACACGTATTCCTATTTTCATGTACAAACACATAGAAGGGCATACACTTTTATAAATATGTGTATGATATATCATACTATGTGATTTTCTATACAACATTATAAGTAATAAACTACCATAAGGAGTTATATGTCATATCACAAAAATTTTGTCGAAAAACATGTATCTTGAATCACATACATGAAGTGGAGGAGTACATGGTCATCTTCGCATGTCAACTAAACTAATGATGAATCTAATCCTAATTTGCAATTACGTAATTGTTAACAAGGATTATTCAATGCATGCTTCAAATACTACATTTATTATCACACAAATCTCCTTCCACACTTCTTATTTAAACTCGAACATTCTTGTTGTTGAATTCCATGTAACTCCACTCCATTTGTAAAAAAAGTCATAGCACTTGTTGAAGTACTCCTTTAAAGCTCTCATCCAATTTTTATGTGATGCTTTTGGAAGAGCGGACTAATTGCTTACTTAAGCTCTGCCATTATAGTGGCATATGCCATGATAGTAAAAGTCCAATCAGGTTGGTTTCCTTTGTTTACCTTATTCAACAATGCATCTAACAACATTGCATTGATCTCTTATATTCATTGTAATGTGTCCCTTGATGATGCCTCTCCCCTACTATCAAACTTATTGCTCTTTAACATTCTCTATTTGCAAATTGTCATATGATCAAATAATATGAATTAATACAAATAACCTTTAAATGTATAACACATGCATAGTAGTAAATTTGAATTCACAAATTATATAACTTTTGCATGATAAATATATAAAATAGTTTACCATCTCATTTATGGCATAATGATCATATTTATTACCTTATAAGGTATGCAAGTTAATTAAAAAAGAAAAACTCTATCTATGATAAATGTATGATACTTGCATGATAATAAATTTCAATTCGTAAACAACTTATACAAATATGCATGACATTCACTTTTAGCATAATTGAGACATTCTATTAGTTCCAAGTCATATACAATAACTAATGAAATGCCATCTTCACACATAATACAACTCCTGCATGACAAATATAAAATATAGTTCACAATCCTATTTATGGCACAAGGATCATATCCATCACAGTATAAGGTACAGAAGGTAATTAATAAAGAAAAACTCTATCTATGACAAGCTTTGTTCGTAGTCATTCCATATATGTGCTACTATACTTTTCCTTAAGATGAATTCTTCCTTATAGTCTTCTTTAATATTACATGTTTTACGGTCTTCAATATCTTTTATGTCACTATGTAACAGTTCATGATCCACTTCATCTACCAATTGTGGATTAGGATCAATATCCATAAAAAAAGTTATACAGTATACAACATGCATTAGTAATATCTATCATGATTCCAAAAGAATAATATACTTCTATATCACTAGCTATTATTAGAAATCTCTTTTTAAGGACTGTAAATGCTTTTTTAATTATATTCCTTAATAAAGCATGTTGATTAACTATTTTGTTTTTTGCATTTTGTGGACCAAGTGTTGCATACTCCTTTAGTTATCATTCACACCTTTGTATAGTATTAGAAGTCTACCTTTTAGAGGATAAATTGTATCTCCTAGGTAGAATTTGTTCAGGATATATAAGAATCATACAAATATATGTCACAACATCATTACCATTATCAAAAGAACTTTATTGGAATGATTGTTATCCTATTTTTTTAAGTGAATGAGATATGACAAATTTTCTTACCTTTAGGAATTTTTAGCATGTCCCTTCTCTTATTCAATGCATATTGAAGAATTCTAGAGTCAGATATAATTCCTTCCCATCTAAATAAAATACATATAAATTTCATATCAAAAAAAATATTGCCATTATATTTTGTGTCGAATAATTTTTTCTTCCTAAAGAATGAGAACTATTTTTTCTTGATACCTTGACTCATACATGAGTCACATCTAGAGCACTAATACAATCTTATATTTTTTATTTTTTAAACATTGGATTATGTAAAGAAAACATGATTTAACCCATACAAGTGTATTAATTATTTAAACATATATAACTAATTATATTACCTTGAAATAAGGATAAAACCTACTATTATTGAGTATCTGTGGAGAAATCTCTAATCCTAAAGGTTACACAAGATGTTCGTTCCCAAGCAGTATAATATCTCACAAAACATTATAGAAATTATGACTAGTTATCTCCTCAGATCAATGAAAGAAGAATAACATAATTCTATTCTTTACATTGTGTGCTAATATTGCAAGAATTGAGTAACTTATTCCTTAACTATTGAATGTTTGGAATCTT
Organism: Sindora glabra; assembly: GCA_020226215.1. Lineage (NCBI taxonomy): Eukaryota > Viridiplantae > Streptophyta > Magnoliopsida > Fabales > Fabaceae > Sindora > Sindora glabra. The sequence goes on from CM035229.1 coordinate 45,553,404, forward strand.
TCACTTTACTTATTACTTTTAACTTTTGATAAAGTCAAAGGAAAGCATGAGGACTCATTCACATTAGATTATGACATTTATTAATTTCTAATAAATTTTGTAACAACTATTGACATATTTAATCTTTTATACCAATGCCATCGTCGATGGATTTGTGTACAGTATTTGTTTGTAATTGTAATATATGCATTAAATGATCAGTATAACAAACCATTTGCACAATAAACATTTGACATGATCTTTTTCACTCTTCTACCATATCAACAATAATCAATTTGTCTACTTCCAACTACTCATCATATATGTCATTCATGTTATCTTCCATGGTCACTTGTAAATTACTCCCAATATGTAACTATCACATGAATAAATTAAATGGTTACCATAATAGATAATATATATATATATATATATATATATATATATATATATATATATATATATATATATATCAATTATAATAGTGAATATGAAATACAACAAATGTCAATATTCTATGCATTCTAAAAAAATCAATGAAATGAACATAGAGCTTACATACGTAGTAGAATTTCATCGAACACTATTATCAACCAATACAATGATGTAGAAACAACAGTCAATGACCTATCCAAAAATACAAGTGGAGATTATATGTGGAAGGGTTGCAAATCTACCTTACGTCTTGAGGAGTAAAGAGTTTAGATTCAATGTGAATTTGTCTGGATGGATATCTTTTCTTTGAATATAGATTTCTACAATTGATTACCTACAACAATTTCCTTTAGCCTCAATGATTTGTGTGAATGAATACAACATAAAAACTCATTCATAATCCAAGTTCAATAAGATGTAATTTTTTATGAATTTTTTTATAAAATAAAAATCTTTCAATGTTGTAACTTTAAATAATAAAATGGTGATTTTTTATATATTTATTATATTTAAAATTTCAATAAATTTAACATTTTTATAAAAGAAATCGTATGATTTTATATCATAACTTATGAAGTTTAGATTCACAAACCTATCTCTACCATTGAATTCAATGGAAATTTTTTCAAATGAAGTTTATAAATAGAAAGAAAATTTTCCATATAATTTCTATGTTCAATATCACAAAAATTTCATACAATTCTTATTGTAGACTCTACTAAGCAAATTATGCTGAGTGGGGCAAAGGCTCCTATATTATTGCATTACATATACCTAAATTAAAAAAATATCATCCTACAATAAATTATTATAAAGATCTACATTTAGTTTATAACATAAATGCAAATTTCATAAAATTCATATTATTCTTAATAAAATTGATTTTCGTCATTTAGATTGTGAAGAATACATTTGATTACAGAGTATTCTTAAAATGTCTATTAGTTTAAATAATTGGATTGGAAATTTATAATGCTTATAGGTGAAGTAGGATATCTCATATAAGTTAATATATTTAATAAATTAAAATTGCATAAATACCATTTTAATTTACACACATAAAGAAGTTCTTTCCTGTTTATAGATTCTGTTATCCTATTTTTCTTAATAAATATCACTAATATGTGTCATGAAATTTTAATTTTATTTTCATGAGATGTTAGCACTCCTTTATGTTATTAGTAGGATTAAAATGGTCTCCATATTTGATTCCACCATAAAACCAAGTTATCTGAAATGCAAAACAATGTATGTAAAATGGAAAACAAATCCTACGACACAGTCAAATTCCTTTATTTATTTGGGAGAGGGAAAAATGAATGGAAAAAATTTTTGCTTCTAATTAAAAAAAAAACATTATAGTCCCCAGTCAGTTTGAGTTTTGTCCCAACCTGAGTTTTGGGTCAAGTCAAACCCAACCATGTCAAGTTGGGTTGAGAGTTTCCTGAACCCAGGATGCTGTGCTGCAGCCATATCTTCATCCCCACCATGTCTAGCGATTAACAGATTTGAATGCAAAAATGTCACTTACTTCGACCGATGTCACTTTGATGGTTAGATTTCCACTGCAAACGACTTTCTTCCTCCGCATAGTAGCCGATGCCATCCCTTGTTCCAAGCACATTGGAACGATAGAACAAACAACGAATAGCACATAGGGAGATCATGACATACTTGTTTTGGTGTCTTAGAGGAGGTTGTGATGATGAGGAAGACATCCTCCCGATGGCTAAAGTTGCAGGCAGTTGTATGCGAATCAGCTGAGGAGAGATTTTTCAAGGGCAGCCCATGAAAACGTGAAAAAATAAGCCTTTTCACCATAGTTTCTTCTTATTTCCCAAGGGAAGATTACAATAGGACCCACCACTTTTTCTAACTTCATTTACTCCCCCCCCCCCCCCGCCCGATATTTCCCCTCAATAGCCAAATGGGTGAAATTTATAATTTCACCCTACTTTCGCCCCTGAAATCACCTATTCCAAGAATCTTTCACTCTAATTCTTTTCATTGGATAGCCCTGTTTCTTCATTATTTACATCTCACTAACCGCCTTCCTAAGAGAACTTGCATTTGGGATCTTGGATCAATCAAAAAGATTTTATTCTATCAATGCAAAGCCAAACAAATGCTTTCAAGGAAGAGGATTTCATATCCTGTGTTAGTTTTGCAAAAGAAAAAATTCAGCTCTTTTAACAAAAGTACATTTTTGAAGGTTTTTAATTACAATTTTGGTTTGATTGATTAATAGCAAAGCCAGGTTGATACATTTTATTGCTGAGGTTATAATTTTTTTATACACTAAGTGCAAAAATTATAATATTTTATGAAATGAAATGAAGATAATTTTAAGAAATGTTCTATTTCCTAATAGATTGATTGTTTTTATTAATATATCACTAATTTCGCTTTGAAAATTTATGTTTTTCATTTGACTTATTTCAGATTTAAAAATAAATTATTTCATAATAAAAATACTTAACTTCTCAATATAAATTTTCCTACCGAATTGTTGAAATATGAAACATTGAAGGAAACTATTTAAAGGAAAGATAAAATCTTTGAAAAAAAATTAACTTCCTAATAATATACTGAGGCTTATCATACAAGAATTATGCAAAAGGAAGAGAAAACAAATTATAAATGAATAACTTTATATGAACCGTAATCACAACAGCTAACAACAAATATGAAGATCAGGAGGACAAATTATAGAATGTCGTTAAATCCAATTTATGAGTGAAACTGAAAAAGACCAACCAACCTACACTCTTTTTTTTTTTTTTTTTGGGGGGGGGGGGGTTGCATGCGCGGGCGTGTACGTGGGTGTATTTTTTCTTTTTTTTCTTTTTTTTTTGTCTCCTTAGTTTCCTTCTCTGTATTTAAAGGTTTTCAATTCCTAACAAGCAACCTCCCTCTCCCTTGCTAACCAAGTAAAAGCCAAAGCCTCAGATCTGCAATTTTGTCGGTAAGGAGAGCCTCAACTAAAGCCCTCGTGTCAGACTCCAAAATAACTAACAGATATCTACCTTCCAAGTCAAATTAATTCTTAGCGGTAAAAGAAGCGCAATGATCCATGTTACTCAAAAAATCTCCCCGCCATTCCCACGTCATAGATGATGGCACTTTATATAATTGTAGAAGAGAGCTATCACAACCCATAAAAAACAAAGCACAACACAATCAAGAGAATAAAACCACTTCCCTTTTCATCCTTTCTTTCTATATTAAGGTTACCGTAATACCTCGATTACAATTGCTATCACAATCCAAAAGAAGAAATGAAAAAAATAAAGAAAAAAAAAGAGTCATCATCAGTCAATCAATCAATCATCATCGACTCTAAACTAAATGTACAATACTAAAGATTCGAAATATATGTGCCGAATATATCAAAGTTGACGCTTGTATTACCTTTGAAATCCAACTCTTGTATTCTATACCAAGTAGTGAATTTTAAAGTTTTCTTTATTGTGTTGTAGCTGCCATGTGTTATTCGGAACAACAATTTCGGTTGAAATAGCAATAGTAATACCCATATAAAATGCTCGCCTTCTACACTATCCTTTTTTTGAAACAACAGTAGCGAGTAGCGCGAGCTGCTTCTCCTTCACAGGCGTGTTCTTCTAATTTGTACTCACACTGTTCCGTTGATCTGCCATAGTGTCCAACTCCTGAACTCTAATTGGCTTTCGATGTCGTTTCAAGCGGGTGAAGGATTGAAATTATTGTCTTCCTCTTTCATCTTAATTGCTTCTACTTTCTTATTACCTTTTCTATGTAATTTTTGTTGTTGCTCTTCAATGGCATTTTTGTCTGCATGGGTTTTAAATCTACGGAACTCCATGTATGATACTTTTGCTTTAAATTCGTTTTTCTAATGGGTTTCTATATTTGGTTTTCTTTCAGTTTCATCTGAATTTCTGTCATTTTGATTAACTGGGGCTATATGGAAAGGTTGCCCTACGAGCCATTTCCGAAATTTAAATTCAAAATTGTTGGAAATTATCAAATTAATTTTAAAATAAAAAATAATAAACAAAGGAGGTGGTTATCTTAGGAATAAACGAGTCAAATGCTAATGGGGGAAGGCATACACATAAGGTTATGAATAGTGCATTAATTACTTCCGAGCTGAAGTCATAATTGTTGAACGTATGATGTAATCGGATTGTTTCTTTTTCTAGACATTTGGAAATTATATTTTATTACAATTTGAGGTTGCAACTTACTATAACCCCAAGGTAGTTCTATGGCTATATGAAGGGGTTTGGTTTTAAAACCAAGTACTTAATCAAATTAGATTACCTTTTCGAATGCAGTGAGATGGAGTGGTATGAGTGTCGTGGGTTTGCCTCTGTAATGCAGTAAGGTAGACTGTTCCATCTAGTGAGAGAGAGAAAAACATTGAATGTTGTTATATAATTGAGTGTGAGAGAAAATTATAATATATTTATATTTTGTGAGAGTTATTATAATTATAAAGTGAGAAGAGTTTTTCTCATTTTTTCTCTAAATTCATAAAAAAATTTATTTTTTTTGTTCTAATATTATTAGCAAATATATTAGTTTCAATGGTTGGGATTAGGATTCAGTTATACAATGACAACTAATTCGATCCAATTGTAACTTTCTAAATTTAGTAGCAAAATTTTTAACAATTGAAGTATTTAGTTGAAAGTATTCTTCAAAAATCAAGATTTATGAAATTTGATAGAAAAGGATATATTGAAATAAAAGATTAATAGGAGTTTGATGCACTAAAAAGAGATAAATAGTATCGACTTGAAAAAAAAGATTAGAAAGCACTATTTTTTATCTTTCAAGCCATTAAAGAACAAATATTTGAAAAAAAAATCATTTGGAAACATAACAAAATAAGGTTGGGTATTCTATAGAAATTCTATAAAAGTGATGAATGTGTCAGATGAGTGCATCTAGAAACACTACAAGGGTTTTGAGTCTTCAAATATGAATAATTTAGAATTAACTCCAACATATTTTGATCATGTTTGAAATATTATTAACCAATTGAGAGTTAATAATGAAGACATTTCAAGCATTGAAGTTGTAGAAAAGATTGTGCAATCTTTGCTCTAGAATTTAAGCATATTGTAGCAGTAATTGAATAATTGCTAGATATATTAGTCATGTTAATCGATAAATTAATGAGTTTGTTGTGCTCACATAAACATCAAATAATTCAAAAAGTCACTAGCTTAAGTTCTAAACAAGCTTTACAAAGTAAGGTGGTTTAATAAAATTATAGTGGTTATTAAGGTAGTCAAGGTCGTGGAAACTATTAAGGTAGTATACAAGGATAAGGAGTAGAACAAAGATGAGGATGGGGATAAGAATGAGGCGATCATTTTAATTCTACCAATAGAGGAAGATCACATGATGGCAATCCTTTAAGAAGTCAATGAGATCACAGTGGAACATGTAGTAAATCTAATATCTAATGTTATAGATGCAAAAAACATGGATATTACTTAAATGATTGTTACTCCAAGATATTAGATGAACTGATGAAACATGCAAATACTACTAATGTTAAAGAGAACATAGTGTTAGCATGCAAATCAAATGAGCTAAATGTAAAGTATGTAAATACTTGGTGCCTTGATACTAGATGCAATAATCACATGTACGGGGAAAAAAGAGTTTTTCTCACATTTGAATGAAACTTTACATGTAGAAGTTAATTTTGGAACTAAATCCAAAATTCCTATTATGGGCAAAGATGACATCAATATTCAATCTAAAGATAGTACCAATTTTCCATTACCTATGTTTATTTTATACCAAAACTTTTTGGAACATATTAAATGAAAGCTAGCTCTTTGAAAAAGGGCATAATATTGATATCTAGAATAGAGTTTGTACAATAAAAAGCAAAAATAGCATGATGATTGCAAAAGTGCAATTGACACCAAACTGCATGTTTCATTTGAATTTACAAACAAAAATGCTAATGACTATTTCAACAATCTTGAAAGATGATAATTAAGTATGACATCTTTAGTTAGTCATTTGCTTTTTCGTAGGCCAAAGTTATTAGCTTAGAAAAAGATAGTTATTAATTTACTAGTAATTAATATCCTCATGAGCAATGTGAAGGATGTATCCTTCACAGAGATTCTTTTCTTGTTATAAAAGCTAAAAAAACCAAACAACCATTAGACTTAGTGCACATAAACATCTGTGCCCAATTGAGGTAGACTTACTTAGATACAAAAGCTACATTCTAATTTTTATGGATGATTTTACTAGAAGACCTTAGGTGTATTTTCTCAGAGAAAAATTAGATGCTTTTGGAAAATTTTAAAAATTTAAAGCTTTTATTCAAAAACAAAATAACTTTTATGTAAAAACTTTGAGATCTAACAAAGGTGAAGAATTTACCTTAAATGAATTTTCAAATTTTCACAAAGGTTAAGGAATCTAACATTAATTAGCATCCAATCATGTTTCGTAGTAGGATGCTATAATTAAAAGAAAAATAAAACAATGTTTAGAATGACAAAAAGTTTACTAAAAGCTAAAACTCTACCAAAATCATTTTAAGTAGAAGCCATTACCTATGCTGCATTTTTATTAAATAGGTGTTTAATAGAGTGTTCTTGGAAAAACCCTTGAAAAAGCTTGGAGTGGTCACAAGCCAAATGTTTCTTTCTTGCATGTATTTAGGTGTGTTACATATCCTTATATTCTAGATGGGTGAAATAAGAAGTTAAATGATAAAAGCCAAAAGTGCATTTTCATTGGTTACAATAATATAACCAAAAGTTACAAATTATATAATCTAATAATATAGGAATTAATTAATAGTGTAGAGATGTCCAGTTCATTAAAGATGAAGTATGGACATGGAATCAAAATAATGAATAGCAACAACAAGGAGTCATTATAGAAAATGAACCAAAGTTAATCAAGATAAATAACTCTTTTCTTGAAAGTTCATCTCCTATCAAAATCTTTCCTTCACTAACAACAATTCCAGAGATATTAACATGTACTTCATGAAAGTTAGTGATGCTAACCCATTTACAAGATAATATGATCATATCAAATAATAATAATGATATTGTTATTGATGAAATTATTGTAAATTCTTACCTATTTACATATTTTGTTTCAATTTTCTATAAAGATGTAACAATTAATGAACGATAGGTTCAATCAATAGATGATAAAATTCATTCAATAGATAAAAATGACATGTGAGAGTTGACAACTTTACTACCTTATTAGTGTGAAATGGGTGCACAAGACAAAGCATAAACTTAAAAGTTAAATGAATTATTATAAAGCTAGATTAGTGGCCAAAGGTTATAAGTAAAAGTCAGGAATTAACTATTTTAAGCCATTTGCACACATTTAAATAACTCTTGCCCTTGTAATATAAAATAGGTGGAAAATCCATTAAAAGGATGTGAAATTAGTATTTTTGAATGGCATACTTCAAGAAAAAGTTTATATTAAGCAACAACCAAGCTACATAAAGAAAGAATATGAAGAAAAATTCCATCATTTGAAGAAGGCTTTATAAAGATTAAAACAAGCTCCTCAAGCTTAATATACATAGATCGACACATATCTTTTCTAGGATAGATTCCAAAAATATCTTTATGAATGTACACTATATATCAAATCAAAAACTAATAAAGATCTAATAATTGTACATCTTTATATTGATGATTTGATATTGTTAAAAAAATTTGAAGAGATGTTTACAAAATTTAGGGAAGCTATGACTAGTTAGTTTAAAATGATAGATATGATATCAATGTCTTCTTTTTAGGCATTGACATGTAGCAAACTAATGAAAACATTTTCATTCCTTAACAAAAGTATGCTAATGATATTTGAAGAAGTTCAAGATGGATTCAACAATCCTAATTTGAACCCTATTTTTTGAATTCCTTCAGATAAAGAAAAAAGGCTATGAAGAATTGGTAGACCTAACTTACTTTAAAAGTATAGTTTGTAGTGTATGTTATTTGACTTTCACTAGGCTAAACATTATTTGTGGAAACGGAACTATTAGTTATTTCATGGAAAAGTCATATCAATCACACTTGCAAGTAGTAAAATAAATTTTGCGATATGTCAATGGTACTTAAGATCATAGATTTTTTTATACTTATTTTGATGATTTCAATTTAGTTAGGTGTGTCTGAGTAAGCAATGATGAAACTAGAAAAAATACTTTTGATTATGTTTTCTATCTTGGAGGAAGTGTATTTTCTTAGTTTTCAAAGAAACAACAAGTAGTAGCCTTATCAACTATAGAAGTTAAATATATGGCAGTAGCATCTGCAGCTTGTCAAGCAATTTAGATTTGCACATTACTTGAAGAATTAAAATTGGTGTAAGAGTTTTTGACAACAATTATGTTCCATAATAAGTTAGTAATGACATTGGCCAAAAATCTAAATTTTCATGTTAGATGCAAACACATTGGAATCAAGTATCATTATGTCATAAAGCTAATCCAAAATAGAGAAATAGAGGTTAAATTTTGCAAGTATGATAAATAAGTTACAGATATTTTGACAAAATTACTAAAAGCAAATGTATTCAAGAAGTTAAAGATAATATTTAGTGTTATTCCAAAATTAATTTAAAATTTTGAAATAAAAAATAAAAAAAGGATGTGATTATCTTAAAAATGAAAAAATCAAATGCATATGGGCGAATGTATTCACATGATGTTTTGAATGGTGCATTAATGACTTCTGAATTGAAGTTGTAATTATTGAAAATTTGATGCAATTGGATGGTCTTTCGAAATTTGGAAACAATATTTTATTACAATTTGATATTATAACTTATTATATCCTCAAGGAAGTTCTATGGCTATTTAAAAGAGTTTGGTTTTAAAGCCAAGTACTTACTTAATCAAATTAAATTACCTTTGTGGTTGTAATGAGACACAATGATATAAGTGTCATGAGCTTGCGTTTGTAATGCAATAAGGCAAACGATTCTATTCGGTGAGAGAGAAAAAATATTAAGTATTATTTTGTATTTAAGTGTGAGAGGAAATTATAGTATATTTATATTTTATGAAAGTTATTGTAATTATAAAGCAAAAAGAGTTCTCTCATTATTTTTTTTCCTTCTTTAATTTTTTTTATTTTATGACTTCAATATTATTATCAATTACATTAGTTCTAGTAAAAACTAGGCTTATCATTGTTTCAAACTTTATACACTGTGTTGATCTTTCATCTTATTCTCTTATTCCTCTATTTCTTTTCATTTTCTTTATCTCTTTGCTTTGTAAAAGTTTACACTATTGATTATCGATTTATTTTCTATTTGGTTGCCCTTAACATATAGAGCCATAAGTATGATGCAAATTACTTTATGCATTCAACCAATTATAAGTTAATTAATTCATTATATAATCAATACTTTGTGAATACAATTTATTTCTTTTTTTTGTATTAAAGATATTGAAAAAGTTTAATATTGTATTGTTTTAATATGCTTTCATTACCTTGATTAAAAATTTCATTATAATTAAAAAAAAGATAACATGGAATGCCTATTAAAAATTGTAAATTAACTTTTTAAGTTAGATTTGTGTCATACTCTTGAAAATAAATTAACTTTAGAAGTTCTCCAAATTTCCTGTAAATATATTAGTTATCTCTTTATCTATGCTGTGGAGTAAATTAATGTAGCTTACTTGCAACTTAGCGAATACTGAAATATAATTTTTTATTTTTGAAATTTTTGAAGGTAATTGATTTTACCATTCAAAATCTTTTAATCTATTTTGTTTCTAAAATTTTTAAGGTTTCAAATTTCAAGCTTATTAGGTAATCAATTGTTCTAACCTATGTTGTTTGTAGTATCTTTTTAGTATTGTTTTCATGAGTTTTCATGAGTTTTCATGTTTAGTTTCCAATGAATAACTCTTTAAAAATGAAACTTTGAATAGTACATGTGTAAGAGGCAGATAGACACTAAATTTGAAACATCTAAATGATTTAATACACATGCTTTGTCCTTTACTTCAAATATCACTCTTTTTCTTTTTCCTTAAAGATTGCTTCTTAAAGCTATAAACAACAATGAATTTGACTCTTAAAACTCAGTTGTGTTTCTTTCTAGAAAAAAAATACTAGATTACTTTATATAATTCATAAAATTCTTAATTATTGTTTTAAAGTCTTATTGTAAAGATAATGTTTGTTTTGATTTCCCACTAATAGGGCATAATAAGGTGAAAATCTCATTGTAATAGAGTTGAAATTTTGTTTCTATTTCCCAATGGTAGCCTTACATGTTTCTTATATTAATTATCTATCCACAATGGTAGAAATTTTGGCTTATTAAGAAATTTGAAATTTAGTAACTAGAGGCCTAAGATTTATCAAAAAGTTAGGATGCAGATTCACTATAAATTATAATGGTTACAACATGTCAAAATCCAGACTATATTTTTCATTTTAACCTATATGAGCTTGATATTATCTTTACCATCCAAAGAATTTATTAAAGGTAAATTGAACAAATTTTGAAATAATTGTATTGGAAAGGGCCTACAATATTCATTTGTTTAATGTTTCATCAAAGGACATTGTTGAAAGGAATGCTAGATTTGTAAAATACAATAACTATAATCTAGTATTGATTGTGAAGCAACAAAGTCTAGTCTTTTACTAGGTGATGCAAAGTATTTATCATGTTTTACATTGATAAAACTACAAATCAAGTTAATGTTCTATAATCAATGCTTAAAATATTCTACAAAATTACAAGATGTAAATGTATACAGGCCTATCCTTTTGAAATTTATGAAACTTTAGATTTATATTCAACTTAACTTAACTTTGTATTTATTTGTTTTAGATTAGGCTTTATCATCTATTAAAATGCTATGTTAATTATTTGATTTTGAAATACTATATTAAAAAAAATTCTACATTTAAAGTTTCATTTATGACCATTGATGTTTTTCAAAGAAAGTACCATATAGTATACTTACCATGGTAAGATTATAGCTTAGATTGAGTTAACCAACTAATTAATTCACCATCAAGTCATTGTTAAAAAACTTAAAATTGCTAATTAACACTATTAGAATTGCTTGATTATAGTCTCTGTATTCTTTAAATTGACAAGCTACCTAAAAGTTATGACCTTTTACTGATGACAAACAAGCATAAATATATTTTAGTTCACCATTGTTAAGTGTTAATATGAAAATTGATTAATATTAATATTGATAGGCACTCTAAAAAAATGTGCAAAGATGTATTTGATCACTTACACTAATTCATCATGTTTGCTTTTTTGTAGGGATAATGTTGCTTAAGTGTCAAACTTAAATCACCTGTGTAAGTTTTCTAACATTAAAAAAAATGAAAATCCCAAAATTCTATTTGTTATTGTCTCTTCATCTTTTTTAATATAGAATTTTCTCTTACTTCGTATCCTTAGATGATGATATGTATGACAAATTAAGACTATCTCTTGCTATTAAAATTATATATACCTTTCTTTTAATTTTAGTATAAATAAAAGTCATCCTTTCTTTAAACTTAACACATATATTCTTTATTTAGGACTTTAAGCTCCCTAAACTTTGTAGCTTAAGTTCAAGGTGTTTAGTTAGATCTTGCTAAGAAGAAAATTGATATTGGTGAACTTAAAAAAAATTAAAGTAATGGTAAGCTTTTTTTACCTAATATATATCTATTCTTTTTTTATGCTTCCAAGTAACTTCAAAAAATAGGGAATAAGTGCAAAATTAAATATGAATCCCTACAAAAAAACTAGAAGAAAATTTGTAATAACATAGAAGGTGACCAAAAGACAAGAATCATTTTCACAAAACTCTATAGGAAAATGTTAAAGAACTTAAAGGCCAAATTGAGTTAAAGGAAGGCTTGCAAAACTAGTTAGAAAGGCAAGTTTTTCAATTGTTAAATAAATTAAAGGGAAAAAAAGAAACTTAAATTGCTCTCCAGCAGTATGTATATATATGTGTTACTTCAATATATGGGATATTATTGGTATCTTGCTACTAACTCATCTTTTTAGAAATATTTTAGAACACATTGTCATTTACTGCTAGTAATTAATAAGACAAATTATTCATAATTTAGTTTTAGGATTGGATTGTGATCTTTAAATTTCCTAAAAATAGTGAGACAAATTATCCTTATTGATGGGCTATCTACATGTGTGCCCACATATAAAAAGGATAACTAAGATATATATTAATTTTCATATTAGTTAATTTGGTTATCAATTTCCATATTTATTTTGGAAAGGTCAATTTTCATACTACTACATCATCTTTTTGTTAAACTTCAATTCATATATGTTAACAAAAAATGTTGATTATCAAGTTTGAATAGAATTTATGTATTGATGATAATAATTTTATATTGTTAAGGTATGAGCCAATTAAAAGTTTCTTTTATCAAATTCCTAAGATGTTAAAACTAGAATAATAAAAACCATTGTCATGGAGCATAGTGTGTAGTTTATAGTTATAATTCATAATGGAAGGAATTCTATTTAACTAATAGTAAAGCTTATATGTTTGGTCAGTGCAAGACTTTTTAGCCCTTGTTCATATTTTAAATAACATTGACTTTTGGATTAGTTAATAAGCTAATACATTTGGATTCCATTCCATGGTATTTCCTTTTTTATTTTATGTAATAATGAAAAACTTCAAGAATGCACCTCAAATTCTATATGTTCTAACACCTTCAATCTTTCACAAATGGTCAAATTGAAAGTAGTCCTATCTGCAAACTCCTTGGAAGAGTTATAGATGTTCTCATCTCAATACATTTAACTTAATAATTAGTCTTTCATTCTAGTATATGACGAATATTATATATATTTCTTTGTTAACTCTAAACATTTGTCTCTTCTTTAAAATTCATAAAAAAATAAAATTATTTTAGGATTTTATTGTAAATCTATATCTAGTAAAATTTCACCTAAATGCTCAATAATGCTTCTTCTTCATGTATGTACAATAAAATTTTATGGTTGCTATGGTGAAAAGAATCCCTAGCATGGAAGCTTGGATGAGATTTTAATATTCTTTTTATGACTAATGTATATGTTCATTTTCCTATGTTTAAATATCCATAGTTTTTCCATTTAATGAATATAATTAAGAATGAATTATTTGAAATAACTTAGGCTATTTAAAAAAGTTAATAACAACATTAGTTTTTGGGTATTAGATAAAGGTTTTTACTATAGCTTTTCATCTTGAATATACTTTAACATGAAATTTAGTGTTTGAATTATGAAAAGTGATACTTGCACTTTTTTGTTTCCCGTTTACAACTTTCCTTGACACTTATATTAGAGATATCCAAATTTCAAAGGTAAATTTCAAGTTTTAAATATTTAATAATTTTTCAAATTGTTGATGATTGCCTCTTGATGTCATTTAATCTATTGAGAAATTTCTCTTACCTTAAACTATTTATTTCAATTAAACTTTATGAAAATTACTAATTAATGATTTAATACATAACTTAGCTTAGGATTGATGCCAATAAAAAATATGCAACTTTTGTTCAATGAGGTTAACTTAATATGAAATTTTCAATTTTAAGTTATTCTAATATAATTATTTGATACATAATATTAACTAAGTATTTAAATAATAATTATGTAATTATTTAATACATAAATTGAAATTGAACAAGATAAGATTGTAACTTTGTAAAACATAATACAATTTTTAAATTTAAAAAATGTAATTTAAAATTAAAATTGAAATGATTTTCATGGAAGGCCTATGGAAATTTGTAACTTATATTCTAGTTATCCAACAAAACTTCAAAAATGAAAGAAACCCCATTTGCATTCCTAACTCTAATCATAACTCTAAGTCATTACTCTTGCTTTCTTGGAATAAAGATTGTATTTTAGTTCCTTTAAATCCATTACAATTCATAGCAACAAAAATAAAGAGAGAGAGAGAGATACATTGTAAAAAATGGCAGATTGTGTCATTGATAAAAGAACAATTACAGGTTATAGTATTCTTGAATCATCATCTTGTTATCTAATTGCTTAATTGGTTGTAATAATCTATGTTAAAATCCTAATTCCTTTTTCTAAATGTCTTTGCTATTTTTTTTAGAGCTTTTATAAATTACAGATTCTCTAACTCGAACACCTTAAGTATGATGAATAATTTAGATTAACAAAAATGTTGGAAGCTACCAAACTTATTTCTAAGTAGTAGCATTAAATGTTGTCTATTAATAAATAGTAAGCTAAAGATACAAGTTACAAATTATAGCAAGCTAGTAGCAATTGAAATTTGTAAAGAGTTTTCCTTGCCTATAAATAGCAAAACTTCTTTAGCATAACACAACATATAAAGAAAAGCTTTAGATAAATGGAAGCCTAAGAAAATTATGGAATAGAGTGGAGAAAAAATCTATAAGAAAAGTGTGTAGTTGTGTAAGTGAGAAAAATATAGTGTCATTTTGAGTGAAAAAAATTTACAAGTATGGTATTGGTAATAGTGAGCTATCATACAAAGTTGTTGAAGCATCCAACTTAAGTGTCTTTGTTATTTTTTCTCCACTTTATTATTATTATTATTATTATTATTATTATTATTATTATTATTATTATACACAATGTCACATATATTATTCTCCAACAAAAAAATCTATCTTAGATATAAATGCAACAATTTCACTTTCATATGCTGAGATACTCTGGTTTTGAGCCTTAATTCTCTTATTTTCTTCTCTCTTTCTGTAATATTGTCGCATGGCCTCCAACTTCTTCTCATCTAATGCCTCACTTAAGTTTGATACCATGTCTTGGACCATAGTTTTGCCTTCAAGCATGCTTACTACTAAAAATATTGCAAGCCTTTGAGTTGGTGAGATATTAGTGCATATGAGAGCCACTTTAATCATCATTATTGCTTCCTCTTCATTGAAGTCTTTACCTAATCTCTTATAAACTAGCTCTATTATATTACCTTTTTCTTTTAAAAGAAGAGCCTATTTCAAAAAAAAAAAAAGAATACAAATAAACAAATAATTGGATTTAAGGTGATATATATATATATATATATATATATATATATATATATATATATATATATATATATATAAGTTATGAGCAATATAGAATGGAAGCATTTTATTTATAGTATAATACATGACATAAGCAAGGAAAAACTTTTTGTATACATGTTACCCTTGCACTAAGATTAGCTTAAGAAGAGTATGTATGTAGATAGTATAATTCTTCTCAAGAATAATCATATTGGTGTGAAAGAAAAAAGCATGAATATATATGTTTTACCTAATCAAGAAGAGAAAAGCAATCTTCCATAGGTCATTTAATGGTGTTGCTGCTCCCACTAACAATTTCCAATGCTACAATACCAAAACTATAAACATCTGCTTTGTCGATTAGATAACCATGCATTGTATATTTAGGAGCCATATATCCACTGTAATGTTGAAAATTTATCTTTTACAAGAACTTTATAGATGTTCTTTTTCTCCAAAATTATTATATATTAGGTAAATCAAATTAGATAAGGTGTTAATTGCGTGCCTTGATTTTGTGTTCATGTGCATAAAAATATTCAATAAGAATTTAGATAAAAGAAAATAAAATGTAGGAACTCACTAAGTGCCAGTAATTCTAGTGTTTATATGGGTCTGTTCCTCTTCATTAAGCTTTGCCAAACCAAAATCAAATATTTTAGGATTGAGATCTTTATCCAATAACATATTAGTGGCCTTGATATCTCTATGAACTATTTTCAGTCTCGACTCTTCATGGAGATAAGTCAAACCTCTAGCAATGCCAATACAAATCTTTTACCTTATTGGCCAATCCAATTTCATTTGGCATATTTTTTGACCTTCATTTGTATTAATGATGAAAATTAAATAATGATAGCTTATGTCATATATAAGTTATGTCTAAAAGATTGAAGATGGTTGCAAAATAGCAATCAAACATGAAAAAAGTGAATAAAAAGTAACCAAATAATGCGCGGGCAAGGTTATTGTTTTCCAAATATTCATATATCAGCAACTACTGATTTGCTTCCACACAAAAACCATAGAGCTTAACTAAATAAGGATGTTGCAAAGCAGAAATCATGCTGATCTTATTTATAAACTCATGATTCCCTTGCTTTGATTTTGAAGAAAATTGCTTAACAGCTATTATTGTGCCATTTGAAAGAAAGCCCTGCACTTTTAGAAATGTAGAACTTTAGGAAAGTCAAAAGAGAGTATGCCAAAAAATAGGCATTATTATAATTAAGAAAAATTGTTTAACCATGTTAAATACCTTATAAACAAGACCAAAACCTCCTTCTCCAATCTTATTTGCAATATCAAAGTCATTTGTTGCTACTTTGATTTACCATAGGGTAAATAAAGTAGTTTGAAGATTTAAACCTCAGGTTTGTTAAGAGTATAAGTAAACAAAGTTTATAGGTCACCTATAGCAGGAAAATTCATCATGATACATTGTTTTTGAAAAAATACATGCTATTTTATAGCAATAATGGTGTCATTAGATCTTTATCCATATATTGTAACTTTCTTCTAAAGAAATTAACAAGATAACTAACTAGTATTAAAGCTTAAATAAGTAAATGCCTAAATAATGTTGTATAAAGAAATTGAGATTCCGTTTATGCAACCCTTCTATTTTTTTTCTTTTACAAATGAATGCTTGAATGTTTACACCAAAAGAAAATGGTAATCATAGTAACTATAGTAAGTAGGATAACTTTTTAATGATTACCTTTTTCTATTGAGCTTTTCTATCTTAGACAACCTCGCTACCAAAGTACACCAAAAATTAAAATGATAATAATAGCCCCTATAACCACAATTCCAATCACAGATCCTGCTGGCATGCTACTTTTATTTTCTAATGCAGGTGTAAATTCTACCAAAATATGTTGAAAGCTTTGCATATTTGACTAAGTGGTAAAGGCAATGTTGGTAGAATAATAAAAACCTAAAAAGAAGTGCAACCTATTAGGATTAACAGATATAGCTAATATAAAAGGGTCATATACTGATCCAAATAGGATAACTGTTGTCCCTTTCCCAGCCTAATATAAGCGAATCTCTAAAGTATTACTATTCATAACTGTAGTGAAATTTTTTATAACTGCCTTACCAACTCCTCCTACTTCTTTTGCAATGCTGAAATCTTTCAATACTAATTCTTTTTGCAATATTTCAATTTGAAATAGGAATGCTTCATGATGTCATTATAACTTATAATAAAATTTTAAAATAAAATTTGCAAGTAACAATATGTTTAAAAATATTGTAGCAAGTAATACCATATATGAGACTAAAGCAATGAATGAAAGGAATTTCAAATTATTATATCTTATTGTAGCTCCTAAAGGAAGGTCTCTTTTTAATATTAAAAATCAAGCTAAAAAATTAAGTTATGAAATTACTTACTTGAATGTAGATATCAAATACACACCTTCCAAGGTTGCTATATGTTTGATCATCAGTAAATATTATCTCTGCAAAATGGAGATTCACTGTGTAGTTTCCATTTCCCATGCAAAATCCATAATAAGTTAAAGATATAAGAGAAAGACGTGCATCCATGTATAGTTCAACATCAGCCATAGGAGAAAGCTTAGATGTATTAGACCAGTTAAAGTGGTTCACATCACTATCAAAGAAGTGACCAGTGTTGATGAAAGCCCAGTTTGCTCCTCTAAGTTGAAAATTTGATGGACTAGTCTGAAGTGTATCATTGTCATATGTCTTGTTTCCAATAATTACAAGCTTTCCACCATAATTTATATGTAGAGAGTAATAGGCTGGGAAAATAGAAAGGAATGAGCCACTACTAAAATGAACTGAACATAATAAGAATGTCTCTTTAAGAAAAATATCAATGTAAACTTATATCACAATACTTTCTTCTTAACTTATTTTTCCCTTTTTTATGCTTTGTTTAGGACTAATATTAGAATTTCCTCTTGCTTATCTTCTATATGATATGACATTAGACATATAAAAGCTTAAAAAAATAGCTTTTTTTATTAGTTATAAAGAAAAGTGAAATGTTAATAATAGTGAGACCTCAACAATTTTCAAAAAATATATGATAAATCAACTTACATTTAGGACATTGAATGTTTAAACATGAGACAGTTTCCCTAAAAAATAATAGATAAGGAAGTATAAGTCAACGTAACCTTATATTCATGTAATAAATAGAATAAGCTTTTATAACATGTAAGAAAAATAATTTAATAAGAATTGTTTGAAACTTACAAATTATTACTTGTTGAAGAAGATGCAAATAGGTCCCTATCACATATGGAAGTAGTTTACGCGCTTCCTTGTTAACATGTCAATTATGCTGGGCCTTCAATGCTAAAATTTTTAAATGAAAAATCACTGTACATAGTTCATATATGATTCAGAATTTAATAAATACTATGAATGGATTTCATAAAACACATGGTAACTATGAAGAACTATAAGAATGTTAGTATCAAATTAAGTTTTTTTAAAATAGCATTTGAAAGAGAACTCACTCGTAGTCTGGTTTGGATATCCAATTAGGTAACAGTCCAGTAAAGTGGTTTCCTGTTAAAAATCTAAATGAAAACAATTTTTAGACCTTATTTGTTACTAAAACCAAAATAATGAATAAGATATAGAACCCTATTTTGAAAGTTTAAACTATTGCTTGATATAGAAGTTCCAATTATTCTTATAAGTAAATCATTGACTTAATTGAAATTATCTACCATGTTAAGGTTTTCAATTGCTTAAATTGTTTTGACCATATTGATAATAGAAAGTAAAGAGAATTTCTTACATTATATTCATATTTTGGAGGCCTTTAAATGTGTTAGGAATTTCTCCACTTAACTTGTTATAGCTGAGGTCTTTAAAAAAGTTATTCATCAAATGTAGGAATATAAAGTGTAAGAAACAGGAAAGGTTTTACACCAAAAAAGATTATAAAAGAAAATTTTAAGCTAACAGTTAGCGAATAAAATTGAAAAAAAAATAAAGCAACACTTACAATGTCTATATACTAGTCAGATTTCTGAGAAAGTTAGGTATTGTCCCATTAATATTGCAACTTCTTAATATTCTAAGAAACAGTCAAATAGAATGTAAGTTTATGATAGAAAAAAGAAATTAGCAGAACATCTTATGTAATTGCAATCACTACTCTACTAAAACCTTAGCTAAAAAATTGTAAAAGAAAAGGAAAATAATAATTGAAGCATTCAACTCACAATAATTTTAAATTTGGCATATCTTTAAGTGTTGGAAAAGGTGAATTAGATCCTTTCAAGTTAGTAATTCTCCTATAAATCATAATTCAAACATGACTACATAATACACAGTTAAAAAGAAAGTTAACTTTAAAGTAATTGTTAAAATAAAATAAACATTATACTTACATATTAGTAAGATTTTTTAAGAGTGAAATTCCAAAGGGAATTGGCCCACTCAAACCACTCCCTTGAACCACTCTATGAAAGTTAAAAATAAACTTCAAGTGCTTTGAATAAAATGGAAATATGTAACAGCAAATATAAAAAATAAAAAATAAAATTTAAATACTAAACAAAATTCATACAGCATCTCTAGGCTTGCCCAATTCTAAAGGAAATTAGGTATCCTTCCAGAGAATTGATTGTCACCAAGATGACTACATTGCAAAAGTTTAAGCAATAAAGAAATTGAACTATTAATTTATAAATGAAATAATAACATATTTTAGATTAATAAAAGCAAAAAGCTTACACTTGCTTCAATGTAGTAAGACTTGCAAATGTTGTGGGTAACTCTCTAGTAAAATTATTAGAGGTAAGGAGCCTATAGCAACATCAAGTTATGAGTTTGAAGGCATAGAATTATAACCAAATAACTAATGAATGTCAAGTCACATGGTTATTAAAAAGAAAATTGCTAGTTGTACAAGTCACTCTTTTACAACTTTGCCACACTTTTATACATGGTGCAATCAACATAAAAATAGCATTAATACAACTCAAGAGTTTGTAAAAAAAAAATCATGCTATGTGTGTTAGACATGACAAAGTTAAAAGAAAGTTGTAAGACTAGCATTACTGGAGTGAACATGCTAATTCAAATGCAAGGCTTACAATCTTTCAATATAGGGAAGTTTCCCAAGCTCTGAAGGAAGATTTCCAAACAATTGATTGAACTCAAGAACCCTATCAATTCAAAGTCCACTTCCTCTTAAAATTTTGATTATATTGAAATTAAAGTAATATCTATGTGGATAACAAAAAACTTACAAACTTTTGAGAGTGCTAATATTTCCAAGCTCGCTTGGAATTGTACTAGTTAGTCGGTTTCCAAGTAGGGAACTACCAAAAAGAAGCATGTATTATTAGATACATTTCTCATGAAGCCATACTATGGAGAAAAATAATAGTTGCACAACTCACAATCAAGTCTCAAGTTACAAATAACACAAAGTTAGGCCTTGCGTTGATGTGTAGCTTGTAAAGTGTCTAATTAGTCAATTGTGAATAATCTTAGAGGTCATTTAGTCTGTAGAAGAGTAAATTTTTATGAAAAGTTAAGCTTTTGAGGAAATAATTTTTCTTATAAACTTCTTAGGTAACAGAGAATTGTTTGGATTGGGAATTAAAAATTCTTTGAGAAGTTTTTCTTATCTAAAAAAGTAAGTAAATAACTTCTCACATTTTGTGAGATGAAATAGTACTTTTCCTATTTTTCCAATTTAAGTTCAGCTAAATAGTACAACCATATGCTCTTTCCAAAATACTTTCAACCTAGCTTATTCTCAACCAAATACCCTCTTTGTTGTACCACTATAATCTATTATGTAGTTTGTAGATATATTGGGGGAAATAATTGATAAAGAAATGAGAGAAAGACAAAGGAAGTACATGTTGACAAGGTTCAATGAAGCCCAATCATTACGTATTGTTCCATTAAGGTCACTGTAGCAAAGAGCAAAAGGCAAAAGAGTGAGTGATCGGAGAAATTCTTATAACTCTTGTTATAATACATGTACTTATTTTCAGTTTGTATAGAAAGAATTCAACTATAATTTTTTATGCATTAAAATTGAAAAATATAATTTTTAATGTGTGCAATTTCACAACACTAATAAACAAATAATAAAATTCATAATTGATTCCCTCATTTAACCAAAGGTAAGTACACATATTATAGGAAGAAGACGTAAAAATTTGTGATACAGCCATACAGGTAAGTTAATGAAATGCTCCATTGTGTGAAAATGGAGTGTAAGTTAGAAATATTTACTTACATTTCCTGAAGGTAAGGCAACTTGATCAGCTCTGCTGGAAGAGTGCCGGAAAGATTTTGTGATTTCAAAAGTCTGTTGTTTCGTCAACCGTGAAAAATGGAAAATGATTAGAAAAGCTGTCCAAAATGGCCACGGAGGAATTTCTCTCTTTTGTTATTGGGCTTGTGGTTATGAGATCAATGAAGTTGGGCCCCAGTAAAGGAGCCCAATAACATTAGTGGAATACTTGGCCCAATAACCTGACTATCAAAATATTGTGTTTTGCGTCCAAAAAAAGGTGTTAAATAAAAAATAATTTTTTAAGTTAAAAATTTTCACATAATATATTATAAAAATAATATCCTATATTATAAAATTAACTAAAATATGTTTGGTCAATGAAGATGTATATATATGTTTAATCTAATATATAAAAATGAATTTGCAATGATAAATTATACACACGAAATGAAGTAAAAATGTTATTAACATAAAAATATTATCATATAAAGACATAAATTTGATATTAAATGATATAATAACATTTATCAGTCTCATGAGGAATAAAAAGAGCTATTCTTTACCATCAAGTTTAGAAAGGGTATTGTGTGAAAAACGAATTTACGTCTTTATTTATTGATTTAATAAATACTTAATGAATCACGTAATTTTTAATTTTTAATATACGTACATATTCCTTTTATTTTTATGCTGTGAAAAACGTTTTTTTTTAAATATATTCAAAGTTATACAAGATAGTTAATATCAAAATAACTTATGAAGTGACTTCCGTAAATATAATAAGAAATAAGTTGTTGTTGCAACCTGATAGAAGGTAATAAAGCTATACATTCATTAATTGAGCTTTTTCTTTTAAATTATTTACTATTTATGAAAATGAAAAGGTTAATATTTAAATAAAGTTCTTTAGATATTTATCATAAAATTTATAATATTATTAATTATTTTATATAAAAAATTACAATAATTATTGTAATTATTAAATTGTTTGTATTATTAACTTATATTATATTTTTTTTGTTATAGTTATATATGTGTATATATATATATATATATATATATATATATATATATATATATATATATATATATATATATATATAATATTAATATACATATGATTAATATTTTTTAATATATACATATGTATAATATATGATATATATTCTAATTCAAATCCAGCTTAATTAATGGTTGAACTAATAAATCTATAAAGTATTGCCTTGTTTAATTCAAACGTCGATCTGGTTTTAAAATTATGTGTGAAATAATTTTTTTGAATTCTTTATTTTTTTTAAATCATCTAATTCGATTGTTTATCTTCTCAATTTTTTTTTTACAAAATATAAAAAAAATTCTCTAAAAGCAATAGAATACTAATACTTTACATTCAAGTATTTAGGAATGTTAATCATAGTACTAATTATTAATATTAAGTATCACTTTATTAGAGGATAGAAATATATATTAATTTTTTTATATAAATTTAAATTGGAGAGAGAGATTAAAAGAGAATGAAAATAAAAAATTATGGGGAAAAATTTACAGAAAATAGATGATGTACAATCGGTGTCCATATGAAAATAAAAAAAATAAAAATATGCACAAAATTTCTTTTGAAAACCTTAATGGGCAAGAAAAGAATAAAAAGAAATAAGTCGGACGTTCTCAGAAAAGTAGAAGACATTATTTCATCTGTGATATTTACTATTCAATTTTAGCTATTATAATGTTAAGGAATTATAGAAGAAAAAAGAGATCATTTTTTTGAGACATTAGGATAATTAGAATATTAATAAATTTTAATTATTTAATAAAAATCATCTCTAAAATTTAAATACAAACTAAGTGTGTTGGAGATTAATGTATTTTTCACTAAATCAATATTTCATGTAATAGAAAAAAGATTAACATTTATTACCAAATGGTAATTTATGGCGCTAACAGGCATGAATTAATGAGAAGAGGCTTAAATTATTGGATAATGTTATGAAAAAATTTATTTTTAAGAGTTTTAATATTTTATCATTGTATTATTTTTTTAATTTTAAAAATAATGAATTAAAAATATAAAATTTAATATATTAAATATAATTTAATAATAAAATATTTAATTTTTTAAAAAATAAAATTCTGTGTAACATTACCCTAAATTATTTATAAGACGGTTATAGGTTCAAACTCACATACTTTCATTACAAAAGCACTCGATGTACATCCTTGATAGTTGATGCCAACAGTGATTCTTCTAACCATGGAATGAAAACAATACTAACAATTACAATTACGCATAGCAATATTTGAAGATTGGGTTCTCAAACACAAATAATTTCTTAAAATAAAAAAAACTCTCTTAATAATGAAGAAAATATACAGTTAATTCTTTCACCTATTGAGTGGAAATATTTAAAATCCTATCCTCCTACTGGAATCTGAAAATTATTTTCATTTTCATTTATATTTTAGCAAGTGAAATATTATAATATTATAATTAAGTGGCTTCTAAATTAAAAAAAAATTCATTTATTTATAAAAATACAAATAAAATGATATTAAAATTCTCAAGTAATACGATAAAATTAAAAATATTCCCTTACTGCGAGGAGGGAAATGTGCATATTACGGTATGTTAAAGATTCCAAAGGTCTTTTTGTTCAAAGCATCATTGGGTCTCCATATTACTCTAATAACAAATTGTCTAAATAGTAAATGGTACCAATTATAATTATTAGAGTGCGACCATATGAGCTCTCTGGGGGAGGCACAACTGTCTAGCTAAGCAGTTAGTTTTTTTAAGTTCAAAATTGTAAAATATAAATTTTAAGACGCATGAATTTCATAAAATTAACACGTAAATAATAAAATTGATAAGTAATTTCTTCTTATTGAGTCAAAATAAAAAAACATTTATTTTGACTGCAGTTTTTAAGTATTTCAAAAGAGTGTATTTAATTATGTGCATTAAATCATGTGAGAAAAATATGCTTTTTTACTGTAGATTAATGCATTATCTTTTCAAGAGATTCTCAATTGAATTAAATACATTTAGTTGTGAATATTATTTAAGAGTCATTTGATTTACACATAAATAAGTTTACATTAAAATTGAACTTTTCATAAAATAATTTTTTTTAACAATTTTCTTAGAAGTGTTTGAAGTTTTTAGTTGATACTAAGAGATTTTTTAGGATTTAACTTTATATATTTTATTTAGCTTAACTTTGAATTTTATAGAAAATATTATTAAAATAATTATTATACACTTTATAATTATAATAAAAAATTAAAAATATTAATCAATTTCAATTGCCTTTAAGTCTCGTTTATTAATTTCAAGTCTCTTATATCTTTGTATCGTCATTTTTTGAGCATGTAATTTTTTTTATTATAAAAATTCTAATTAAATTAATGAATTATATAAAAAAATTGAAATAACTCATATATTATATATTTTTTAAGACTACGTAAAATATATATAATTATAAAATAATAATGTAATATAATTCATATATTATGAACCACTAAACATCACGTGATGCAGGACATTTTAACAAATTATAAAAATATTAATAATGCCATGATGTTAAACACATTACTTCACTCAATTTAACAATTTTTTAAACAGGAATTTTCACTTGAGAAGAAGTAATTTGCTAAATATTTGAACGGTTGATTGATCAATCTATTTAACTAATTTGGTAATCAATTGTGTTTATATTGAAAAAATATAACCCAAGATGGACAAACTTGGGTTTTAATAATGCTTATCTTGTACGTTGGCTCAACAAGTGGGGTAATAAGAATGCAATTTTGTAAGGGGTTATAATGATAAAGATGTAATTTTCCTTGCAATTTAGCCCACTTATTTAGATGAAAAATATTTTTCATAAAATATAATTATAAAATATTGAAATAAAATAAAAATATTCTATTTTTTAATATTTTTTATTATTATAAATTTAAGTATTATTTTTAATTATAAATATAAATAAATATCATCTCTTCATGAATATACATATAAAAATATTTTACTATGAAAAATATGTTTCATTAAAATAAAGGAATTGTTCACAATCAGCTAAATAGGTAAGGTTGATATTATATTAAAATAATAAGGATACTTCTATATTTGTATTTATAGAAGACATTGAAAATAGAATCATAGATAAATAATTTCAAGCGTTTTATGAGAAATACAGAAAATTTTAGAAAAGTCCCACTTCTTTTATTTTAATGAATAACGATCAATCAATTAATTTAAAATTTTATTTTTTGACTTGTACTTAACTTTTACCAACCAAACGACCCTAAGCCAGAGGAGAATTACATCATTACATGGTTGTCTAAGAGGAGAGGTAATGAATTAATGTACTATAAAAAAATAAAATATCACTCTTATTCTTTTCTAGTTTACTTCGGCGCACGCAGTTAGATTCACTTCATCTACCTTTCAAATTCTGGTTTAGTTACAACCCATTGTGGGACAGCCGCATGGGGTGGAAGGGATTCAAGAGTCACGCATTTAAAAATAATGACTAGGTGGCGCGTTTTGTCATTTTATTTTAATGATAATTTCTTTTCAACAAAAATTTTTAACTTAATTAAATTAGTAACTTATATAACTAGTATTATATTTTAAAAAAAATTGAAATATCTTGTGTGTGAGATATATATATATATATATTGCGTGAGAGAGAGATATATATAAATATTTAAAGTTATAAAATTTACAAGTCTTAAAGATGCGAAACATTTTATATTTTATAAGTCTATCTTTTTTTTCTTATTTATGAAAATATTTTTGAATTAAAAATTATTTAAAAATATTGAAAGAAATAAGGGGTAAAGTATTATAGTCGAAATATAACTGTCATGACAAAATTTATCTTGTAAGCTTGCCATGCCCTTAAGTTGGGGGCCCCGAGGAAAGACAAAACTTACGCAATCCATGGGCCTTAAGACCTTAGTATTCACAAACCAATGACTTTCTCTCGGGATAAGAAGTTGTTTTGTAGAAGGTTATATGAAAAACGCCCCTTCTCATCTGACAAAATGTATGATTTATTTTGTTCGTCTTAATTTTATTGGAATAGACGAAGTGATCATTTTACAAAGTTTTATTTTTCCTATAATATATTACTTAACCGTACTTTTTTCTTAAGAATTTTTTTTATAAAATATAAAAATGCATACTCAATTGAATTAATAATTATTTTACTCTTTTATTATTGCCATGAATTTATATATATATATATATATATATATATATATATATATATATATATATATATATATATATGTCATTTTAATTTTTTTATAATTTTATTTTAACTTTTATAATAAGTTAAAAAATAAAAATTATGATAGAAAGAGAGATTAGAAATATAATATAAAAAAAGAAAACTAAAAAAGAGAAAGATATGTTAGTTATTATAATAATATTTTTTAAAAAAATTCAAAATTGAATCCAATAGAATAAAATAGATTAATTTTTTAAAAATTTTAATTTTTAAATATCAATTAAATAACTTTAAACACTTCTTACAAAATTTATGAAAATTGACTTTAAACACTTCCAACAAAATTTATGAAAAATAAAAACTTTGTGGGCAAAAGTACCAAAGTACCGTTCTTTCAAAAACATATTTTCGATCTATTGTTATTTCAAAACTATTTACTAGAATGCGCATGGCGCGGGCTGAAGGCGCCAAATTGAACGGCGCTTGTACCGTGCTGAAGGAGCCACCTTGAATGGCGCCCTTCGGCCACAAGAACTAGGTTGAAAGGCGCCCTTCGACTGAAGGCGCCAACTTGGATGGTGCCTTTAACGCAGTTTGAATTTTGGACTTTCTCCAAGGCGCCATTGCGTTTGGTGCCTTTCAATTCAAACTTTCTGCTAGCGCCAAACTGTTTGGCGCCTTTGGGGAAATTTAAATTTGAAGGCGCCATTGCGTTTGGTGCCTCCGTGACTCTATTAGTAGCCACCATTCCCTGAAACCAAACCCTCCACCAAACCTCCAATGCCGCTTCCCCGAAACTAAACCCTTCGTCTTCGCGCTGCAGCTCTTTGTCTTCGGATCACATTTCCTCATTCTCTCACTCAAAATTCTTCATTCTTTCTCTGGGTTAATCCTCCGACAACATTTCCTTCTCTGCATTTCACCAACAGCAGATCTGCAAGTCTTTTTGCACCTCCTTTTTCTTAACAGTTAGTATTTTTGTCTCCTTTATATTTGTATTATAATTTTTACTAGTTATTATGAAAATATATTTTATAGTAGTAGAGAAATTTTTTTCGGATATAGGGTATGATATAAACAATAAAATTATTTTTTTTCTATTGATTATTATAATTTATGATATGAAAAATTTGTAGAAATTTATATATACTGTGATAGTTTATGGTGGAAAAAAAGAAGAATAAAAGGGATAAAGAAAAATGGCTTAAAATAGGATTTAAGATTTAGGATTTAGGATTTAGGTGAAAATTATATTTAGAGATTTTTTAAATATAAAATTTTGATATATAATAAGAGAAGTAACAAAAATAAATCTTTAAAATATATTAAAGTAAAAAGAAACTTTAAAAGTTAGGATAATATTATTAAGACAATGAATAATTTTTTAATTAAATAAAAGATATGAAAAATGCAAGAATAATAATTATAGTAAAAAAATTATGTTATACATAAGTTTATTGTAAAAATATTAAAATATATAAAGAGATATTGTAATATAATATTAAACGAACTTAGTATATGTAGAAAAGAATTCATGATTTTAATAATAAAATATATACAGTAGTGTGTAAATATTTTTGTTTGCTAGTTATTAATAGGTGTGAAGGGAAAAACTTATTATGAAATGTTAAATATAGTGCATTAAAATAGTTAATAAATTTAATAAAAATAATTTGTAGCCAATAAATCAAAAAAAATAATACTTGGAGAAGATAAATTAAAATATAAATAAAATTATATAGTCAAACATTATATAAGATAAAAAAAATAATAACATTTAATTGGGAGGAAAAAATTATTATATTATATGGTATGTCTATTATATTTCAAAAATTATTATAAAATGTTAAATGTATTGTATTAAAACAGTTAATCAGTTTAATAATAATTTTAAAATAGGGAATCTAGACTTGAACATAATATATAAAACAAGCAGAAATAAATTACTTTTGCCATAATTGAATATTTAATCATAATGCAAAAAATATACATAGGTAATCATATTTAAAAATTAAATTTTTTTCAATTGGGTTCAAGTAAGTCAAAATTGAAATTATTGATTCAAATATAAATTTAAATTTTTTGTAATAATTTATTTGTATTACATTCAAAATTATGTAAAAAAAATAGGTTTAGCAGTTATTTATTTATTTCACACTTGCAACTGAAAATTAAAAATTTGTGTTGTATGAAAAATTAAGATTAGTGTAAAAATAGCAATAGTTGATGAGGGAAAAAACATGAGCCTGTGCAGGTCGGAATCGGTTTGACCTATGCAGGAAAATTATTATGTACTATTAAAATATATACCATACAAAAATAGTAATACATATCGTTACTTTTTACTTGTAATATTAAATACTAATTCATTCGTTTATAAATACAAAATTTGTATATGATAATGTATGTATCAGTTGTGAGGGTGTAGTGAATATTTTACAGTTAAAAATAACAAGATGAAGAAAAGTTTAATTACTTTTGTATATTCAAATGGTACAATGATTGAGGGACCAATAGGGGTAATGCACGATGGACCTCCCCCAAAGGTATTGAAATTGAAAGGATGCAGCATCATGGATGTTTTGCGAGAGAAACTTCATGCCCGACTGAAGCTTGCCCAAAATCAAGCTGTTGGGAGAATTATTTATAAGTTTCCATAACATCAAACAGAGGCTCAATATATAGCATACGAATTGAACGACGATGAAAACTTGGCATGTGCCATAACAAGCTACGAACAACATCCGACGATGACAGCAATAGAATTGTACGTGGAGGTGATCACATCCGAACTGCATGCTGCCAACCTTGATTCACAAGAAAGAGTACCAATAATTAGACCACCCATAGATCTAACAACTTACGTCAGTAGTAGTTGTTCGATGGTGCGAGAAGGCCTTTCTTACACGGATGGAATTGAGTTCCACATTTCTGATAGTTATACTCCTGTATTGGACTCATCTGTGGCAGGTGTTTTCTCGAAAAATATATCACATACCATAATGGGTTCAACAAGTACCTTATCGATCATAGAGGAAGAATCCACTGATCCTATAATCATGGATGCCCACCTTGAGTCTGGTTTTGAAGACGATGAGGTGTCTTGCAGTAGCGGTGATGATCTTGACACTGATGATGAACAACGTGCAACTACACATGATGATAGTGTTGCAGCTCAGTGTATGAGGAGTGATAATGCTCTACAAACATCATGTGGTGTTCCTCAAGTTGCTATCTTCTCTTACATTGATTGGGACGCCGTAAGGAATGCCAATAAATTTTTGAAAATAATGAAATCGAGCGATGACTATGGCATGAAGGACTTACATATTGGACAAGAGTTTGATTGCAAGGAGGTATTAATTGCTGCAACTAAGCATTACCACATCAGGAGGCATCATAGTTATTACGTGGAGGAATCAGATACTAAAAGATTGAGTGTGAAGTGTGATAATTATGGGGATGAATGCAAATTCCATCTTAGAGCGATGAATTTGAAGAATTCTAGCACTTGGATAATAACTAGATTTTCAGGGCCTCACACATGTGTTAATACCAGTTTAACACAAGATCACAAATCTCTTGACTCCAAGTATATCAGTTCTTTGATACTGGAGATGATTAAAGTGAAGCAAGATGTCCTAATCTCGCTTATACAAGAGAGGGTGGAAAGCATGTATGGGTATAAGATTTCGTACAGAAAAGCATGGAAGGCAAAATAGAAGGCAATTGTCAAGGTGTATGGAGATTGGGATAAATCATATGAAGTGCTCCCCAAATGGTTGGACATTTTAGGTTATTGTGACTAAGCTCTATTCAAGTTAGAGTCTGAGGAATTCATCATAATTTACAATCGTGTTGATCCACAAAAACATATTTTCCACCGAGTTTTCTGGGCTTTCAAGCCATGTATTGCCGCATTTTCCTACTGCAAGCAATTCATACAAGTTAATGGAACGTTTTTGTATGGCAAGTACAGAGGTGTGCTATTAATTGCTATGACATAGGACGGTAACAAATGTCCTGTACCTCTTGCCTTCGCCATTATTGAAAAGGAGAACTTTGAAAATTGGAGTTAGTTTTTGGCATTATTACGGGTAAATGTTACAAACCAGTAAGGAATATGCTTGATATCAGATCGACACCGAGTTATAAAAGATGTTGTAGCCAAAAAAGGTTTAAGATGGCAGCCTCCTCATGCTTTTCATTAGTACTATATCAGACATATTGCCAGCAATGTTTGTAAGAAATGTAGGGATGACAATGTCAAGAAAGCTGTACTTAAGATTGGTATGCCTCATATCATAACTTTTCTGTTGAACTTTGGATTTATAAATTTTTTTGTCTGGTAGTTTAACCCAACTAAACTATTTGTTTCCTTGTGTTCAACCTATGAGGTAATTCGAGAAAAGGTCATGGAGAGATTGGATAACTTAAGCAAAGTTAATAAGGAGATCCACAAGAAGTTGATTGCTATTCCGATAGAGAAGTGGACACTTGCTTATGATGAAAGAAGAAGATATGGTCATATGACGACTAATATAGTAGAGTGCATTAATGGCCTCTTCAAAAGATTAAGGAAGCTACCAATCACAGGCCTTGTTCAATAAATATTTTATAGATGTGTTAAGTACTCTGTGGAAAGGGCAAAAGAAGCACATGCTGAATTACAATAAGGTCACAGATACGCAAGCAGATTCAGACAGGAGCTTGCGACTATCCAGACACGTGCTTTTTCTTACCATGCTTGTGTGTATAATAGACAAGGAACTAGGTTTAAAGTGGTGGAGGACCCTGATCTGACCAGGAGATCATGTGGAAAGGTCGTCCAAGTGCTATTAGATAAAGGCCAATGTGAATGTGGATAATTCCAAGCATATAGGTATCCTTGCACTCATATTATTGCTACTTGTACCTCAGTTAACATATCGTGGGAACCATATGTCGATCTTGTATACAGACTTGACACCCTAACTAATTACTACAAATCTGAGTGATGGCCAATCGGGGAGTGGTTGCAATGGAATAACTTACTACCATTTCCTATCCTAGTTTTAAATTCTAGAAGATTGCGTGAAAAAGGGAAGACCGAAGTCAACATGGATAAAAAATGAGATGGATTGGCCTCGAGAGAGTGGTGTCACGCAAAAATGCGGTCCTTGTAAGATGGAAGGTCATAATCGTAGACGCTGCCCACTTCTCCATGGAGATGAAGGTCCATCTTCACGTTAATTTTAATTTTTAGTTTTGCTAATGTGTTAGGAAATATGTTAACCAATGTTATAAGTGTAATGCTCAGATGATGTGATTTGTTTCATTGTTGTAAAATTGTATACCATTATAGATATATATGTGACTCCATGACTCATAATGTTAACAAATTACTTCAATCTTGTTTTGCTATAAATTCCTGTGTGGATCTTTGTAGATAAATTACACACGTATGCTATATTAGTGTGTATTTATATTCCAGCTTAATGCAATTTAATTAATGGCAGATGGCATCCACATCCTAACGTGTCGATCCTGGACCACGGGATCTTTCACTTCTGACGGCTCAGGACTCACACATATCCCAGTCGATTTGGGCAGGCCATGTATGAAAATAGTTAGATCTTAAGTTTGGTTATACTTTTCCATATTGTCAGTTACATAAAATTTTTTTTACAGCTTGACTGTGTGCTGAGGATTCAATAGGTTTATCAATACCATCATCAGTAGCCATCGGAGTTTATTGTCCCCTTGTTATAACAAGTAGGTTTTTATGACCTGACGATGTGCAAGTTTATTTCGATAGACCATCGTTGATTAGTGCTTTTGTAGAGCGGTGGAAGTTGGAGACACATACTTTTCACATGTCACAGGGGGGACCACTATTACATTACAGGATGTTACTTTTCAACTTGACCTACCCATTGACGGTCGAGTAGTGACGGGGCTCACTGTGTGGGGATGGGGAGGCCTAATAGAGGAATATCTGGGATTACAGTTACCGGTGGACGAGAATGTCATTAAAGGGGGCGATTGAGGATGAGTTAGTTGGAGAGGCATTTCACTCATCTTCCAGATGATGCAGATGATGTAACAGTGCAGATATTCACCCATGCCTACATTTTATGTCTCATTGGTGGGACATTATTTCCCGACTACTCTGGCACGTATGTCCACCTCATGCACTTACCTTTGCTCAAAGACTTCCAGGAGGCTAGGACGTATAGTTAGAGATCTGCCTGCTTGACCTATCTGTACAGAGAGCTCTGTAAGGCCATTGTTCCAGATTATAAGGAAATAGGAGGGTGTTGCCTACTATTATAGCTTTGGGCATGGGATAGATTTTTCACTATTACCCATACGATTACTGTTTCAGATATACTAGAGGAGGATGCAGGAATTGGCCCCCTAGCCCGTAGGTTGGAAAATTTTTCAATTTATACTTGTAATTGAGTTGACGTCTAAGTTGTTTAACTTAATTATTGTACTTAGTAGATGACACTATCAAAAGATATTTCAAGATAGTCCGGCACACAGCCTGCCTTATTATAGATACGTGCTGGACTATTTTCGACTCGATAAGGTATGAAGGGGATAATGTATATTTTTATTTCATTCCATTATCCATTTTTTGTTGCATTTAAATGACAACATAAATGTGTAATTTCAGATCATCTGGATCTCGTACACTGAGGTGGTCACCGCGTCATTTCCTCAGTACTGTTTTGATGGAAGTGACATTTGGACAGTAGTGGTGCCACTCATACACTTTCAAATTGTTGAGTGGCACTAGCTAGATAGGATTTTGCAGCAGTTTGGCTTTTGCCAGCCTATTCCTGAGCCACCAAAGCAAGTGGCGAAGGTCCATTGCCTTCACTTATCCAGTCGGCATGGTGAGGAGTGGCACATCCGACATCAACCGTACATTATATGATAGGATATCTGGTGAGACTTGTGTGCTATCGGTGAGCCGACCACACTACTAGTCCTAGGCCCACGGTCCGAGTATATGGCATGGTACAGATGGGTTACTAGGCAATTTATTACACTAGTTGGGGGAGCACTAGACTTTGTGGTATTACTGCATGCTAATTATCTATATCTGATTATCTTCCGTACATTAGTATTGTAACTAACTTTAATGTCAAAAATTTATACAGATTAATGAGGTGTCCACACTGTATGATTTTACTACACCTAAGGAGCAGTCTAGGTTCACCTTCGATGCTCTTAGATTAGTGACAGACTTTATCCTTTATGCCATTCACGAGGTTGATCATGTGATTATTGGCACACACATGGAGCCAGCTCCTCATATCCATCATATCCCTGACCCTGCGAAGGGTGACCATAATCAACCTCATACTTGTCGACATCGTCGCACCAGTCCACGACCTACGTTGCAGGCTGATGTTCTCTATCCACTTCGGTAGTACACCAGACTTTATCATCGTCTACTCAAGACACCATGATGATAATGTCAAATATGACCACCTCATCTCATATGTATCCTATTGCACCAGATGTTCCTTCATCCTCCATCATGTGTCCCAGCTACACTATATACTCCCTCATCATCCCAGATGTACCAGTTTACTTCTAGTGTTCCATCCTTATTTCAGGCATTTCCACATATACCAGGAGTTTCATCTTCATTTCATGTCTTTCTTTTCGGTGATGCTGGTCCATCATAGCCATATCGTCTTGCATTTGATCTACATACTCAGGATCAGGAAACAACATTTAGTGACATGATTACAGATGACTCAGTACTTGCACATAGAGGTAGAGATAGAGATAGAGCGAGAGCCAGAGACAGAGGCAGAGTTGAAGCTGGAGGTAGAGGAGCCACAGATACCAGAGATGTGACTCCTGAACTTGCACAGAGGGTTAGCAGATATGGCCGCCATATTACCGATTCTGGATATGGGACTGGACATCATTTACGTAGACATTAGCTTTCTTTTTCATGTTTATTGTATATTTATGCACATCTATCTTATAACTTTATTACCAAACATCAAAATTTAGAATGGTTTTGATTATTACAACATATTTATCTTTTTGCGTAGGTACTTACATTAATTTTAATTACCAAATCTTCTCACAAATACACAATCAATTAAATTCTCATATAACGCATCAAATATATGCAATTTTTTTCTAATAGCATCTTTCTACCTAGAATTTTATTCTCTCCTTTCGTATTTTATTTTCATAACTTTAATTATTTTAAATTATTAACTAACATAAATTAATTATAAATTTTTTTCAAGAATTTATATTTAT
Source organism: Sindora glabra (assembly GCA_020226215.1). Classification (NCBI taxonomy): domain Eukaryota; kingdom Viridiplantae; phylum Streptophyta; class Magnoliopsida; order Fabales; family Fabaceae; genus Sindora; species Sindora glabra. Next base: position 45,588,677 of record CM035229.1, read on the forward strand.
TTTTTTCTAATGATAAGAATTAGTTCATGTTCCACAGCTCATTACAAAATATTTTTAACATTGTAACTAAATAAAAAAGAATTAATTTATGTTATAATTTTAATTTCATTACAAAATAAAAAGAATATTATAACGAAATAATCACATTTCTTTTTATTTTCATTATTTTGTATTTATTTTGTTACAAAATAAAAAAAATATTATTGAAATAAATACAAAATAAAAAGAATATTATTGAAATAAATACAAAATAAAAGGAATATATTTATTTTGTTACATTTCTTTTCATTTTCAATCATATTCAATTTCGTGAATAAAGAATATTATTGAATAATTTATTAAATTTATTTATGTGTAATAAAGTATTAAATAATTACCTATATTTTTATCCTAACCCTATAATAACACTTAATATCATTTATAAAATTTTTATTTTATAAAAATATTATAAAAATGCTATAATAATAACAAAGGTGTGTGTCTAGTATAATAAAATGAAATAAATAAGATAAAAGAAATAAGTAAAAAATTTATTTGGTAAGTGTTACAAAATAGAAGTATCAATTTTCCTAAAAAAAACTATTCTATTGAATTATGAAAGTTTTATTTTATAATAAATGCGGTGAAAAATTCTTAAATATTTAAGTTATAATACATTATCTTCAGATTCACCTAATAAATAAAAGTTAATTGTAGATTGTGTTATTCATTTATTATTTTTTCAGGATCCACAAATTTCAAATTTTTATTTTTCAGTCTTCAAGATATTAAAAATTGAAAAAACTAACATTAACTTTTTATCCACTAGTAAAACTAAGGACAAGTTTTACACTTGATTACACTTGATGCTTCTTTTTTTTTCTAAAAATACACATCTAGTCTTAAAATGTTTATATGATTATGAAATATAATGATATTAAACTTTTAAATTATAATCCATTCTCTATCTTTGTAACTTATAAGTGAGAAAATATTTTCATATAATTTTATATGCAATTATGCTTTTTATTTGAAGAATAAAAATATTTTCTATGTGTTGTAATATTTGCATATAAAAATTTATGAAACTAATCATCTGGCCATACAAGGGATGATATTAGAGGAGGTGATGTAGTTAAATTGTAACGGTGGAAGTGTATAATTCTAAAAAATAATAAATATTAAATGTCACTGGATCAAAATTTGAGAGAAGTTAAAATAAATTATGTAATTATTCTTTATTGATCCTATCTTTTAATTTAATAATATTAAATTATTTAATAAATATTCATTATTTTTATTAAATATATTATTATCATTAACTACTTTTTTATTTGATTCCTATAATATATTAATGTGTTAAATATCAAAATGGAATAAAATATTTTTTTATGATATCAAATATAATTATAAAATGAGTAATTTATTTTATTTACATTCTCATTCTAGTTCCAATCTATTATATCATATTGTTTATCTCATTCACTTATACCTAAAAGAGGTGCAATTCAATGCTGCAATTCCTTATCATCAACTAATGTTTTGAGATGAGAAATATACTGATTCTAAATAATGTTTCATCACAATTACATTAATTATGCGAAAAAAATATAATTACCTCTAGCATTAGCACAAATATCTAATTAACTTCATTTGATTATACATTTGATTTTATATTGTAAAGCTAAGTTATAATCTAAATAATAATATTTTATAAGTACTTCTTTAAAATTTATTAAATGCCTCATATGGAATTTTTTAATCAACAATGACTATATGAATTTAGAATGACTTGTGCATGATAACAACATCTAAAAAGGTCAATTAGTTTCTGAATAAGAATTGCAGCATGAGCCCAATGAATTTAAAATAATTAGTACAATTATTAATCGTTTGATATTTATTCTGAAATAGTAGATGGTTAGGTTAAAAGGATAATTTTCAATTATTTAATGTTTATGATCACAGTAACAAAATTGCGTTTAAGAACTTAAATGGAAATAAAATAATAGAACATGACAAGGATAGGGGCCAATTAATCGTTGTTTGCTAAACAAATTTTCTTTTTACCATTTTTGTGAAATATTTTATCAAAATACGTATAGAAACGGAGAGACGCTAGAGTGGATGGTGCCTCTAGCATTAACTATTGGCGCCCTCATAGCGCTATTCAAAATGGCTCTTTTGGCAGCTAGTAGGAAATGTATTGTCGTCTAAGATATTGATAGCATGAAATAAAGGTTACAAAAATATTTGCTAAGTAGCAGTAAATCAGATGCAACATTTTATGGCTTTTCCTTTAGTAGAGAACATGTCAATGCTTGTGTCTGTAACAAAAAACTTACAACAAAATTTCAATCTATTTGAAAAATTACATAGTAGTGGTGCCAAAAATGAAAGGGCTCTTCTATGGTATGTTCTTGGTAAAATTTGAGCTTTTGCATAAGTTTAACATGAAAGTTAGGTAACTTACACTTAACATTTTTACAATATACTCTAATTTCTTGAATCGTGACCAACTCAAATTATCTTGGTGGTGATTTGAGCATATAAAAGTGATTACTAATTTATATTGAAACATTTCTATTATTTAAAAAATAGAAATCACATTATAATTTATGTAAGACAGTTTGTATGCTCTCTAGAAATAGTTATGAAAATTTGAGATCAGATAGTTTTCATGCAATTTTTAGGAGTTCAACACAAACTATTAAATTTTCATCAAATTCTTTCTGAGTCATTCTGGTTGCACTAAAATTCATATTTTACATTACATACCAATCAAGAAAGTACATATTGCTTTACCAGTAACTTCGGACCATCTAAAATACTTGAAATTAATAAATAGAAATTGAGCAAACACATTTGGAAGTGAAGTCCTATCAATTTTGATAAAAAAACTTTGATCTTCGTTTCATATTTATAAGACATGTACATAATTTTCATCTGAACTCGTAAGAACAATAAATTATATATATGCAGAGAGAGTTTTTTTGACAAAATTGTGCTTCAAAGAATCACAGCGGGTCTTCCTTTGTTTAATTCCAAATACCATAAAGCATTTAAGGTTTATGGAATCTATTTTTCTTCATGACCGAAGGCGCCAAACCATATGATGCCTTTACTCTAAAGGTGCCGTTTAAAATGGTGCCACTATGTAGTACCAAAGGCGCCATCCAATCTAGCGCTATCCAATCTAGCGCATCTCTCCTTCCGTGTGTATTTTAGTAAAATGTTTTACAAAAATAGTAAAACGAAAATTTCTTTAGCAAACAACGGTAAATTGGAACTTCAGCCAACTTTGTGTTCTCAAAGGTAAGAATTAAACTACTCCCGAAAGTACGAACTCGCAGCTAATGACAAGTTGCTGGCAATAATTTCAGCACTCCAATAATATGGACGCTTAGCCATGGCACAAGTCTCTTAACCCAAACTCACTCTTCAGCATTACTCCTTTAATAAAAAGTCTAAGTCACTAATTTTAATTTCTTGGGACAAAATGTGTATTTTGGTTTCCTTAAACCCAGACTACTGCATAAGAACAAAGAAGGAGAGGAAGAGATAAACGTACGTACATGCTAACAACATGGCAGACAGTGTTATTGAAAAAAGAGCAATCGCAGGTGACAGCATTCTCGAATTCTTTGGTTGCATTAACCGTTCTCCAATTGCTTCTTCCACTGCAAGGATCCACGTTGAAATCCCAATCCCTTTTTCCAAGTGTCTTTGCTACGTCTTTCAGAACTTCCACTGATCATATATTCACGATAATTAGTTTAGGAATTCAGGTACTAAATTAAACATTAAATTAATCAAACCAGTCTAAATATATACAGGAAATGTTTGATACACTCGATCCCCTAATAAAGAGCCGCGGTCTATGAAAATGAGCAGCAAGTGAATTCAGAAGAGTGAAAATAAGATTACTATATATAACCTTCATCTTGTTGCAGAGTGGGGACTCCAAAAACGGACGATGCAAAGGAAAGGGTGAGGAGAGAGAGGACGAGAAGTTGAGGGAAAGTCATATGTAAGTGGGGTGTTTGGATGAAAGGAAAAGCCCGAGAAAATAAAAGGAGAATGAAAGAAGAAAAAGATGATGCACAGGACAAACTAGGGAGAAGCCTAAAATATGAGAGAGAGATACATTATATAGTGCTATTTATGCAGCACACTTGCATTATTCTATCATAAATGAGAACCAAGACGAAGAATGTAGAACTAGTGAAAGAGATGAGCGTCCATTTTTTTTTTTCTTTTAATAGTAGGAATGTCCACTTCACATATTTGCAAAATTGTGATGGGAAATAAAATTTTTAAAATAATATTAAAATTATTATATCATTAAAAAGGATGAGCGATGATATTTTCTATGCTCTATTTCAAGTTTAAAGAATCTATTTTTAAAATTAAGTATAACTGTAGAGTAAATAATATATAATCACTATCATGTTCTTAAATTTTATAAGTAGTGGTTGTAATTTCTTATTCTTGCATACTAAGAAATTTAATTAAGTAAATATTATGTAATATTTTTATGTGATAAATAGAAGCAAATAATTATGATCATTAGATCTTATATTAATTATCAAAATCAAAGTATAGTTAAAAATTATATAGTCAATTCAAGAAATTTACACAATCATATAAAAAAGTCACAAAACTTTATTTTTTTAATTCCATCCCATTGACACAAGATTTAATAGTCATGATTCTTCCTCTTTTCTTTCATTTTTTTTTTCATTCTTGTATAAATGCAATGTTCTGACTTGATATATTCCCCCATGGTGTAATGGTAAATAAATTATATGTATCATGTTTGAATGATATTTGCAGCATATAATATTTAAAAGTTACAAATTTTTGGGAAAAATTTACATGAAATCATGTAAGAGGCAAATCCCATTAACATGATGAATTTGGCACCAAATTGGAGTTTAGTAACCCTTCAATCTAGCAGAGTAATATTTTGCCTGTATATACGATGAAGGGCTATAGTAAATATTTGGCTCTTAAACATTATAGAAACGCTTATAAATTTTATACGTAAAACTCACATGCTTTCTTTATTATTATATAACTGTGAATTGAACTCTTTTAAAATATAAGATTGCATTTTAAAATGTAAAGTAGAATATGACAATAATATATGAGAAAATCAAGAACTCTGAATTTATTGAGTAATAATCAATTAAAAGATTAGTATTTAAAATTATAATTATTCATATTTTCATAAAAAATTATGATATTACTTTACTCTTCAAAATGCATAGAATCTTAAAGAATCTAGATCCCAAAAGTGTTTATACATAACAATAAACTCATAACTTTTAATTTTTTGAAAATAATATATATACACATAGAAATAAAAAATTAATTTTAGTTAAATACAAATATTTAAATAATAATAATGATAAAATATTATTATTCTCTTTTCTCCTTCCATGGGTGTTGCTTAGTACGTTACGAGTGAATTTTTAAATATTTCATTTTGTTATAATTAAATTTATAATGGTACGGGAACAACTTTATATATACTTTGAGGGTAAAAATACCAGATTACGTTCATTTTTAAAATAATTTATCGGTTTACCGTAGTTTCAAAATAATTTACCAGAATACACAGGGCGCCATTTCCAAATGGCGCTCGCATAGCTTGGAGGCGCCATTCAAACTGGCGTCCTCCCCCTGCGGCGGCCCCGGAAGGCGCCATTTGAAGTGGTGTCCCCACCTTGGAGGCGGCATTCAAAGTGGTGCCCTCCTAAGGGCGCCATTTTTTAAAATTTGAATTGGGAGGCGCCTAATGAAATGGTGCCTCCCCCCCTTTAAATTCCCATACCCCCTCCCTCCTCCCTCGCCACTCCATCTCAGAAACCCTTGCAGCCGTTGTTCTTCCGTTCTTCCCTTCTTTCTTCGTAAATCTTGCAGCCACTCCCTTCCTGTCATTTGCAGTATTTCTTTCATTCACAAATCATCTTCTGATCTTTCTTTTGTGTATTTCATTCGCAAGCATTTTCTTCTTTGGAGCAGATCTGATCTTCTTTCAACTTTTTCTTGATTAGTATTTTTATAACTTCTGTATTTATATTATATTTTTTTAAATTAGTTATTATGATTTATGATATGAAATGATGATCTAGGATTTAGAAAAAATTTATACAAATTTATATGATTTGTGATAATTTATAATTTTTATTGGTTAATATTTTGATAATTTATGTATTTATATTATAATATTTATTTTATGTTGATTATTATGATTTGTGATGTGAAATGATGATATAGGATTTAGAAAAGATTTGTACAAATTTATGTGATATGTGATATGTTATAATTTTTACTGGTTAGTATTTTTATAATTTCTGTATGTATATATTTGTATTTCATGTTGATTATTTTGATTTGTGATGAGAAATAACGATCTAGGATTTAAAAAAAATTTATACAAATTAATGTGATCTGTGATAGTTTGTTATTTTTACTGGGTAGTATTTATATATTTTTTATATTTATATTATAATTTTTATTTTATGTTCATTATTATAATTTATAATGTGAAATGATGATTTAGGATTTAGGAAAAATTGAAGCTTTAACATATTTTATTTTTTAGAGAATTAACATGTTATTAACAATATTTTATTACAATCATTAATTATATTTTTTTAATTTATTACAATATTTTAAGTAAATTGAAGCTTTAATATACATTTTATTAACAAAAATAATTAATTTCATATTATATTTTATAGAAAAAAAGTTAGTGATTAAATTAAAGATTATTTATATAAATATTTTTAATTTTTTATTGATGATAATTTTTAAATATTATATTTTAAATTTAAAATACATCGACTAAAAGTTCTTAAAGGGTTTACAGTTCGTACATAATTTATTCTTTATTTCATGTACTTTGCTGAATTTTTTCTTCTTTATTTTTTTAATCATTCAATTAAAAGTTGAAATGCAATATATTGAATAATATTAATATTATATAATTTCATATTTTTGACATAAAATTATTTTTAATGATCAAATATCTTTTTTTAAAAAATTCATGTTATGGAAAATGGTAATTGAAATAACTAACTATATATTTTAGTTTTAATAAAAGTAGTTAAGAATAAAAATTAATTATTTTTTCAAATTTATTAATATTTTCTTAATACAAAAGTTCAAATACTATATTTTAAATTGAATATACATCAATAAAATTTTATATATATTGTTATTTTTATTCCTTTAATATATTATTTTACATAATATATTTAATTTAGCGTGATTTTTGCATAATTTTTTCATTGATACAGTAATATCTAATACTTTTTACTTAGAGATTAAAGTTATTAAATTATCTAATATATTTTTCTTTCATGCAGAAGCTTTTTTTTGTTTACTTCTGCGAATACTTATTGGTTAGTATTTTTATTATATTTATGCTTATATTATAATTTTTATTAGTCACGATAAAAATATTTTTTATATTGGTAGAGAAATTTGTTTAGGATATTACGATATAAATAATATGAATTTTTTTATTTTATATTAATTGTTATGATTTATGATGTAGAATTATGAGTTAAGATGTGAAGTTATGATTTATGAGAATTTTGTAGGAATTTATATGTACTGTGATAGGTTGTGCTATTAAAAGAATAACAAATGAGATAAAGAAAGGTGTCTTAATATAGGTCCTAGGGCCTATGTGGAAGTTATATTTAGAAGATTTTTTCATGTAAAATCTTAATATAACATAAGAGAGGCACTAAAAAAAATCTAGGATATGTGAATGTAACCAAAAGCCTTACAAAATAGGATATTGTTATTGAAAATTTGAACTTTTTTTTATTTAAATAGTAGATATTATAAATGCAAGAACAATAAACGTACTTGAAAAATTTATACTATACATAGGTTTATCTAGGAAGCATTAAAATATATATGGAGGTATTGTAAAATAAGTATTAGACGAAGTCGGTGAATGTAAAAAAGAATTCATGACTGTATTATATTAAAAAATTTAAATAATAATGTGTACATAAGTTTAGTTGTTATTTGGCAGTAGGTGCGAACGGAGAAAAAAGCCGTAAAAATTAAAAATATAGTGTATTAAAAACGTTAACTAATTTAATTAGTATAATTTGTACAAAATAACCAAGAGAAGTGATAATTAAAAGAGATAAACTAAATCATAAATAAGATTATATAGCCAAATATTATATTAGTTTTGGAAAAGAAATAATATTTGCTTGGCCGGAAAAATAATCCTATTATTACGTAGTATTAATAGAATACCTTGCAAAATAGTAATACATCCCGTTCACTTTTAATTATAGTAATAAATACTACTACATTCGTTTATGAAAATAAAATTTGTATATGACACAATCTGTCAATTGTGGCGGTGCAGTGAGTATTTTGCAGCTAAAAGTAAGAAGATGAAGAAAAGCTTAATTGCTTTTATATATTCAAATGGTACAATTATTGAGGGATCAATGGGGGTAAGTACGATGGACCTCCCCCAAAGGCACTGAAGTTAAGAGGATGCAACACTATGGATGTTTTGCGGGAGAGAATTAATGCCCGACTAAAGCTTCATAAAGATCAAGCTGTGGGAAAAATTGTTTATAGGTTTCCACAGCATCAAACAGAGGCTCAATACATGGCACATGAATTGGACGACGATGAAGACTTGGCATGTGCGATTGTAAGCTACGAACAGCATCCGACGATGACAGCAATGGAGTTGTACGTAGAGGTGATCATATCCGAACTGCACGCGGCCAACCTGGGTTCACAAGATAGAGTTCCAACAACTAGATCACTTATGGTTCCAACGGCTAATGTCAGCTCTAGTTATTCGATGGTGCAAGAAGAGCTTCCTTACATGGGTGGAATCGAGTTCCACATTTCTGATAGTTATACTCCTGCATTGGACTCATCAGTTGTTGGTGTTTTCCTGCGAAATATATCACATACCATGATGGGTTCAGCAAGTGCCTTACCGATCGTAGAGGAAGAATCCGCTGATCCTATATTGATGGATGCCCACCTCGAGTCTGGTTTTGAGGACGATGAGGTGTCTTGCAGCAGCGATGATGATTGTGACACTGATGACGAAGAACGCACCACTACACATGGAGACAATGTTGTAACGCGGCATGTGAGGAGTGACAATGCTGCACAGACATCATGTGGTGTCCCTTAAGCGGCTGTCTTCTCTCACATTGATTGGGATGCCATACGAAATCCTGAGGAATTTTTGGAAATAATGAAACCAAGCTATGATTATGACATGGAGGACTTATAGGTTGGGCAAGGGTTTGATTGCAAGGAGGCTTTAATTGCTGCAAGCAAGCATTATCACATTAGAAGGCACCACAATTATTACGTGGAGGAGTCGGATACCAGAAGATTAAGCGTGAAGTGTGCTAATTATAGGGACCAATGCAATTTCCACCTCAGAGCAACGAAGCTGAAAAATTGTAACACTTGGACAATAACTAGATTTTCAGGACCTCACACATGTGTTAATGCCAGTTTGACACAGGATCACAAGTCTTTGGACTCGGAGTATATCAGTTCCTTGATACTGGAGATGATTAAAGTGAAGCAAGATGTTCCAATCTCGCTTATACAAGAGAGGGTAGAAGGCATGTACGGGTATAAGATTTCGTATAGGAAAGCATGGAAGGTGAAACAAAAGGCAATTGTCAAGGTCTACGGTGATTAGGATAAATCGTACGAAGTGCCTCCCAAATGGTTGGACCTTCTAGGCTACTGTGACCAGGCGCTGTTCAAGTTGGAGTCACAAGAATTTGTCACAGCTGACAACCGTGTTGATCCGCAGAAACATATTTTCAATCGAGTTTTCTGGGCTTTCAAGCCATGCATTGCCGCATTTCCCTTCTGCAAGCAATTCATACAAGTTGATGGAACACATCTGTATGGCAAGTTCAGGGGCGTGCTACTGATTGCTGCGACCCAAGACGGTAATAAATGCCTCGTTCCTCTTACTTTTGCCATTGTTGACAGGGAGAACTATGAAAACTGGAGTTAGTTTCTGGCATTACTGTGGGTAAATGTTACGAACAAGTAAGGAATATGCTTAATATCAGATCGGCACCGAGCTATAAAAGATGTTGTAGCCACCGAAGGTCTGGGATGGCAGCCTCCTTATGCTTTTCACCGGTACTGTATCAGACATATTGCCAGCAACGTTCGCAAGAAGTGCAGGGATGACAATGTGAGGAAAGCTGTCCTTAAGATTGGTATGCATTATAGCATAATTTCTTTGTTGAACCTTTCATCTATAAATTTGTGTATCTGGTAGTTGAACCCGGTTAACCTATTTGTCTCCTTCTGTTCAGCGTATGAGCCCGGTTAGGAAAAGGCCATGGAAAGATTGGACAACCTTAGCAAAGTCAACGAGGAGATCCACAAGAAGTTAACTACTATTCCGATGGAGAAGTGGACGCTTGCTTATGATGAAGGCAGAAGATATGGTCATATGACGACTAACATTGTAGAATGCATCAATGGCCTCTCCAAAGGATTAAGGAAGCTACCAATCACAGGCCTTGTTCAACAAACATACTATAGATGTGTCAAGTACTTTGTGGAAAGGGCAAAAGAAGCACATGCTGAACTACAATAAGGTCATATATACGCAAGCAGATTCAGACAAGAGCTTGCGACTATCTAGTCACGTGTTTCTTCTTACCACGTTCATGCTTATAATAGACAAAGGACTAGGTTTGAGGTGGTGGAGGGCCCTGATATGGCCAGGGGGTCATGTGGAAAGGTCGTCCAAGTGTTATTAGACAAAGGGCAATGTGAATGTGGACAATTCCAAGCATATAGGTATCCTTGCGCTCATATTATTGCTGCTTGTGCCTCAATCAACATATTGTGGGAACCATATGTCGATGCTGTATACAGGCTTGACACACTACTCAATTGCTACAAATCTGAGTGGTGGCCTATCGGAGAGTGATCGCAATGGAATAACCTACCACCATTTCTTGTCCTAGTTCCAAATTATGGAAGATTACATGCAAGGGGACAACCAAAGTTAACCCGGATCAGAAATGAGATGGATTGGCCCCAAAAGAGCGGTGTAAAGCAAAAATGCAGTCATTGTAAGATGGAAGGACATAATCGTAGGCGCTGCCCACTACTACATGGGGAGGAAGGCCCTTCTACACATTTATTTTTATTATTTACTTTCGCATATATGTTATAAAGTTTGTTAACCAATATCATAAGTGTAACAGTCAGATGATGTATTTTTTTATGGTTGTAAAATTGCACGTTATTACGTATATATATGTTACTCCATTACTAGTAATGTGAACTGACCATTAACTGTACGTCCAAGTGTATACAACTTGGTTTAAATACCAAAATACGGGAATTTTATAAAAAAATTTCCGCTTTACCGCGGTTTCGAAAATATTCACCAAGTGCCTTTCAACAGGGCGCCTTTGCTGCACCTAACCCGTTGGGGGGAAAGGGGCTGGGAGGCATCATTCCACTTAGCGCCCATTTCATGTGGCGCCTCCCCCAATCCATTTCGCATTTCATAATATTTAATATTTAATTAATTAAATTTTATAAATTTATATATGGAATAAATACATAATTTTTAGGTTATTAATTATTTATACGAAAATTATAATTTTTAAAATACAATTAATTATATTCTATGATATTTTTTATATATGTTATAATTTAAATTTAAGATATATTATTTGTACTTAAATTGCACAAGTCTGTTAAGTTAGTGTGTGTTTAAATTTCATTCTAATGCAATACTTGTCGTGGCAAATGGCATCCACATCCCGACGCGTTGATCTTGGACCACGGGATCCTTCACTGCTGACAGTTCAGGCCTCACACATATCCCAGTCGATTTGGGTTGGCCATGTATGGAAATAGTTAGATCTTAATTAATCCGAGTATAAACTATTTTTGAATTGTCAAACGTGATAATTGGTGATTTTTTTTCCTTCGCAGCCTGACCTTGTGCTCAGGATTCGACGAGCTCATCACTACCATCACCAGCAGCTGCCGGAATTGATTGTCCCCTTTTTACGAGAGGTAGGCTTTTACGACTTGGCGATGTGTGAGTTTGTGCCGATCGACCATCAGTTGATTAGTGCTCTTGTAGAGAGGTGGAGGCCGGAGACACACACCTTTCACATGCTGCAAAGAGAGACGACTATTACCCTGCAGGATGTTGCTTTTCAGCTCGGCTTACCCATTGACGGTCGAGTAGTGACGGGGCCCACTGTGTAGGGATGGGGAGCCCTGATAGAGGAGTATTTGGGACTCCAGTTACCGGTGGATGAGAATGTCATCCGAGGGGGGCGACTAAGGATGAGTTGGGTAGAGAGGCATTTCACTCATCTTCCAGATGATGCGAATGAGGTGACAGTGCAGAGATTCGCCCAAGCTTACATTTTACGTCTCATTGGTAGGATGTTATTTCCAGACCATTCCGGCACATATGTCCACCTCATGCACTTACCCTTGATCGAACACTTACATGAGGCTGGGACGTACAGTTGGGGATTTGCTTGCCTGACCTATCTGTACAGAGAGCTCTGCAAGGCCACCGCTCCGGATTATAGGGAGATAGGAGGTTGTTGCCTACTACTGTAACTCTAGGCTTGGGATAGATTTCCCACTATCGCTCCCGTAATAGCTGTTTTAGACATACCAGAGGGGGATGCAGGGATTGGCCCCTTAGCACACAGGTTAGAAAATTTTTCAACTTTCACTTATAATTAAGTTTACTATGAAGTTGTTTAACTTTGTTATTGTACTTGGCATGTGGCACTATCAGAAGACGTTCCAGGATAGTCCGGCACATAGCCTACCCCATTACAGATACGTGTTGGACCGTCTTCGACTTGACCAGGTATGTAGGGGATAATGTATTTCTTTATTTCAGGGCTTTGTCCATTCCATTAGCGTATTTAAATGACAACCTAAATTTGCAACTTCAGATTGCCTGGATCCCGTACACTGAGGAGGTCACCGTATCACTGCCTCAGTACTACTTTGATGGGAGTGACACGTGGACAGCAGTAGTGCCGCTCATTCACTTTTAGATTGTTGAGTGGCATCAATCTGATAGGATTTTGCGGCAGTTTGGACTACACCAGGCTATTCCAGAGCCACCGAAATAGGTGGCGGAGGTCCATTACCTTCACTTGTCCGGTCGGCATGATGAGGAGTAGCACATCCGCCATCAGCCGTATATTGCACTCTGGGATATCCGACGAGACTTGTGCGTTACCGCCGAGCCGACGACACGCCTAGTTCTGGGATCACGATCCGATTACCAGGTGATGTATTACACCCGTTAGGGGAGCGCTAGACCTTGTGGTAATATTGCGTGCTAATTTTTTGTATCTGATTTTCTTTAAATGCATCAGTATTATAACTAACTTTAATGTCAAAAATTTGCACAGGTAGATGAAGTTTCCACACTACAGGACTTCACTACCCCTGAGGGGCAGGCTGTGTTCACCTTCGATGCGCTTAGATCAGCGATGGAGTCCATCCTTCATGTGATTCAGGAGGTTGATCATGTGATTATTGACTCACATGCGGAGCCAGCTCTCTAGGCCCATCATATCCTAGACCCTGCGGAGGGTGACCATGATCAACCTCACTCTCGTTGACGACGTCGCACTGCTCCACGACATACGTCGCAGGCTGATGTTCCATCCGCTTCAACAGTGCAGCAGATTCCACCTTCGACTGCCCAGGAGACCATGACGATGATGCCTGATGTTACTGCCTCATCTCATGTGTACCCTACTACACCTGATGATCCTTCATCTTCCATCATGTTCTCGGCTGCACTATATGGGCTGTTGTCATCCCAGATGTACCAGTTTCCTCCTAGTGTTCCATCCTCATTCTAGGCATTTCCACACATACCAGGAGTTTCATCTTCATTCTATACCTTTCCTCCTGATGACGTAGGTCCATCGTAGCCATATCATCCTGCATTTGATTGGCATACCCAGGATCAGGGATTAGCACATGGTGGCATTATGACAGACGACTCAGAGCTTGTAGATAGAGGTAGAGGTGGAGGCAGAGCGAGAGCCAGGGGCAGGGGCAGAGGCAGAGCGGGAGCTGGAGGTAGAGGAGACACGGACACCGGGGATGTGACTCCCGACCTGCGCAGAGGGTTAGTAGATACGGCTGCCACATTATCGATCCTGGATGTGGGACTGGACATCACTTACGTAGACATTAGCTTTCTTTTCTATGTTTGTTGTATATTTATGTACATTTATCTTACTACTTTATTGCCAAACATCAACATTTAGGATGATTTTACTATTTTATTGTCAAACATCAACATTTAGGATGATTTTAATTAATATGACATTTTTACTTGCTTGCATATTAACAATTATAAATAATAATAAACTTCAAAATCATTGCAATATTTAATTTTTTTAAAAAAATTATGATAAGGACATCTCCCAAATATAATAACTAACATTATTAATTATCATACTTTCACAACTGTTATAATTATCTACTCTTTTTTTATTTACCATGTGAAAATAAATAAATAAAATTAAATTAATTTAATAACTTTTATATTCATAATGTAAATATATTTATTTTTTAATTAAATTTTTTTCTCATTATTTATTTAAATATAAAAAAATTAATAATATTAATTATAATATTTGAAGGATAAATAACCATCATTCTTGTTAATGACATTAAATATTGTGTTTATTCAATACGTTATGAATCGAGTTCACTAAACATTTAAGAATAAAAATACGTAGTACAATTATCAACGTAGATAGGGATGCTGCCCATGTACAGTATCAAAATTCAAGTCTCTTGGATTCACAATTGACACGGTCATCGGCTAATTAACTTAAAAATGAGGAGCGAGGGTGCCGTAGGCCAAAGGTGCCATATCGCCTGCCATCCCTTCCCTTCAGCGCTAACGATGCCATTTCGTCTATCGTACCTCTACACGCCATTTGGCGTCTCTCCATCGCTGTGCGTATCTTCTGTGCTTATTTCGATAAAATGTTTCGAAGGAACGATAAAACGAATAATAGTTTCTTGAAAAATAGTTAATCGGTACTTTTCCCTCTCATTACCAAAATAGTTTCTTAAAAAATCAATTATAATTTTTTTTTAAAATTTTCAGCTATCTTCAACCTCGTCATTTCGCATTTACTTTGTTACAAAAAAAATAATTTTATTGAGATAAATATAAAGTGACAAGAATATTATTGGAATAAATACAAAATAAGAAAAACATAATTATTTCGTTATATTTCTTTTCATTTTTAACAATCTTCAAGTCCGTAAATAAAGAATATTATTGAATAATTCAATAAATTTACTTATGTGTAATAACATATTAAATAATTACTTGTAATAATATAATTCCAAAGGTTGGAAGTTTATAATTTTAAAAATTGATAAATATTAAGTATCATTGGATCAGATTTTAAGAGACATTAATATAAATTACATAATTATTCTTTATTGATCCTATATTTTTAAAATAATATTTAATTATTTACTAAATATTTATTATTTTTATTCATTATATTATTATCATTTACTACTTTCTTATTTAATTCCTATAATAAATTTAAATATTAGATATCAAAGTGGAGTTAATATATTTTTATATGACATCAAATATAATTATAAAATGAGTAATTTATTTTCAAAAATTTATTTTGAGTCACAATTATATATTATTTATTTTTAAAATTTTAATTTTCAAATGATATCAAAATTAATTAATTATTTTTGAAAAAGTGAAAAAAATGGGACCGAAGGCGCCACCTTGAATGGCGCCCTCGAAGGTTGCCAGAGGCCCCCCTCTATGCGTATTTTGGTAATAAATTTTGAAATGACGATAAAACGAAAATAAATTTTGTAAAAAACGTTAAAATGGTATTTTAACCTACTCTGAGAACAATTTGGTACCTGCGTGAGGGGGAAAAATTGTAAGGAATTGCCCCCACTTTGTTGAGGCAGTATTCTTCTTGAATTTTTCTTTCTTCTCCGAAAGTAAATGTAAAAGAATTAATTGAGGCAAACTGTGAGAAGTTTCCGATTTTGAATTGAATATTGGTTTTTTCTTTTCTTTTTAGGGAAATACTGAGTGGGGGAGCTTATTTGATTAAAGTATTCATAAATTTTTCTACTTTCAAAAAAGGTTATTCTTCATTTCTTATTGTTTGTCGTATCTTTTCTAATTTTTTTAATTTATTTTTATCTATTATTATAAAATTTCAAGGAAATATTAAATATTTTTCTAATTTTACCACTTTTTTCATTAACAAATATATCATTATTCTATACATTCATCTTTAATTATTTTAACAAATTTATTTCATCTTTTTCTCTTTATTTTCAATTATATTAGAATTCAATGAGAAAAAAAGGAGGGGTTTATGTGTACTTTTAAGTTTGATCACAAATTTTAAGGAAAGAAAGAAATAAAAGTAGATTAAATTTTTATTTTGAATTAAAAGATAATCTTAAAGAATTTATTAAAAATAAATAAATTAAATTATTTTTTTAATTTTTATGAAAATAATTAAGTGTGATAAATAATAAAGAAAATAGGGAGTATTTGAAATAAAATTTGGTCAAAATCAGCATAATTCTCACTAAGTTAACATTTTATATATTAAAAAAATACGTTGGTGATGATTTTTGCGCAACTTTTGCCCTATGAAGGTATCTCCTCGAAATACCCAGTTATAAATTCCCTCTGTCTATGGCTTTAGCACATTGTACTTGTTAGTTGACTTTTGATGGCTCTGTTTCATTTTTCAAATGAATATTTTTTTAATTTTGATGAGGACTCAACGAACAAATATTGATTCCAATCTACTTCTGGCAACTTTCACTAAGATTTGAAAATATAAACTTAGAAAAAACAAAACTTGACAAAGTAAACTAATACAATTTTGATATGAATGAAAAAAATAAATTATTGTTACGTACTTATCATGGTGTCTGAATGTGATTACTAATTTGGTTTAATGGAAAAATGCGCTATATAAAAAAATTAACAAAATAAGACCATTTTCTTTCACCCCGTTTCTATATAAAAAAAATTAATAAAACAAGACTGTTCTCTTTTTATTACCCTCAAATAAATTATTAAAATTAGACAATAATAATGATAGTTTTTTTAATAGTATAAGAGTAATTAAATTATTAGATACACGTATAAAAATTAAGAATTGAATTCTAGAGATAATAGAAGATATAAAGCGATGCAAAACTTTCGATAGATATTGGATATTACTTGAATCTAAGAGATATAATATCTATTTAGATATATTTTTATTTTTTTAATTTTCAGAAAATATTATCAAAAATTATTTTTTTAAATTATTTTTAAATTTAAAAAATAACAAATAAAAAATATTTGGATAAGTAAGTAAAAATATTTATTTAATTGCAAAATGAACATCCAAAATAAAAGAATAAGTTAAAAAATTCAAAATTTGTTTTTATTTTTCTATTTTTAAGTTACAAATTTGAAATTATAATTTTTAAAAATAGATTTTAAAAATACTTTATCAAATAAAAACTGCTATTTTAAAAAAATAAAAATTATTTTTAAAATAATAAACAAATAGACCCATAATATTTGAAAGAGTAAATTGTGATTATCAAATTTTCTATTAATAGTTAAGATTAAAATATAACATCATTTATTTTTTAAATGATTATATGATTTTAGGTGATGTTTTAATTATAAGCATGAATATAAAATTTAAAAGTTATGATTCATTTTTTTCACCCTTATATAAAAGTAGTGATCTTATTTGATATGTCCGAGAAATTTGATATCCTTCAAAATATCAACTGCATCAATCATTTAGAATAAACATAATATTTAATTTTTCATTTATAAATATGATAATTATTATATATTTTAAGTTTTATAATTAGTATTATTAGTATCTTATTTTTTATTTTTATTATAATTATTTGTTCATCCATTCATTTGTAATATTAAAAAAATATTAAAATTAATTATTAAATCTCACCTTAATAAAATCAAATAAATATTTGTTAAACTTCACTTTAGCAATATTAAATACATACTTGCCTTTTATTGAATTCTTTTTTTATAATTTATTTTAATATTACGAATAAAGAAAAAATTAATAATTGTTATAAAAATAAAAATAAAAATAAAAGATGAGTAATATTATTTATAAAATTTGAAAATATAATAAGCATCGTTTGTATAAATAGAGGAGTAATTGTGTTTACTCTCTGTACAAATATCATATGTAAAGATCTAATAAAAAAATAAAAAAGGATCCTTGTTATTGCAATAAACAATGTTAAGTCGGCTAGAATATTGGGACGTACCTTCCCCAGGGTCTTTCACTCCAAATTCCCGGCATTGCATGCTCCAGCTTCTCAACGGTTGTGTCCAAGACAAGTTCTTCCAAAATGCTAGTTGTTGGGAAAATCCAAAGTCAATGGTCATAGATCCCAATTATTTATGACAAGTGTGTCGAAATTGACTTGAATTTTGAAGCTAGGCCTATTTGTCATATACTTTAGCATGAATTTGCCTTCGAAGAAAAACATGGCACCGTTAAGAAAATAGTTTTGACCTTTATTTTTATTTTGATGGTTTATACTCTTTCTCTCTCCGTAAAGAAATTTTTTATTTTTTATTTATCAATTTAAAAATTAGATAATATTATAGAAAGTTTTACTTTTTAAGTGGTTAAATACTTTCAGCATTGAATTATTTTTAATGTATTAAAATTTATATTTTTAATTTTAATTTACTTATTTTAAAATTTTAAGAAAATATAATTTAATAATAAAATACTTAATCTCTTTGGAAGTTAAATACTTTCACCATTGAATTATTTTTAATATATTAAAATTTATATTTTTAATTTTAATTTACTTATTTTAAAAATAAAAAAATAATTTAATAATAAAATACTTAATCTTTTAAGAGATAGAGTTCCCATAGCATTACCTTTAAAAATTTAATGAAATATTAATTTTATTTTTAATTTTACCTTTCTTTTTCTCTCATTAATGTTTCAGTATTTTATATATTTATTTTATAATATATTAATAAATTTATTTCATCATATTTCTTTCTTTATTTTCAAATATTTTAAATTTGGTAATCATAAAGTCCAAAATATATAGAAGTAGAAAGAGAAATAAGATGTTGTAAATTTTGATTTTGAATTATAGGATAATTTTAAAAAATACAGTAAAAATAAATTATTTTTTTAAATTTCTATAAAATAATTAAAAGCGATAGATAAAATTGGAGGTATGCAGTATTATTTTTTAGTGAAATTCACTAAAATAAAGAATTAAAATAATGTGGTATAATATGTTATCAATGGCACACAATTATCAATACATGAAGGTCAAAATCTGACATTTGATATTTTTTTTAAAAAAAAATTATATCTTCCATCCTATCCAATGTTGCATTTCTAGTTCTTATAATTTAACCAATCCAATAATTACAAAAATAAAAAAAAATATGTGAATCTTTAAATTATAAAAAAAACACCTTATGATTATAGAATCGGATTTCAGATTGGACAGATTCATTGGGTTTATATAACATTTTCCATTATTTATATAATTATAATCCACCAACTGCTTTCCCAGAAAAAAGATTGCATTTGGAACCTTGGATCCATGAAGAAGATTTTATCCTATAAACCTTATACCCTAAATCAAATGCATTTTAATAAGGAATGTCATCATTATAATTTAGGGATTTTAGGGAATTTGTTGTCAAAGCAGAATTAACAACAATGCACAAGAACGGGTGAAACCAACACCTATGAGGATGACGGGGAATGGGTGAATATGCAAGGGATTGCTCTTATGCAAAGAATTACTCTCAAGCAAGTATTGAATTAGCTAAACATGTAAAATGATGTAAAAATATATCAATATAAGTAGATGTATAAATTAGATTAATTCATATTTATTTTAATATTAAATTATATTAATGTAATTAATATATTTAAAATATAATTAATTATATTTTATAATATTACATATTTATTTACGTATGTATTTTTATATATTTATAATTCAAAATAAGGATAAAATTAACTAAAATTAATTTAATTTAATTTATAATATCATACATTTATTTATTTACTTATTTTTATTTAATAAGTTATGTTAAATTTATGATATTATATCATTATTAAATTTATTTACTTATTATTTAAAACATGAATATAATTATTTATTAAGCATATGAATTGTAAATCAATAAAAAAAATAAATTTGAAAATAATTTAAAATGTTATCTGTTTATAAAATATAAATCATGAAAAATAATTTATTAAATTAAATTTTAATTTTTTAATAAATTAATATACAAAATATTTTTAAAAATTAATTTATAATTTAATTAAATTAATAAATTATAAATTAATTTATTTATTATGCCAAACATAACCCCTGACGAGTTGGTGGCAAGAGAATGGGAGCTTTGTCTCTAATTTGTCGCATCGCATGGGGAACAACGGGGTCAGCCAAACTAAAACGACAGTGTTTTGCTCCGTGATCGGTTGGTTACGGGTTCATTAAGATAGAACATATACTAGGACTCCTCTTGGACAGGCTTAGGTTAAGAGACTCCTGGGTAAAAGCTTTAAAATGGATTGAAATTCACGGGCCAGCCAATTAGTCTCTGAGTGTCAAAATATTCGAGCTTCCATTTTGGAAATTTCAAAAGATGTGAATTACTTAGCTCGTTCAGCAAAGCCTGCGAATGAGACAGGCCGAGCTGGCCCACAATATCATTTTTTTGACCTTTTCAAAATTTTTTGAGTTAAAAATTTCAATTTATATAAAATTATTTTCTCATTTTTTTTTGTTAAGTAAAAATGTATTATGAATAATTTATAAATAATATTTTTTAGAATATTTTATGTCTCATATTTTTATATATACAATGTTTTTTAAAATTATATATAAATTTAAAGTATATTATAATTTATTTATAAATAAATATGTAATATTTTTGAATGATTTTGAATTTTTTATTATTTAAAATTTGGCAATTTTTTAAATTAAAATTTATAAAAATGATCTGCGAGCTATCCCATGGCTCGCAAAAACCAAACTAAAACCTTCGTTACAGAGACTCATATAAAATACGAATGGGTGTAGCCCGTTAAGTGGCTGACCTACCAGATTGATTCTACCCGTAATTCCCTAACTATACTTTTTAGAACCACGGTCCAAAACTTCAGTAATCTTTTTTCACACGCGCACAAAATATTTGAAAATTGATAATAAATACATTTTTAACTATGATTTAAATTAAAAAACTCTTTACAATGACCGTGAAAATAGAATTGAGGAGTATTGTGCAATATCATTTAAAAAAATCATTTTTAAGACAATCAACAATTAATGATATTTGCAAAGTTATGTTCGTATATATACTTTACAGATTTTGTCATTTTATTTATCATGAATTATATTTTACAATTTTAATTTCTATGAATTATATGTAAGAATCATGTAAAATTTTATATTTTTTTCGCAAAAATTACATATAATAAACAAAAAAAAATAGTTCTCCCGCTATAAGAAAAAATTAGACATGTATAAATTTTTATAAAAAAAATTACTTTGTCAATCATAAATTACAATAGACACCACTATGTGCTGTTCCTCAAAGCCTAAAACCTTTAGCTCGAATTCTTTTGAGTCGGTTCTGACAGTTAATTTTGAATTCTTTCGAAACCATGAATAAACTAGCTCTTGCACGATGAATAACGAGTTTACTAGATCAACTTGACAGATACTTGTTTTATTCGTGTATTTAAGCATCATTTCCATTGATCTAGGTTTTTTGTGAACCCCCACGCACTTCCAACAAAACACCTCGCCGACAGAAGAAGAGGAGTTGAAGGCAAAATCCGGACCCATACTTGCACTTGGTTTAATGGGTGCGCCAGGCCAACACAGTACGACCACGCAAGGCCGAAGCGTGAAAGGCCAAATAGCCAGCTATCTAGCGACTCAGCCATTAGCCCCCCAATCAAATATTAAACTGATAAGATCAAACGTTAGTCAGAAGGCCAACAAAACTATACCGTACAGAAATCTTCCCCTTCCCCTTTTATTTAACACTCTTCCTTTGGCACTTTCAATCCTCAGCAATGTGGGACTTAGTCAAATACTAAGCGACTCCGGTCATCATCTCAACCAGCGAAACTGAAAAATTGAGGAAGAATTCTTATACCAATGTGCACACTTGAAATTAGTGTATTTTATTTTGGTGGTGTCTTCGCCTTCAAATCTATATGCAGCAACAACAACGAAATCCCAGCAAGACGTGTAAAGGAGTGATGCTATATATTATGCACTGACTCATGATGACTCCGTTATTTGACGAGACGGGGCTTTATAATTGTGTGTAGGTTCCATCTCCCAAGCCTAAATTGCAATTAGGGATAGCGATTTAACTTGTTTATCTACAAATATGAGTCTTAAAAAATAGATACAAATATGAGTAAAGACGAATGCATGTAGAAATTTTAAGAAATAAATACAATTTTGAATGAGAAAATATCTGTGAGATTTTACTGGATGTGGAGTGTAGGCATAGAGACAATATTATTTAACTCTCTTCATATCCATATTGCATAATATTATATTATAGGATACAGTACATTTATGTATATAAATTTATTCAATTATATACATAATAATTAAATGTATATCTTAATAATATTTTTAAAATAAATTATGATATTAAATATAACATTATGCATTACGTAATGTACTTGAATAGAGTTTTTTATATTATTTTAAAAAAAATTTAAATGAGTTGAGTCAATGAATCAATAATATAACTTGATTTGATTTGTGTTAATTTAGATTTGCTTACTTGAAAATTTTAATTCATTTGATTAGACGAAAGGAGCTACCAAGCCAAATTAAATGGTTTATGAATTTAATTTGAGCTAAATTTAAATAAAAAATTATTTATAAGAATATAAATCAAGTTAAGTAGTTTAAAATTTAACTGGTACCATACTCCTAAATTTTACCAAACATAATATATAACTCTTGATATATATGAGATGGTTGCGAGGAAGCAAAGTTGGGAAGAAAAAAATTATCTCCATTAATGAGTAGTACTACTACAACAGTCTAAACAACCGACATCTTTTCTTACAATTATTTTATTTTTTATTTTTTACCTTCCACGTCGAAGATAAAACCATTACCCCGTTCACCTTTCTTTCTATAATTGCAATAATTTGAGGGATATTTCCGAGGTAGGTTATATAACATGCATTTCATAATGGAAGAAATGAATTAATAAATACTTTCAATTTTTGTTTGATCTCTGACCCAAAGTCTCAGATAAAGTGATTTTAAATGAATTGCGCTTTTGAATTACTTAAATTCAAACAATTTTTAAACATAATTTCATTTACAATTCAAAGGACAACGATCCTATTTTTGCAACAAGAAATAAGCATTTAGCACAATAATAATAATAATAATAATAATAAAGTCCTCTCTAAAAGAAATGATATCATTATGAACTAGCTCAATTAAAAAATGAAAATCAATGTATGAAAACTATTCAAAATTAGAAAAAGGGAAATCTACCAATAAACTTAAACTAGTCAACTTTGCTATTTCATTTGATAACTACCAAATCTACCTAATTTTGACTTGAACACCTCTAGTTTGAGATACATCAAAGGAGGCATCATAGAATGGATTTTGTAAGCAAAATATAAGTATAGGCTCTATTAATAATTGGCAACATATATATTAGACAAAAATTAGTACAATTTTTTGTAGTTTCTCTAATCAAAACTCCTTGAGTATAAGGATGAATTATGGTTGACAAAAAAAAGATTTGTCTCAGACATAAATGTAACAATTTCACTTTCATATGTTGAGATGCCCTTATTTTGAGCCTTATTTCTTTTATTTTTTCCCTCTTTTTTTGAAATACTGTTGCATGGCCTCCAATTTCTTCTCATCCAATACCTTACTTGATTTTGAAATTGTGTCTTGGATGATAAATTTTCCTTCGAGCATGCTTATCATTGAAGATATTATTGGCTTGTAAGTTGGAGAGACGTTAGTGCACAAAAGAGCCACTTTGATCATCACTATTGCCTTTTCCTTATTGAAGTTTTCGTCCAATCTCTTGTCAACTAGTTCCATTAGGTTACCCTTTTCTTTGAAGAGAAAAGCATGTTTAGAAAAAATAAATAAATAAACAAACCCATTGGATTTAAAATCCAATATATATATAACTTTATGGGAAATATGGTGTGGAAGCATTTCTTTATGGTATAGTTCATGAAACTTGATGAATAGGGAAAAGCTTCTTGGACATGTCTTACTCTCACATTGAGCCTAGTTTTAAAATAATTTGTGTATAGCTAGTATAACTCTTTTTATGCATAGCCATATTGGTAAGAAAGCAAAAGGGTATGAATGTATATATTATTTTTCCCAATCAAGGAGAGAGAAGCAATCTTCCATAGGCCGGTTAATGGTGTTGCTGCTCCCACTAACAATTTCCAATGCTACAATTCCAAAACTATAAACATATACTTTATCAGTTAGATAATCATACATTGCATATTCAGGAGCTATATATCCACTCCAACATTAAAAATTCATCAATTACAAAACTGCAAAGATATTCCTTTCCTTCAATATCATTATATATTAAGCAAAGCACAACAAGGTATCAATGGAATGACTTTAATTCCAATATTTTCATACTACAATTATGTGTATCGAAAAATTTCAATAAAAAATTTAGCTAAAATATAGAAACTTACTAAGTGCTAGCTATTTTGGTGCTTATGTGGGTTTGATTCTCCTTATTAAGCTTTGCCAAACCAAAATTAGATATTTTAAGATTGAGATCTTTATTTAGCAACACATTAGTGGCCTTGATGTCCCTATGGACAATTTTCAGTCTTGACTTTTCATAAAGATAAGCTAAATCTCCAGCGATGCTAACACATATCTTATATCTTATTGGCTAATCCAATTTTAATTAGTATTTTTCTGGGCCTTCATTTATATAAGTTATGTTTAAAAGATTGAAAATTGGTGCAAAATTAACAATAAAATTGAACAAAGTGAATAAAAAATTACCAAATAATACATAGGCATGGCTATTGTTTTCCAAGTATTTATATATTAACAACAACTGATCTCCTTCCACACATCAACCATAGAGCTTAACTAGATAAAGATGTTGCAAAGTTGAAATCATGCCAATCTCATTTATAAATTCATGATTCCTTTGCCTTGATTTTGAAGAAAGTTGCTTAATAACTATTATTGTGCCATTTTAAAGAAAACCCTACACTTTCAACACATTAAAATTAAGAAAGGTTGAAAAAAGCATAACAAGAAATGGGCACAATTATAATTAAGAAAAAGTATTTCACAATGCTAAGTACCTTGTAAACAAGACCAAAACCTCCTTCTCTAATCTTATTTGAAAATATCGAAGTTATTTGTTGTTGCTTTGATTTGCCGTAAGGTAAATAAATTAGTTTGTAGATCTAAACCTTTCAACTCTATTGAGAATAAAAGCAAACAAAATTTAGAAGTTCCATATAGCATGAAAATTCCTTATGATATCATACTTATGGAGGAATAGACACTATTTTAAGACAATATTGGTGTCACTAGATACACCATCCATATACTGCAGCTTTCTTTTGAATTAACAAGATAATTAATTAGCATCAATGCTCAAATAAGTAGATACCTAAACAATGTTACATAAGGAATTTAGATTCCATTTATGCAACCTTTCCCCTTTTTTTTCTTATACACGAGTATTTTTGAATACTTAAGTAAAAAAAATTAATAAGTAGTAAGCATAGTAGTTGTAGTAAGTAATATAACTTTTTAGTGATTACTTTTTTCTAATGAGCTTTTCTATCCTAGACAAACTTGCCTCCAAAGTACACCAAAAAATAAGATAATAGTAGTAGTTCCTACAACTATAATTCCAACCATAAACTCTGCTGGTATGGTACTTCTATTTTTCAATGGAGGTATAGAGTCTACTCAATTATATTGACAAGGTTTACGTGTTAGACTAGGTGATAAAGCCATAAAGGTGCTAGTAAAAGAATAAAAGCCTAAAGAGAAGTACAACCTACTAGGATCAATAAATATATCAAATATAAGGGGACCATATACTAATCCAAATGGGATACTTGTTGTCCCTTTCCTAGCCCAATGTAAACAGATTTCCAAGGTACTATAATTCATAATGATAGTGAAATTTTTTATAACTACCTTACTAACTCCTCCTACTTCTTTTGCAATGTTGAAATCCTTCAACACTAACTCCCTTTGTAGTATTTCATTTCAAACATAAATGCTTCATGATAGCCATGATACAAATGCTAAATTTATAGGAAGGATATTATGTTGAATATATTATAACAATCTATTCCATATACATGAAGTTAAAATATTGAAAAAAATGAATTTCACGTTATTATATCATATTATATTTATGTTAATAAAAAAACTCTACTAAATAAAGGTCTTTCTTTTAATGTTAAATATTGTAGAGAAATTATGGTTAGAAGGAAAAGAGGGTACGAATATAACATTAATAAAGAACACAACATGTTATAGAATGATGATAGCTAGGATACATAAGACTAACCTTAACTATGTATATAAAGATACTAAACATATTATGCTTACCTATTTACTAATGTTAATTGTAAGTAATGATAAACATTTGGTTAGTTCATAAAGGTATTAAAACTATGTAATTATGTACCTGAATGTAAACATCAAATACACATCTTCCTAAGCTACTAAATGTTTGATCATTTGTGAACATTATCTCCGAAAAATGGAGATTTACAATATAGTTTCCATTTCCCATGCAATAACTATAATAAGTTAAGGAAATGGGAAAAAGATGTGCATCCATGTATAATTCATCATTAGTCATGGGAGCAAGCTTAGATATATTAAACTAGTTAAAATTGTTCACATTACTGTCAAAGAAGTGACCAGTGTCGATAAAAGCCTAATTTGCTCCACCAATTTGAAAATTTGATGGATTAGTTTGAAGTGTATCATCCTCAAATGTTTTGTTGCCAGAAGTTACAAGCTTTCCACAACAATTTATATATAAAGAGTCATAGACTGGGAAAATATAGTAGAGTGAGCCATTACTAAAATAAATTAAGCATATTAAGAAGGCCTTTATTGAAAAAGATATCCATTTAAACTTCATATCATAATGTTTTCTTTTTAACCTCTTTTACTTTTTCCCTCCCTTTTATGCTTTAATTGGAACCACTATTATAATTTTTTCTTACTGCTCTTGTATATGATATGACATCAGACATGTACAAGTTTCAAAAGTTCTAAAATATAAACAATAATTTTTTTTATTATCATGAAAAGTCAGATGTTGATGATAATGAGACCTTAATAGTCTTTAGGAAATACATGAAAAATTAACTTGCATTTAGGATATTGAATATTTGCTAAACATAATTTCTCTTAGAAAACAATAGATGAGAAGGTACAAGTCAACATAATGCCATATACACATAATAGAAAGATTCGACTTATATAACATGAAAAAAAATATTTAACAAGAATTGTATGAAACTTGCAAATTATTGCTAGTAGAAAAGGACGCAAATAAGTCCCTATCACATATAGAAAATAGTTAAGGATCAGATAGCTTCTTAAAATTGCAAAAAATTAAAGAAAAAGTGGAAGAGTATGCATATGGATAGTTTTACACACTTCCTTGTTAACATGTTAACTGCCTTAGGTCTTCAATGCTAAAATTGTTAAATGATAGATCATTGTGCATAGTTTATATGTGATTTAGAACCTAAAAAATGCAATAAATAGATTTCATAAAACACATGGTGACTCTAAAAAACTATAAAGCATGTTAGTACCAAATTGTAAAAGCATTCATCACCATTTTAACTAAAAGCCAAAGTTTTTAGGCTTTGAATTTAAGAAAAATTTAGAATAGCATTTGAAGATAGCTCCCTCGAAGTCTGGTTTGGATATCCAATTAGGTAATAGTCTAGTAAGGTGGTTTTTAGTTAAAAATCTAAGTAAAAACAAATATCAAAACAATGCATAGACCTCATTAATTACTTAAAGCAAAATAATAAATGAGATATTGACCTTTGTTTTGAAATTATTTAGATTATGACTTGATACAAAGGTTCTCATTATTCTTATAATTAGATCACTAGTTAAATCAAAATTTTATACCATGTCAAGGTATTCTATTGCTTAAACTATCATGACCACGTTGATAATGGAAAGTAAAGAGAATTTCTTACATCATATTCATATTTTAGAGGCCATTAAATGAGCTTGGAATTGGTCTACTTAACTTGTTATAGCTAAAGTCCCTGAAAAATAAATTGCATCCAAAATAAGTTTTTCAATTAAGAATTCAAATATACAAAATCATAAAATTATTTTCATTTGATGAACAAAAGAGGCATATTGCAGTTGTTCATCAAATGCACAAGTATAACATGTAAGAAACATCAAAAATTCAATAGCAAAAATAATTTATAAGAGAAAACTTTAGTCAATAACAAACAAATGAGATTTAAAAGAAATAAAGCAATACTTACAAAGTCTTTAAACCAATCAAATTTCCAAGAAAGTCAAGCACTATCCCATTAATATTATAACTCCTTAATACTCTGGGAAATAATGACAAAGAATGTAAATTTGTAATAAGGAAAAAATGATATCAACAATTCAACATATATTTTGTAATTTCTATCATTATAAAATGCTTTACTAAGGAATTGGCTAGAAAATTGTAAAAGTGAGGGAAAATAATAATTGAAGCATTTAACTCACAGTAATTTCAAATTTGGCATATCATCCAGTTTTCGAAAAGGTGAATCAAATTCCTTTAAGTCAGTAATTCTCCTCTAAATCATAATTTAAGCATGACTAAATAGTATGAAATTAAAAAGAAAATTAATTTTGAAGTCATTCTTAAAATAAAATAAATATTATACATTCATACTTATAATTCAATAAGATTTTTTAGCAATGAAATTCCAGAAGGAATTGGTCCACTGAAACCACTCCCTTGAACCACTTTATCAAAATTATAAATAAACACTAATTGCTTTAAATAAAATGAGAATGTAACACAAAATCTGAAAATAATTGAGATATAAGACAAAACTCATATAGTATTTTAAGACTTTTTCCAATTTTGAAGAAAATCAGGGATCCTTTTAGAGAATTGATTGTCACCAAGTTAATTGTATTATAGAAATAGAAGCAATAGAGGTATTGAACTAATAATTCAAAAATAAAATAATAACATATTTCAACGTAATAAAAAGTAGAGAGCTTACACATACTTTAATGTAATGAGATTGGTAAAAGTTATAGGTAACTCTCTAATAAAGTTGTTAGAGGTAAGAAGCCTATGACAACATTAAAATATGAGTTTTAAGGCATAAAATTACAACTAAATAATTAATTAGTGTCAAGTTACAAGGTTCTCAGAAGAAAAACTACTAGTTGTACAAATCACTCTCTTATAATCCCATCACACTCATATACATGGCACACTTTATATGAAACAAGCATCATTAATTTAAGAAAGATTAGAGGTTGTAAAATTGATCAATTCATAAGTACCTGGTGTGGTAAAGTTACTAAAAAAAAATTATGCAAGTAGCACTAATGGATTGAACATGTCAATTGAATAAAAAACTTACAATATTTCAATTTAGGGAAGTTTCCCAAGATCTAAAGGGAGATTTCCTGATAATTGATTGAACTTTAGAACCCTATCAATTCAAAGTCCATTTCCTATCAAAATTTTGATAATATTGGAATTGAACCAATTACACAATTTCCAAGTAGGGAACTACCAAAAATAAGCATGTATTATTAGATGTATTTCTTATGAAACATACTATAAAGAGAAACAATAGTTGCTCAACAAGATTACTCATAATGGAGTCATAACCAAACATAAAATTCAGCCCTATATTGATACGTAGGCTCACAAAGTGTTTGATTAGTCCATTGTAAGTAGTTTTACAGGTTGTTTAGTTCACACAAGTAAATTCCTGCAAGAAATTTAACTTTTCAAGAAATATATTCTCCTTAAAACCTTTTTAGAAGTGTTTAAAGTTGTTTGGCTAACATTGAAAATTAAAAGTTCTTGTAGGGAGTTTTTCTTACTTAAAAAAGGATAGGTAAACAAAAATATGGGAAGTAGAAATTTTTTAGAAAATTTTACTCTCCCATTTTACTGATAAGTGGTGAACTAAATAATACATTTATTAACTACTAGAAAGTTACATTTCTTATAGAAATTCTTTTGAACCAAACCACCTCTTGGTTGTATGTGCAACTGATACAAAATGATAAAGAATTGAGAAAGAGAAAGAAAGTACATGTTCACAAAATTTAATGATGCCTATTCTTTAAGGATTGTACCATTAGCATAGTTGAGGCTGAGATCACTATGACAAAGAGCAAAAAATAAAAGAGTGAGAAATAGTGATAAGCTAATTAAGGCAATGACTAAAATGTATTATTTTATGGTGCATTAATGGCTTCAAACTATTAGATTTTATTTAGTCTGTGTAATACTTTATATGAATCTAAATTGTTACATTTAGTTGTATACTATAATAATGGTGTATGGAAGTTTTTCTCCCTAGTTAATAGAATGTTGCATTTGGAAATAATTACATACATTTCTTAAAGGTAAAGTAGCCTGATCAGCGCTGGTGGGAGAGTGCCAGAGAAATTTTATGCTTTCAAAATGCGGCTATTTTGCCAACCATAAAAAATAGAAAATGATTAGATAAGTTAACCAAAATGGCCATGGACGATTTTTCCTTTGTTATTGGGCTTATGGTTATGAAATTAACGAAATTGGGTGGGGCCAAAAATCATTAGAAAGACACTTGGCCTAAAGAAAATCATAATAGCCTTGCTATTCATGGCTCTATGGTTAAGACAATAAAGTGTGTTTATCAATTTTGCTAAAAATAATATAAAAGGAAATCTAAGTTTAGGTGCTAATTTAGAAAATAAATAATAGGCAAAATTACCATCTTCCTCCCTAAAATTATATTGTATTAATAAAATAAGCTCTAAATTATAAAATTATAATTTTACTTCTAAAAAATAATTTTTAAAATAATTTTATTTTTCTATACATACAATTCTATTTCTACATAATATGATTAAAGGATAAAATAATATGTACGCGTTAATATTTAGTAATGCAATTGTAATTATATCTAATCTAGAGATTATATTACTAACATTCTACAATTTTAGAGATATTACCAAATGTTGTTTTACAAAGCCAACAAACATGAATTAATGATAGGTTTAAATGCAATTTTGGTTCAATTAAAATTTAAATAATACAATTTTAATCTCCTAATTTAAAATTATATATTTTGATTTTTATTAAATATTAAATTAGGTCAATTTTGGTTCTTTATTTGATTTTCATTAATTTCCATTAGTTTCTCAATTCCTATTTGAACTTTAAGCATTCATTGTATTATTTTTCAAATAAATCACAGTTTTAACTTTTTCATAAACAATAACTTTCAAAATGATTCAATTTTTCATAAAATTCATTAATTTTGTTCAACGTTTTTAAAATTTCGACAAAATTTTTTTATGCTTATATAAAAGTTATCTTTATAGTAATATGGAGGAATCATTAAGTGAAAATAGTTTTATGAAATTAAATAATTGATAAAAATTAAAGAGGAGAATCAAAATTATATTAATTTAATATTTAGAAGATTAAAATAAATTATTTTAAATAAAAAAACTAAAATTGTACCATTTATATACTCAATCTATGTTCGAATTTTTTTTTCAGATTTATATACTTTTTATTATAAAATAACTCAATCTATATTCCAATTTTTTTTTTATATTTTATCTCCATCTATCATTTCCACATTCTTAAAGAAAATTATAACTTTTCACGTCAATAGGCGATTCTCGTAACCATACAATTAAATTAAGAATTTCATGTAGTATAATATTTTAAGATTGGATTCTCAAACATAAATAATTTCTCAAAATTAGAAATCTCATAGTAATTAAAGGATACACATTTAATACTTTCAAAGGTCAATTTGTTTGGTGTCCTGGTATTTTTGGACATACGTATTATTTTCATAATAAATTGTCTAAATTGAAAACATGTATGCTGCAAGGCTGAGCAACTAAACTATCTCGGGAAAAAAAAGAGGATTTATTTATCTAATATTTTTAAAAATAAATTTTATTTTTTTAAAAAATAAAAATTTATATTTAATAATTATTTTTATAATTTATTTTTAAAAATTATAACTTTAAATATATTTAAAACAAGAAAATAGAGCACATTTTGAATCTTTTCTTAAATTATTCTTTTAATTAATATCAGTTTTATAATTAAATAAAAATTTTATTGATAATATTAATCATCTTTTATTTTTTATTCAAAAATAATTTTTAAAAATAAAAAATAAAAAAATCTCCAAACGGATGGAAAGGAATTGGTGGTTCCCCTCCCCCCACCGCAGTACCGCACGTTGGGGGACACACGGACGGCTGCGCGCTGGATCGAAGAGACAGATGTCTAACGAAGTGAAAAAAGACATTTTTTGCCCCCGCCCCCCCAAAAAAAAAAATCTGTGGGCTTTTAGAATTCATTTACAAACCAAACACCTTTTTTCACAAATGGCTTTTTGCCTCAGGTCACATGTAATAATGTCATTTAAAGTTTTGTCTTCTTCCTAATGTTTCGATTTCATAATTTTTTTTATTTTTATACGTGTTGTTAATAATTTAATTATTTTTATGACTATAGTAAAATTTGTATGATATAAATTCATAAAATGTAAGTTTCTTTGAAATTAATTTTATTTTAATTTTTTATATACATATTTCTTTATGAATAATTTAAAATTATTATTCTTCATTAATTATAATTATAAATTTTTCGATTTTGTAAATCTAACCGTCTATCAGAAAAAGCCCAAATTTTTTTTACAAAAAAAAAAATGTATCAAGATTCTTTCTCTCAAGGCCAAATATAAGAATTGTGGCCTAAAAACCATCCATAATTCACTTACGATGCTTGGGGGGAGAAAAAATTGAGGAAAAGAAAAGAAAATTTTAAATTATAATTAAGAAAGGAAATTTCTGAAAATTTTATGTATGAAGATGATATTAATTCTCTTCTCTTCTTTTCCATTTAATTTAAGTGAGGGGTTTCCAGTTTCCTTTTTTCTTTCTTTCATCCAAGCATAAAATAATAAAAATCAATCTCTTTTATTATCATAACATTATGCAATAATTCATTAATCCTAAAATATTTATATTACATGAAAATTATTTATCTTTAAACAAAAGTTTTGTATAAAAAATACTCTGTAACACAACAAATCTGCACAAATTTTTACTTTCTTGGGACAAAAACTGCACGACTTTCCCTAAATTCAGTTTACAACATTAAAAAAAAGGGGGGGGGGGGGTAAGGAGCTCATATTCGCATCTAATGTTGCCTCACAAAATTTACTTTCTCTATTATGTTTGAGAATCAAATTAGGATATATATATATATATATATATATATATATATATATATGTTAAGTTAATTATTACTCTTATAATTGAAAGGAAAAAAAAGGGGAACAGGAAGAAACATGCTCACAACATGGCAGGCAGTGTCGTTGATAAAAAAGCAATCGCACGTGACAGCATTCTCAAATCCTTTGGTTGCATTAGCCGTTGTCCAATTGCTTCTATCCCACTGCAAGGATCTACGTTGAAATCCCAATCCTTTTTTCCAAGTGTCTTTGCTATCTCTTTCAGAACTTCCACTGATAATCCCAAAGAAAATGATAACTAGCAGAGGATTTTTAAATAAATTAAACCATCTATATAATTCCCTTTTTGGGATAAATTCAAAAAATATATTACCTTCATCTTGTTGCAGAGTGGTGGCTTCAAAAGCAGATGATGCAAAGGAAAGGGTGCGGAGAGAAAGGAGGAGAAGTTGAGGGGAAGTCATGTCATATGCATGTGGGGTGTTTGGAGGAAAGGAGAGAAGCCCGAGAAAATGAAAAGGAAAAGGAAGGTGGAGAAGAGAAAGTTGATACGCAGAGACGAGATAGGCTGGTAGGAACCTTGAAGGTGACACATAGCTGTTTCCTTTTTCCATCTTCTTTTTTTTTTTTTTTTGGATAATTTATGGAAGGCTGTTTATGCAGCGTAGTTGCATTTTTTTATTTATAGGTTCACGTGACTCACAATAATTGAGAACCCAGCCCAGGAACGCAAAACTAAGATAAATTGGTGCTTGTTACGGTATTCCGGGGGATTTCAAATCTGGGGTGACGTGGCACAATACAAGCTATTGGATGAGATTATTAAGAATTTTGATAATCTCATCCAATGGTCCACAATACACCACATCACCCCAGATTTGAAACCCCGGAGGTACCGTAGAATTCCCCAAATAAAATTTTAATTAGCTAACGGGTGAATAAATGGTCATTATCAATAAAAATATATATAAATATAAGAGATTGAAATAAATATAAAAAAATTTTAAATAATTTTTTATTATCTCTATCTTTATTTTTATTGATAATGAATATATGAGTTGTGTGTTAATTGACTAATAAAATTTTTTTATAAACCTACTCAAAGATCGAATGCTTTAATGATTTAGTAATATTTAATATTATTTTAAAAAATTATTTTTAGTTATTTTTAGAGTTTAAATATTATATATATATATATATATATATATATATATATATATATATATATATATATATATATATTAAGTGTATTATCAATTCTAACACGTGCAATAAATTTTTATATGTTTTATTTGAAGTTTAAACGGTTCATTTGTAAGTTAAATCTAATTAAGTAAACTTGAAAACTTAGAACTCATTGTAAAAATAATAAATTCAATTAATTTACAAACAAGTTCTCCTTTTTAGGATATTAAAAGCACAGAGAATTGAATCAAAATGTATATATTGATGATGCAATTTTAAATAAAATGATATTTACTATGATATTCGCTGAGTATAGTCTTTGAAAACAATTGAGATCTTGCATACTTAGCAGACAAAAAAATAATATTTATTTATTACAAATTGAAATATATATATATATATATATATATATATAAAGAAAAAAAAATCACCTATAGCATAGTTCTAGCATGCTCCAACGCTTGGCTGACAATAGTTGCACGAAGAGTGTAAACTTACATAGAGTAAGAAGTTATTAACTTGTTTGGTTGGTTATTATCAAAATAAAAGAAATAAAATTTTTCTAAAAGTTACACTTCTTACCAATTATAAAAAATTACTCCATCCATACGTCTTCAATAAGAATAATTTTACATATTATTTATAAATAAAAATATAAAATCATCCCATCGAATTTCCTAATCACTATTTCAACATTTTATTTTCATCAAGAATTTGAAAATATAATAAATATAATTTATTAGAAATAAAATATTATTATAATTATAATAAATGTAAATATTAAATTTTATATGATAAATATAAATATAATATAATCATAAATATAATTATAATAAAATATAATTCTAAATAGAATATAAATTTATTATATATAATATTTTATTTTATTTATTATTTTGATATTTAATTATAAAAATAAAAAAAAACTATGTATTTCTTATGAATTTTATATAAACCTGATAAAATTAATTAATTATTGTATTTATTAATTTACTAATATTTTATTTAAAGTGTAATTCATTTTAATTATATTAAGATAATTTAATATATATAAGATATTTTAATTTTTATATTAAATTAAAAATTAAAAATTTTAAAAACTATGATCAATTGAGGGACTGGGAATACAAATTAAACAAATATAATTAAAGATAATTAAAATTTATTGATATTTCTTATTCTTGTATTATAATGTAAAATAACTTAGTGATTTTTATAATACTTCTTAGAAAATTTAAAATTGAGCTAAACAAAATATATGAATTTACTTCATGAAAAGGATCAACTCTTTGATGTTAATCAAGTAATTTTAAATATTTTTTTGAAAAATTTATAATAGAATTAATTTTTAAGAAATTCAATTTTATGTGAAAACTTACTTATTGTGCAAATTAAATACCTCTTGAGTATTTCAAGCGAAAAGAAAAAAAATTACATCATTTTTAAATTAAAAATTTCCACACCAAATATGATTTTAAGGAAATTAAAATGATTAGCTCCCTTTAAGAAGACACTTGTTAGTATGCTGATTTTTATTTTGCATGAACTTTATCCGTTAATCGAAAGAAATTTGAATTTTTAGAAATGATTGGGGAAATTTTCATTAACATTGTAATATAAACAGTGAATATTCTAGTTTGATAATTTACCAAATTGTTGAATTCTTCAGTATCCTTTTTAATCAAGTAACCACTTAATTGTAAAAAAAAAAAAAAAAATCTATGAATGAATGCCAAGCGAAATTAGAAAAATCTACCGGTAAACGCATGGACGGAAATCCGCCTAACTTGTTCCCAGTGATCAGATTTAGTGGGAAATTTTCATAAAATATAGAGATAAAATGGCCTTCGACTTTCAAGTCTTTTTCTATGGCCAAAAAATACCGACAATTTCAAGTCATTCCCATCTTCTGTCATATTAAATAATAGATAGAGGAAAAAACAAAAGATGAGTTTCCAAGTTGTATCGTTGGCTCAAAAAAGATGTATGGTCCATTCAATAGTAGCTTTGACACCAAATTAATTTCCCATGATCAGCCCCTCAATTTAGTAATGTTATGTTTACTCCTGCTTTATAAAACACTAGAGATTTGAAGTGGTAGATTTCACATGCTTTCACACTGGTGGTTTTATTTGACAATTACTTGGTTAGTGATGGTCACGACGGAATCAGAAATTCTTGTTTGTGGGGAAACACATATATAGAGAATAATAAATTATTTTAAAAATTAAAAATTTAAATAAAATTAAAATGTTATTTTGATTTTTAATCTTAAATATTAATATGTTTAATAAGTTAAATTTTAAATATTTTTATTTTTATTTAAACTAAAATTTTTGTATTTTAATGAATTTAAAAAATTAATGGGGGCAATTTTTATATATTGTGAGGGTAATAATTACAAATACTATATGTGTGTGTGTCTGCGAGGGTAGTTAGCAAGGGTATATGCACCCGTCACTTCTTACAAGTTGTTTAACATCAGTTTGCATGAAATTCAATTTAAATTTAATTTTACATAAGTCAAATCTCAACGAATCACGTCCAATTAATTTACAAAATAACATTGAGTTTTATATAACCTAACTTGAATGATTTGCAAACTTAAGCTTAATTAAAAAAATATTTTTACTTTATAATATAATATATAAAAAATTCAATCGCATTAATGTTAAGATTATATGAAGAAATATGATACTTTAATTAAAGTAATTAAATTTTTTATACTTATTATTTTCTATGAAGTGCAATTGTTAGGGATGCATTATGTGACATTTTTTGAAAAAAATTGATGGTTATAAAAAAATTCATATTGATAAGTAAAATAAAATAAAAAATTAAGAGAAAACTTTTTATATACTACAATTTGGATGAAATAAAAAGCTACTTAGGTAAGATAATATTCATTATAAATTCAAACTTAAATTTAAATATTGCAAATTCAATATACAATTTAGAATAAATAATATACTATTCGAGTAATTTCATTTGAATTTGTTTAAACTTGTATTTAAGTCAAGCTTGAGTTATTTTAGTTTGATATATTCAAACTCAAACTTATTTATTTTCATCAAAATTGAAGCATATATCTTTCAATTCAATCACACTCTAATTAAAAACTCCCCTTAAAGAGATTTGTTTGTATTTAAGAAAGTTGTTGGCACTCAAATTTAATTGAATTTGATAATAACTTTTAAAAAGCTTATATCAATAACTCTACAGTATAATTGACACTCTATTCAGTAAAATTGGAGGAATCATTTTTTTCCACCATTTTTATCATAAAAGTTTGCATGCTTTCTTTGTTTTGTAAGAATTATGGGTACATAATAACAAATTCATAAAATTTGATTTCTGAAAACAATGCATACACACAAAAATTTATAAAAAAATGTTTTAGTGAAAAATAAATATTTACATATGGTAAAATACATTTTTCCTTTATTTTTCTATTCATTTGTGCAATTGTCTCACTAAGTGAATTTTTAAATATTTCATTTAGTTAAAATTATTTTTTAATGATAGTGGAGTTTCATATAAGAAACTCGTGAGAACAATTTGGAAAACTAATTTGCATGTGAGGAAAAACAATTGATCCCTTCACTTCACTTAACGTACTATCTTTTTTTTCCCCTTTTTTCCCTCTCTTTTCAACATAAGTATAACAGAATCAATTGAGCCAGAGCATGGAAAGTTTTTATTTTTGAATTGAATCTGCTTAAAAATCCATGTTGGTGATGGTTTTTCCATAACTTTTGACATATGAGGGTAGCTTTTCAAAACACCCAGTTTTAAACATCTTATCTTCTAACATTAGCACATTATATTTGTTGTTTTGACCTTTGATGGCTCTATTTGACATTTTAAATGAACAATTTTTTGAAAACAAAAGGAACTTGAGAATGTTCCAAAAGTAGAACCCTTGATTTGCCTAGGATGATCTAATAAAAAAATATTGCCTTCAGTAGAAACAAGACATGTAAATATAAAATATGTTTAAATTTAATTCATTGTTATTGCAAAATCATTTATACTATTAGTAAACACAAAGTTGACATGTTAGTAAAAATTAATATTAATTAATAATTTTAATCAATAATAAAAAAGTTTTAATAATTTTTATTGACGTAACATGCTTCAGAACAATATAATTCGAATTAGGCTCAGTCAACTGGAATGTGTATTATCCATATTAGGGGATCTTTCAATTAAGAAGATCCATCGACCTGTGGGATACTCCAAATTCGGGAGTCCAAGAGTTCTATAAAATGCTCTTGATGGAAAAAATGTGAATGAAAGATCCCACTGAATTGAATTGGGTCTATGAATCTAAGAAATGCCTAATCTATGCAAAGTAGGCACTCTATTTAGTAATATGGGATGACCTTGCATATAGTGTAAAATTAATTTACATTAATAGTTGATCAAATTTAAATCCAATGTTAAAACCTAAACAAGAAGGAAAATAAAATCACTACCCTTTTCCACAACACATCTTAGTGGCATTACATGGGAATTTTGAAAGAAACTTGAAAACAAATAATATGGCAAGGTCTCTAAATATACATGCAATTTGATTTGATATAGTTTGTTGAAAAACCATATTCTCTAATTTCTTTTTTCCCAAAAAGATGAGTTTATGCTGATAGGATAGAGATCTGCAGCTGAAGTAGATGAGTTAGTCCATGGCCCTTGTGTTGAGAAACTATGAGTTGGATTACTCCCATTTGTAATCTTTATTTCTTCAATCTGTTGGTAATGTTGTCTCATTGCTTCCATTTTCTTCTCATCCAACACCTCACTTGAATCTGGAACATCCTCTTCAACACCAATCCTACCTTCAAGCATGCTTAGTACTAAAGACATTGCTGGCCTACATGCTGCAGTGATATGAGTGCATAAAAGAGCCACTTTGATCATTATCATGGCCTCTTCTTGGTTATAATCTGAACCTAATCTTCGATCAACTAACTCCAGTAGATTACCTTTTCCTTTCAATAAATTTGCCTTGAAACACCAAAAAAATCAAGAGCTTAATTCTACCATCTCTATAAATGAAACTAGTTTATAAGTATGTAGAGGAAAATTATATGGCAACAAACTCTTTTGGTTTAATTGAGTGAGTAATAATTATGACTTTTTTTTTTGGTAATTATAGGATTGGTAATCCATTTGATGTATACACATAAAGTCCTAGGTTGGATTCTTAGATATGATAGGAAGTAAAGCCTAAAAAACATTATCAAGTGCCATTATATTACTAAGGTACTGACAATAGTTATGATTACTTTATATGAATGGAAATTACAATAATTTCTAGAAAATCATTTGAATTATGCCATATATATTATTATTTAATTATGTTTTGTCTACTTCTTTAAACAAAACATACAATTATATATCCTTCTAGATATCAATAAGGATATTAATTCTAATTTATATAAGGTTATTAACTAAGGAGAGTTGCATAAAAATGCATATTACCCAATCAAGAAGATAGAAGCTTTGTTCTTTTGGTCGCTGAGTGGTGTTGCTTTTCCCACTAATGATTTCCAATGCAACAATTCCAAAGCTATAAACATCTGCTTTATCAGTCAAGTACCCATGCATTGCATATTCAGGGGCCATATAACCACTTCATAATTAAAAAACCATTTGTTACTTTGACTATACAAGTTAAATAATAAGCAAATAGAGTTGAATTTTATTGGGGAGTCGATGACTACTTTCTTAATAATCTCACATAGCAAAAATGAAATCAAACCATAGATACTCACTAAGTGCCTGCTATTTTGGTGCTTATATGTGTATTATCCTCTTCATCAAGTTTGGCTAAACCAAAATCAGATATCTTGGGGTTCAAGTCTTTGTCAAGCAAGACATTAGTAGCCTTGATATCCCTATGCACAATCTTAAGCCTTGATTCTTCATGGAGAAAAGCTAGACCTCTTGCAATACCAATACAGATCTTTTGCCTTGTTGGCCAATCCAATTTTATCTGGCTTTCTTCTGCACCTAAGATGATTTTGAATATGTTAGGAGACTAGACAAAACTACTATTTAGTCATTCATTAAAAAAATGGGAAATGAAAACCAAATTTAGCAAATAAGGAGATAATTTACCAAATAAGGCACGAGCAAGGCTGTTGTTCTCCATGTATTCATAAACTAGTAACAGTTGATCTCCTTCAACACAACAACCATAGAGTTTAACAAGACAAGGATGTTGCAAAGCTGAAATCATGCCTATCTCATTTATAAACTCTCTATTTCCTTGCTTTGATTTTGAAGACAGTTGCTTCACTGCTATTACAATTCCATCTGACAACACACCCTACATTTTGGAGAGCATTTTATGGTTTAAGGACTTGAAAATAAAATTGCAATAAGCAATAAAAATATGTCAAGAATAGATCTTTCATTTGGTGTTGTAGAATATATACCTTGTAAACAGGACCAAACCCTCCTTCTCCAATCTTATTGGCAATGTCAAAATTATTTGTTGCCACTTTGATTTGTCGAAAAGAAAATAAACTCATTTGTAGGTCTAAACTCTTTATCTCTGTCAATAAAACCAAACAAATTCAATCATTCATGCAGTACATATTCTATTTTCTTTTGAAATAAGTAACTGCATAAAAGGATCCTTTTTTGTATCATCAAGATAAAAAAAACTTGATACACTCTTAATTGAGAGTGTATCATGCGCACCCCATAATAGACATTAAAATCCATATAACTATTGACCTTGCAATTTGTAACTTGTTACAACTTTCAAGTGTCTTTAAAGAGGTAAACTTTACCCCGATTGTTCTTTGTTTGTTGTTGTAAAAGAAGGTGTGAATGGTGACAATGTAAATTACGTACCTCTTGCTAATGAATTTGTCTTCCCTAGACAGCCTTTCCACCAAAGTATACAACATAAGAGAATGATGATAATTACTCCAGCAGCCACAATTCCAACCACGGCTCCAGTAGATATGCTATTTACATGGGGTGGATTGTCTGCAATTTTATCATTATAGAAATACTTTATATAATATAACATAATGACAAAAGAATAAAAAAATGGTTAACTTAGCCTATAACTCAAATATTTTTACATGTCTAAGGGTGTAAATATGTTAGATTGCATTAGGTTTTATTTTAAATAGGTAAAATATGCATTAGAAATTATTGCTATAAGCCTAACTTGTTACCCTATATAAAACTAAAATTTGGGTTTGACTTGACCTATTAATTTATTTTAATCCCCACTTACATAAATAAATATTCAAATAAATTAACATGCAAAGGCATTTAAAAAAAATAAATCAGTAATTAAATTAGGTTTGTATTTTATAATTGTATGTATTAAAATAATATTAATATAATATGTATATTTTATATAAGACATTTTATTATATTATGTTATATATAAATACATTAATTATTTAATAGGTTATCTTGCTATGCTTGCAAATCAAATTTACAAAAAAAATAGGCCTATTTATTAGCCTAACTTTCCGCCCCTATTAAGTGGTTACCTATACTTTAAAAAATTAGAATTTCATGCTTGTAATGATTTACATAAAGTAATTGTTGAAAACGAGAATTTAGAAAAATCATGAGTCTTCTAGTAATTCTCCAAAATGCGAAGTTTTAGATGATATTTTAAATATTTGTAAAAAGATTAAAATATAATTATGATGCTAAGTCATATGTCCAAAATTTAAAAATCTTTATAAAGTTCACGGCTTTAAGGGTTTCTTCTATGTTTTCTATAAATTGGTGCTTTATATATTTAACAATTTGGTGATCTTACCATATAGAAAACTCTCCAGGTATTGATGCACTTGTAATAAAAAAATTACAAAGAAATTAATCACCCAT
The DNA here is from genome assembly GCA_020226215.1 of Sindora glabra. Lineage (NCBI taxonomy): Eukaryota > Viridiplantae > Streptophyta > Magnoliopsida > Fabales > Fabaceae > Sindora > Sindora glabra. Next base: position 45,631,441 of record CM035229.1, read on the forward strand.
CAATTTCTAACAGTGCTAGAACATACCATTTTCAACAGATATGGCCGATATAAGTGGACCATATACTGATCTATATGGGACATTGGTTGTCCCTTTGCCAGTCCAACGCAAGTGGATTTCTATGGTGTTATTCACAGCAACACTAAAATTTTTGACAACTTCCTTACCAGCTCCTCCTGCTTCCTCAGCTATATTAAAATTCTTTAACTTGATCACTCCCTGAAATATTAAATTTGATCCAAATCTAAGTTTCACATCTTCAATGTTAAAAAAATATGAAGTATGGATGTTATCCTAAAAGAAAAAGAATCGTGCATATATAGACAAGGAAGGAAAAATGCAATATGAATAATATTTTTTATGATAAAGACATAGTAGTCATTTAATTACGAAATCAAATTACTAGGTAAAACATCCGTTTGTTGTGAAAGTAAAAACAACCAGTTTTGAAAATTAATATCTTCATATACAAACATCAAATCATGTATTATATATATATATATATGTATATATATATATATATATATATATATATATATATATATATATATATATTTATTGTCCTCATGATCCTTCAATAGTTCCTTGATTGAAAATATAAAAACATTAAAATTTATTTTTAATTAAAATCACTAAAATTTTTATTTTAAAATAGGTTCTTGTATAATTCTTTTATATAAATCTATTTTCAAATTTTTTTATAGTTTCAAATGAGCAATAAGTAAATTTTAATTTTGATAATTTATTTTTGATTCAATGGAAATTAGTTGATGCTTCTATATATCAACTCTTGTAAAATGATATTTTCAGATGTACTTATGTATATTGGAGGTGGTCATGGATTGAGTTTTAAATTAACGGTCTGAGATTGATCTTGGTCTTAAATTATTTTAAAAAATTTTGGTTAATTCGGATTTTACTTTTCATAATATGAGGCCCAACTTCAAGCTTGAATTTTTTTCTTTTTATAAATTTTAGTCTATAATTTAAAGTTTTAAAAATAATTAAAATAAATTTTTGCATAAAAATATATTTTAATGAAATTTATTTATAATATATATTTACTTGGTTCAAGCTAGATTAGGCTAATTATAATTGTGTTGACCGAAATTTCATCGATGAAATCAAGCTTGAAAAGGGCCCTATCATTATTCGAGTTTACGTTTTTCAAACTCGGACTTAACCATTTTTCTGGCCAAAAGAGTACTTGCTCAGTCTGTGCTCAGGTTTAATACAGATGTAAGACATAAATTATTTGACTTAATGAATTAGTGATGAGCTTGTTTTATTTTGATAGTTTCTAAAATAATAATATAAAATATATTATATGCATCAAAAGTAAAATTTAAAATTGGATTCTAAATTTCTTTATATATTAAATTGAGCTTTACAAATTTTTAGGATAATTTTATATTTAATTAACAATGCTTGATTTATATCTAAAATCTAATTTTAGATTTTACTTCTAATGCATATAACATTACTTATGTCCACACTCTTATTATCACTTTCTTACTCATATCCTTCCACATACAAGGGGGGTCCAAAATTCTGAACCCCACCTTATATGAGACAAGTAGGTAGAAAGTGGAATAAAGATATAGGAGAAGATTTTTTAATTCAAAAGAGGTCATAATGTTTTTTGGTGTTTATTTGAAAAAATAATAAATTATTATTTCAAAAAAAATTGAATCAACAAAAGAAGAAACAAAACATTATGATATATTTCTTATTTATTTATTTCTATTTTATTTCTCAAACATTTGTGAGCACTATAAAACTATTTCATAAAAAAATAAAAGGAAAAATCTTTTAGGAGGAAAAGGAATATTTAGAGAAAACTCAAATTTTGCTATATTCCAGATATCAAATACAAAGAGTACATATAGGTACATAAAAATGATTTTAGAGGTACATTTTTAATAATCTATAAAGAGGTATTATTCTAGGAAAAACTTTTAGACTTCTAAAAAAGTTCTTTAGACTTCATAATTAAAATGACTCTTAGACTTTGTAGTTAATGGATAATTAACTTCATAACTAATACTTTGCTTGGAAAACAAAAAAAAAAACATTCTAGATTATTTTCAAATTATCTTAATACTCCTCTTTAATTTGACATTTTCTTTTTCATTCTAAGCCTTTACTACAATCTTTGAAAATTTTCGAATTTGAAGGGTTTTGTAAAAATATCTACAACTAATTTTGATTCTTCATATAATTTAACTTAACTTTCTTCTTGGCAATACATTTTCTAATAAAATGACATCTTATGTCAATATGTTTACTTTGATCATAAACAACAGATTCTTTGCAAGTGCTAGAATAGACTAATTATCAATACGAATCTCCATAGCTCCATCTTGAGGCAAGTAAAGTTTTTCAAATAACTTTCTAAGCTATATTGCATGACAAGTACAAGAAGTAGCCACCACATATTCAAATTCATAAGTTAGTAGTGTGACAATTGATTACTTTTTAGAACACTAAGAAACAATATTATCATTTATAAAAAAAGTACAAATCTAGTAGTACTTTTCCTATCATCAATATCTCTACCAAAATCACTATTATAGAATCCTATAAACTTGAAATTACTAGAAAAAGAATAAAATAACCCATAATCAATAGCACTTTTAAGATAGCAAAGAATTTACTTAGCAACCTTCATGTGAGTAGAAATAGGAGCTTTCATGAAAGGATTCACTACTCTAATTACAAAAAGAATATCAAGCCTCATACAAGTTAAGTATCTCGAGCTTCCAATAAGGTATTTGAAAGTGGGATTTTCCTTTTCCCTATCTTTGAACTTTGATTATTTTACTCCATTTTTCATAGGTGTACTTACAACATAACAATTAAGCATTTTGAACTTCTTCAAAACTTCATTTGTATAAAGTTCTTGAGAAATATAAAGATACCTTTCTCCAATTGATGCACCTCTAGGCCTAAATAATATGACATAAGCCCTAATCAATCATCTCAAATTCAAGTGTCATGGTTTTCTTGAATTCTTCAAAAAGGTTTAAATTGTTAACAATGAAAATAAGCTCATCCATATAAGGATAAACAATTTAAATATCTTAGTTGTCATGAAATTTGACATAAATATCATACTTATTAAGGCAATGAACAAATCCACTATCTTGAAAGTACTGTTAATGTGATTATTCCATGCCTTAAGTACTTGTTTCAAACTATACAAAACCTTTTTCAATTTCAAAACTTTATTTTCCTATCCATTGATAATGCATCCTAGTAATTACTCAACATAGACCTTTTTTTTCCTAAATAGCCATTTGGGATGGCCAACTTCATATTGAGTTAATAGATTCTTCATCTCATTTATGCTGCTAAAAAGATAAGTAAACGAATAGTCTCCATATGGGCAATAAGTGCATGAACTTTGTCATAACCAACTCTATGCTTTTGTTTATGACCTTTAGCAACATGTCCTGCTTTGTATTTCTCCATTTCCCCATTTGCATTCTTTTTTTACCTTGTATACCCCTTTGACTCTAATAGCTTTATGACCTTTAAGAAGTATTGCTAATTCCTAAGTGTTATTTTTCTTAACAGCTTTGATTTCAACATCCATAGCTTTTCTCTATTGGCAATCATTTATGGCTTCTTCAAAGTTCAAAGGCTCATTATCTACAAAAAGGAAAAACAAATTGATAACTTCAATTGTATCATACAAATCAATGAGACTTCTCATTTTTTATGGTCTTTCACTTAAGCCTTTTTTAGAAGATAGTGATGTTTTATAGTTTGAAGCAGGTAAAGAAGGTGGTATCATTGCTTGCATAAATTCCATAGTTATCCCTTATTTTCCTCTTTAAAGTATGGAAAGAAGTCATAGACTTCTTACTTTTGAGTTTCTCAATTTCAAGTTGCTTCTTTATCAAACTCAACATCTTAGCTCACCACTGCCTTGCCATTGCTTAAGTTGTACAATTTGTGGCCTTTGGAATTTGACTCATAGCTAATAAAGACATATTTGACATTTTGATTATCAAGCTTGGATCTTTCTTGGTGCAATACTTAAACAAATGCAATGCTTTTAAAGACTCAGATGATTGACACTAGGCTTCATTCTACTCTATGCTTTTTAAGGGGTTTAATCCTTGATATTTAGCTTTTAGCATGCATTTAGTTATGTTAAGAATGGTTCTATTATTCTTTTAATTACTCCATTTTGTTGTAGTGACCTTGGAATTGTTAAAGGATAATGAATTCATACAAGTTTCATAAAATTTATTAAACTCTTTAGAAGTGAATTTGTTCCCTTAATTGGATCTCAAAGCTTTAATCTCATAATAATTCTTTTTTTTTTTACAAGAGCCTTAAAAATTTTTAATGCAATAATTTTTTACTTTAGAAAGTAAAGCCAAGTCTTTTTTATGAAAATCATTAATAAAGAGTGTGAAATATCTACTCTTACTAAATAAAGGTGTATTGATTGGCTTGCATACATCAATATGCACAAGTTGAAGTAGCTTAATTAGTTTAAATGAGGATTCTTTGGTAAAACTCTTTCTTGCATTCTTTCTAAAGAGATATGCTTCACATAATTGATTAGGATGGTTAATTAAAGGCATCCTTTTCACCACTTTCTTTTCTCCTATGATTTTGATTACTTTGAAATTGAAATGGCTAGACCTTATATGCTTACTATGCTTTATCTTACACACTTACCTTCAAGGAATTTGCTTTAAATGTCTTAAGATTCAATATGAACATTCTATTTTTCTAACATAAACACCTTAGCAATTAAATTTGCATTTTGGTCTTTAAGCTAAAGGCATTTATCTTTAATAAGGATTTCATACCTTTCTTCAAGGAGTTATCTTAAACTTAAAATGTTACTGTTCAATTTAAGCATATAATAAACATAGGTTATTAGCTTATGACTTTTGCTATTAGAAGAGATAAGAATTGTGTATTTCCTTTCAATTTAGACATTCGAAGAGTCTCCAAAAAAACACCTTGCCATTCACTTTCTTATTAAGCTCCATAAATTTTTCTTTGTTGCCACACATGTGATTACTTGCTCTATTATGTAGATACCATAAATTATTATTTTTATTTTCTTCCTTCTTGAGTGTTGGTAGAACAGTTAACTTTTTAACTTCTTGCTTCTCATAAAAAAAATTAACCTTTTCTTCAACATTACTAGTAATACTTCAGCATTCCTAAGAAAATAGATAAGTTTATGATAATTGTAGCTTTCAACTTTAAATTTGTCACACTCTATTTCATTTGAATTTTGATAGTATCCATGTTTCCTTCCTTTTTCTCTTCCATAACCTTTAAATGATGAATGACTTTCTTTCTTCATTATTTGAATTCTTACCATTACCTTTTCCTTTTCTTCCTTGGTTATGACTATATCCCCTTCCTTGTTTAGATCTTTTTTTGGATTATTTCTCTTCCATCATTCTTTAAAGATGCCTTAGAACTTGCTCTATTTGTTCTTCTTATCTTCTCTTGATCTTTAATTTATAAGTTTGTAAAGAACCCTTTAACTCATCAATAATTGTGGCAACAAGGCTCTTCAAAAACACACACCACATAATTAAATTAAGGATTTAAGGAATGAAAAATCCTCTTCGTCACATATATATCTTCAACATTACCTTCATATCTCTTCAATTGACTTACAATTGCCTTCACCCTTGAACAATAATCCAAAATTTATTTGGATTCTTTCATTTTCAAATCTTTAAAATCACCCCTAAGTGATTGATATCTCACCTTTTTCACTTTATCAACACTTTGAAGAGAATTTTTTAAAATTTCCTGAGCCTCCTTTGAGTTAGTAACATTAGCCACTTTTTGAAATGTTGATTCATGCCATTGAAGGTTTATTGATCCTTCTTTCTTATCTTTAATAAAGCTCCATTCTCATTTTGAGCTAAAGTGTCTTTATTTTTAAGCTTCTTATAGCCTTTCTCTACAATTTCCTATACATCTTGAGAGTTAAGCATGCTTTCATATGAAGACATTAACTCTCATAAAGCTCTTTTATGAAATGAGGACATTGAAAGAAAAGTTTCATTTTTTATCATCTCCTTGTTATATTCTCTTAATACTTTTCTCTCAAAGAACTAAGCTCTGATGCTACTTTGTTAGGAGGATAAAGAGAAGTTAAATTTTGCTATGTTCCAAATGCCAAATATAAGGATTATATACAGGTACTTAAAGATGATTCTAGAGACAAATTTTTAATGCTCCATAAAAATATATTATTCTAAGAATAACCTTAAAATTTCATAATTGGAAAAACTCTTTAGTCTTTATAACTAAAAAGATCCCTAGACTTTATAATTGATGGATAATTAACTTCACAATTAATGGATTATTAACTTTATAATTGATGTTTTTCTTAGAAATTAAAAATTTTGCTTTTTGTAATTTTTCAAATTTTTGTTATACCTTAAGAGATTAATTCAAATACTATTTTTTGAAAACAATCTTGATTCAAGTGGGGAGAATATCTTTTTAATGAAAGTGTTGTATTTCTCACATCAGAAATTCTAATACTTCCAAAATTTCCCCTAACAATATTGAAAAGAAGATAACATAAACAAAGGAGATACCTGAATGTAGACATCAAATAAACGCCTTCCCAAGCTTAAATATGTTGAATCATTAGTAAACATTATCTCTGTAAAATGGAGACGCACAGTGTAGTTTCCACTTGCTAGGCAAAATCCATAGTAAGTGAGAGAGATAGCAGAAAAACGAGCATTCTTGTAGAGTTCAGCATCAACATAAGCAGAACTCGTCACAGACATCCTTGACTTGTTTTCATAGGTATAAGAATCAGATTTCTTATCATCATCTAGGAAATGACCAGTGCTGCTAAGTACCCAGTTTGCTCCACCTTGTATGAATGTTGCAGATCCTGTTGAACTAATATCAGCTTCATATGTTTTGCCTCTAATTGTTACTTGTTGTCCACCACAGTTTATGTAGAAAGAGTAAGCTGCCACAGGTTAAGCAAATTTAAATGGGTTTGAATCAAACCAAGAAAAACAAATTAGGCTAGCCATGCTCATATAGTTGAGGTGGTATTTTTGGTGCTAGATTCATGTGCTAATTTAGAACAACAATACTATATACATCTAAAATGAGATTTGAAAATAGGTTCCAAATGCAAATTGATGTCTATCATCAAATATAAAATTATGGAGCAAATTTGAAATACATATAGCATTTTTTAATTTTAAATGAATTTTTTTTGTGTGTAGCAATGCTATATACACCAAAAATAGAATTTGAAAGGAAATTAAAAGTTATTATTAAATAGAAGAGGATCGAGCAAATTTATAAAAATCAATTCAATAAATATAAAAAATATAGAACTTAATTTCATATCTCATTTTTAGTATAAAAAATATTTTCTTTTTTTTTTGTGAGGAGTTACACTTGGAAATTGGAAAGATGAGTAATAATCGACTAGTGTTTTAAATTTAGTTTAATATACGATGGATAGACATCAGTCGAGAGAGAACCAATCAACTAATTGATTAAAAATAAAAGAAACCACCAAATTTTTGAAAAACTTAGTAGATATCAAATTAGAATAAAAGGAGTTTCTTATATCAAATTAGGTTCTATTTATTTTGTTAGAAAATATGATTTACATATATATATATATATATATGTATATATATATAAGTGATAAGCCATTTAGTAATAGAGGAAAATAAATTCTTTTTTAAGACTAAAATTGTATTTTAATCGTCAAAATATTTTGTTTGTATCAATTTCTTTCTTGAAGAAAAATTTTGAACCATAAAGTTTTAGGCTTAAGTAAAATTTTAGTCTTTATGAGGACTAAAATTTGTATTAATTTAATCTCTGTGAGAGATTAAAATTTTACTTGAAATTATAATTTTAGCGATCAAATTCATATATATCTTATTTTAAGGATAAAATTGATACAAATAAAATATTTCGAAGACTAAAATAGAGACACAGTAGTGGAAGAAAGTAAATTTTTCTCAGAAAAAGAAAAAATCATTTCTCTAAAACTCATCATATTTAATATTAAATAAATAAAATATTTTTATTTTAATATTTTATAAATATATTTTATGAAAAATAATCTTCCATCAAAAAAATGAAATCTTAGTATTAATTTAAAAAAATTCACTTCATATTAGTATTAAATTTTTTTACATTAATTTAATACCCAAAAATTTGGTAAACATTAAATTAGTAAATTTATAAAATTATATTAAATTGATTAAAAAAATTTCAATCTCCACCAAAATTTTCAAATAGTGATTTGATATGATGTTCTCTTAAAAATAAGATGGCATTGTATAAAATTGATATCTCGTTATTCTATCATAAGAAAAGATATTGTAAGGGAAATTTTTATATGCTTTGATTATATAATATATTTTTAACTATAATTAATAAATTAAAATATTTCTTAATTTATTTATTAATTTTATAAAATTTATATATTAAAATTTTAATATTTTAACTTTTAAAATATTGAAAATTCTAAAAATTAATAATTATCTTTCATATGTTAATTATGACAGGAATATAAATGATTTCTCAGGTTGATGAACGAGTATATTAAGAAAGTTGCACTAATTTTTAGGGAAACACATGATTGGCGAATAGAGGGATCGATTTGCTTTGATACTTGCCTTTAAAAGAGGAGTGCAAATACGATTTCGTACAAATTTCTTTTGAAAAAAAATAAAATTTTAAATAAGATTTTGTAATTTTTTGCGGTGTATTTAAATATTTTTGTGTTACAAATATGAGTATGCATTTTATAAAATTTTACGAAAATTTAAAAAAAAATGCATATTTTATGAAAAAAAAAATTACTACATGTTCGTATCTTTTTACAAAATTCTCCTAAGCAAAACTCGTAAATAAAAGAGACATCAACTTACCAGTCGAACAGGCAGTGCTTTTCAGACAAGAAACAGGTGCGCTGAAAGAAACAAAGGATTTCAGGAAGTCAGCACATATAACAAGATGTCATCATCGTCATCATAATTAATGTTTAGAGTAATATATTGATATATTATTAAATTTAATTTTATATTAAATTTATTTTTTAAATTAAATTTAAAATATTATATAATAATATATTAATAATTAGATCTAATAATATATTAATATATTACATTTATCTCTTATCACAAATGAGATAATTAAAGATAACACTTAGAATATAAACTTACATGCTCTTATTACTCCCTCTGTTGGAAGAGCTTGCAAACAAGTTCCTACATATCAGATATATGTGGTTAATTGAGGCTGAAAATATTGCATTCAAAATTTGCACATCAATTAATTAATTAAAACATGCAAGATTCTTACACTTGTTGCTCTTGACATGGCAGCCCTTGGTTTCCAATGAAGTTGTTATATGAAAGATCCCTATGAAATCAGCAAACCTTATTAAGAAAATGCAAATAAAAGTCCTTGAAAAAAAAAAAAAAACACTTGGTTGCTCCTAACGAATCTAACATACTAAATTATAACTTAGCTTTCGGAATAGGGATATTTAATGTTATAATCTTAATTACGTTTGTGCTTGTGATTCAGTGGCGAAGCTTAAAAAGGATGTAGGACAACTGTAATCGTAGTTATTAACAAAATTTCACAATTACAAAATGAAATTGTTACAATATAAAGTCAAGAAATAATTAAGGAGCCATTAAAACATTAATATTGTGATTGCATACCTTGTAAGAGTTTTAAAGGTTTTAAATATTAATTTTATTGGGAATTTTAAATGAGTTTTAATTCATTAATTATCGGATATTGATCCAAGATATATTGTTGTATTAATTAACGTGAAATTCTAAATGGATGGTTTTGCTTCCAGGGCCATGAATAATGGATGTGGTACATATGGATGAATATACATGAATGATGGAATGCAGTAAGTTACAATGGCCAATGACTTTCCTACGTTGGAAGCTAAGGGCTTGGACACTTCTAATAAATATCTCCATCACTCCTGAGATATGCAAAAAATATTATTTTGACCCAAAATAATAAACTAATCATTTGTGAAAATTCTAACACTTATATTTTCTTTATATCTCTAGATTTATAAGTTCGTGACATTTGACGAAGAATCGTAAAAATGAAGTTCCTGACCTAAGAGGATGTTACGTTAGATTGTATAATTATATTTTTATTACCATATAACAACAGTTTACTTTGATTATGTATTCTATAATTGTATATTTTTCTTATCTTATAATGTGTGAGAATTTATTATTTCTTCATGTTATAATTTAAAATTATGAATAAAAAATAATCAATGTTCAATAACGGCATAATTATGAAGCCTTATTTCTTTCACGAGCTTGACCATACTAGGTACAAAAGAACTCACACAGAGTCTGCTTGCTTTCTCCACTCAGGCAATGGTCCAGTAAGGAGGTTTCCAGTTAAATACCTATATATGTAGAAACCAAAGTCATGAAATCAATTTTTGTAAATGGTAAAAATATATAATCTTACAACTCTATCAATCAATATTCAAACAATATATGCAAACTTTATATAGATGAATTAACCATTTAATTAACCCTTCTTATTACTTGGACATCGATAGCACTAATTTGGGATAAATAAAAGTTTTTAATTTTTCATTTTTCAATGATAATATTTATTATTTCAGTCAAGGATGTAGGACCTCTTCACTTAGAGATGTGGAATATTTAGCGTAAAAGAGAGCATATAGAAAAAGTTAATGATATAAGAAATTTCATCTCTTAAGAAATGTTTCGTTATTGAATTATATTTTTTTCAAATTTTAAATCGAATGAATTAAAATTAAAAATATAAATTTTAATATTTTAAATATAATTTAATGATGAAAATATTCAATTTTTTAAAAAATAGGACTCCCTGTAATATTACCCTAAAATTAAAACATTCCAAATCTAATGAAAGTCTATTTGAAGTCGGCAGTGAATCTGAGCTCTCTTCAATCCAGTTGAAAATATCAAACATGATATGAAACCCTAACTCGACTCAAACGAACTGAAAAAATGACATTGAGAATCATAGCGCAAATTAAATTAAAATGTCACTGCAATTTTGAGGGGATTACATTGAAAATTATATATGGAAAAAAAAAAAACTTACATGTTATCCACCTTCCGTATAAGATAAAAGTTTGTTGGAACTTGTCCGCTTAATTTGTTGAAGCTGAGATCTCTGAGAAATAAATTATATTCAAGAAATATGATAAAATTATATACCAAATGGAAGAAATATTATAATTATCTTTTTTAAAATATGATGAACACACAAGAGGCATACATAAAGCAATATTCCTAAAAGATTCTTGAATAAATAAGATAAATTTGTACGCAAGCTAGCAACTAAAGAATTTAATTAAAAATAATGCAAAATCACTGCTTAATTACAATTTTAGTCCCTTAATATTTAAAATAATTGTATTTAGTTCCTTTAAAAGTAATATTTATTTTGACCTCTCTAATATATAAATTGGATCGCATTTGGCTAATAAGTTTTAGAGTTGATAGATAATTCTTGTTATTATGTTGGATTTGTATAATGTTGGTAATAATTCAAATTTGATCCAAATAATAATTATATCATATCAAATCAATTCATTTATTAAATATATTGAAATAAGTTAATCCATCCAACCTTTTTAATAATTTTATGTAACAAATTTTATTTTATATGTTTATGAAATTAATAACTTATTGTTTTCTAATAAAAATATTTTTAATCATTGATTTAATATTTATTTAGTTTTTATTATCATTTTATTAAAATGTATATTTTGTCTTTTTATTATATTTGAGTATTTATAATTTAGTTAATAATTATTTTTCAAATAATATTTTTAAAATTTTTATAAATCCATAAACAAATTGGTATGTCAATCCATTTAATTTTGTATCAACCTTAATTTGACGCACTTATTATTTGCATTAAGCATGTCAACATGTTTACAATTTAAATTTATATAAGCTCAACCCAAGTCTATATAAGACATCTTCTATTTATATTGAGTAATTATATCATGTCAAAAATTACCACTCTTAATGACTTTAGTCCAATTGATGGTTGAAAACCCTAATTGGCACATAGAACTTCAATAAAACTTTAATAGTAATCATTGAAAGGAAAATTAGCCAATTATATTATGTTAATGCCCAAATTAAGATGTTTTCCCACATTAGTTAAATTACATAATTTCACATTTTTTGACATAATAAGTTTAATTTCATCAACATTTTCCTCTTTGTTAGCCTAGAGTTATATTGAAAATTTATGTATCAATGAAGAGTTTTTGCTTTAAATTTGACAAAAAAATTATTAATTTAAACCAAATTTAGTCCAAATTATATATTAAAGGAATCAAAATAGAATATTTTATTTAAATAGGATTAAATGTGATTAGTTTGAATATTAGAGGATAAAAATGGTAACTAAGGCAAAATTGTTTCACCACTATTAAATAGGAATGTGGTGCATCATTAAAAAAAGCAATTAATAATTTTTACTAATAGTACAAGACTTTATACAATATTTTAATGATATAATTAATAACACTTAAATGATTTATTGTTTAAAACATTATTATCCTAATCAAATTATATAAGATACTTCCTCCGTTATTTATTATTTATCACAATCAATCAATTTTACATGTATTAAAAAAGTAGTTTATTTTATTTATTTTTAGTATACTTTTCAAAACTACTTTTTATACATAAAATTTAAGATAATTGAAAATAAAAAGAGAAATATGATAGAATAAATATAAGTAGATTGAGAGTATTGAGTAATAAAATATTTATTAACAAAAAAGAAGAGTAAAATTAAAAAAATTAATACTTTATTAAAATTATAAAGTGATGGATAATTTTTTTTTTTAAAATATGACATATAATAAAGAACGTAAAGAGTACTTGTTATGATGCTCTTAGAGTTTTAAAATTCAAAATTTAGGATGGCATGATAAGTACTAAAATTATTAAATTAAAATTATTCAATTATAACTATTTAATTTTTAATAGATATGATCAAACAATTTTAATTTAACAATTTTTAAAATTTCTATATTATTCTATGTTTAGAAATCCTTGAAATACCATGGAATTCATCATCATTATAACAAAAACTTACAAGGTTTTCTTCAAATTTTTCATTTCTCCAAGATATCCAGGTAGCTCTCCCTTGATATTGCAACTCCGCAATATCCTACGGAATAATAAATCAGACATGTTAAATAAATACCCAGCAAAACAATTACAGAATAATGATAATTTGAAGCATTTTACTTACAATTGATTTAATCCTTTCGTATCATTAAGTTGCGGAAAAGTCGAATCAGGCCCATTCAAATCACTAATTCTCCTGTGCATCATATGTTAATCATTCATGAGTAACACTGTCAATTTAATAATTAAGTAATAGTTTTTAAACAATATATATTGTCAGGTTTAATTACTATTGTTGGAACTTGAAAATAGTCATATATTAATCCTGTATATATCTTTTTATTCGAGACACATCTCATAGTTTTGACAGAAATTATCATGCATAGTAATCGGTTCTTTTATTTCTATCTATAAAATATTTAAATAATAGAAAATGTATTATTCATTTAATAATAAATATGAAGAATATAATAAAAATAATATTCTCTTTTTTTAAAAAAATTATTTTTTATTATAATTCTGTACATTATTTTTTAATTGTAAGATATATATATTTGAAACTGCTTTATTTATATAAAAATAAATAAAATTTTTATAAAAATTATCTTCTGATAAAATAAATTAAACCTTAATTTATAGTGCAACATTTTTTGTATTGAAAATATTTTTGCTGCAATTTTGAATAATAAAATTTTAATTTTTTATGAATTTTCTGCAAGTTTTAAAATTCACAATTTTACAACTTTTTATCTGAAACAATTATAAATTTTATGAGTTTTACTTTAAACTTTCACAGTAACCGGTAATTTCGTTTAAAAGGCAACCACGGCAAAACCTTAAATTGTTACTTACAAGTCAGTCAAGTTCTTCAGAGATGAAATTGCAGGAGGGATGGGCCCACTCAAACCACTCCCTTGAATCACACTGACAAAATCAATATCAATATAATTAATCTATAAGAAACCATTTTTTATATAAGAAAATGTGTTAAATTTAAAGAGAAAAAGCAATTAAAATTCAAAAAACAAGAAAGGGAAAAGGTCACACAGTTTCTCCAGACTTGTCCAATTCTGAATGAAATCGGGTATTTTTCCGGTGAATTGATTGTCACTCAGACGACTGCATTATGTAAAGGTAAAACAGTTAATGAATATAAAAATATTATAAATTCTAAAAATAAAATTTAAAATTATATATTAAATATCTTATGTTTATTGAATTTAGTTTTATAAATTTATCTAATCATATTATATTTAATGATAACCTTTAATTTATATTTAAAACTCTATTTTTAAATAACATAATTGTTGTAATGAAATGTTATCTCAGAAATAAAATAACATAACATCATCAATAAATTTCAGTCAACCCAGTTTAATTAATTATCTGAAGGAAAAACGAATTGGAAGCTTACATATCTTTCAGTGAAGTGAGCCTTGCCAACTCTTCAGGTAATTCTCCACTGAAGTTGTTAGAGGTAAGGTGCCTGTTGCAAATTGCAATGAGAAACTAACTGAGGAAAAGTCAAGTATTCCGAAGTTTATTTTTTCTTCTAGAAATTTTGTCAAGAAAAATTTTATTTATTTAAATTATTTGTATGTCTTATGATTAAAAGAAATTAATATTTAAAATTATAATAATTAAAAATAACTTTCATTAAATTTTTTATATTAAATATTAACTAGATAAAATATTTTTATTATTTTAATATTTTATAATTTAATTCATACAAAAGATATCTTTTTGCTAAAATAAATAGATTCTTAGATTACCTGAAAATTTCTTAATTAATATTGGATATTCCTTAAAAAATTTATATTTTTTGATATATTTAGAATTTAATTTATAATATTTACATATGTGCGTCTAACTAATAATTTAAAATCATTAAAAAATGGATCCCAGGATTGAAATCTTTTTTCCTTTTTTTTTTTGAGCATTTTTCACTTCAAATTTTATGTCTTCCATTATATTCAGAATTCAATTTATAATTTTTACATATATGTAATTAGTAGTTTAACACCATTAAAATAAAAAAAAGGGCTCCAAGATTGAAATATTTTTTTCCTTTTTTCATTTTCCAGCATTTTTCACATCGAACGTCAAGGTATCCGCGGTTATTTATGGGAGGTGTCTAAGTAGAAGGGAGAATAACATGGGAGGCCGGAGGCAGTTAAGCCGTTCCTCAAATTTACCGATTAATTAGTAACCTTACTAACGATATATCACTGTGTTTTGCATTAATTTTTTCCGCTTTAATTGCAATTAATTACAATTTATAAGGATAACTTACACGTAATTTTTCTGTACTTTCTTTCTATGTGATTTACCTTTTATAATTTTAAAATATATTATTTATCCTCTTATATTTATTTACTAATGCACATAACATTCATCCATTAATTCTTTATTTTATATCCCAATAGAATTAATACGTGATTGTCATATAATTCAATTTTTTTTAATATTAAAAAAATATTGCTCATTTTAATTCAAAAAGTCTTAAAATTCTTCCTTTAATTTATTCAGCATTTTCTGTTGTCATTCTAAAATTTTTTCCTCGACTGAAGCAAAACTTTTGAACTTGATTATCTTATTAGAAATTAACAAGAATGAATTTCGCTGAAAATTTTTCACCCCTAAATGGTATGATTTCATTTCTTTTTTCTAATATAACTATTTAAATTTCTCCACTATAAATTTGACTTAACTTACAGGAAATGTAAATTGGCTGTGGGGGCAGGTTTCAATTATTTGAATTAAAAATGCTTCAAATTCAAATTCAAGTAACATTTATTTTATTAGAGAAGAATGAGAATAAAACTTGTGATTATTAATTAATTTATAAATCATAATTTTTATTTTTTAATATTAAAATTTTGATATATTATTTATTAAGGAGAAAGAATAAGAGGAAAACTATATATTGATTTCGTTAGAATATCTAATTAAAAATTAATGAAGAAAGATTATATGTACCATTAATAGATACACGAAGATAAGAAATATATTTTAATACTATAAATAAATTACTCATAACGAAATTATATGTAATTTACCCCTTTTATAATACAGCGATTGGAGTTTTCTATAATTGGGATTATTTCAAAGTGAAAACAATAATTTGAAATTAACTCTTTTAAGTAACAAACAATAAATGAAATCAAATAACCCAACAAAATGGTAAGGAAATAGTGCAGTCACTGGATGAACAAAACTGAGGAACTTACATTTTTTCGATTTGGGTAAGCTTTCCCAGCTCAGGAGGAAGCTTTCCAGAAAATCGATTGGATTCGATGGTGCTGTAAATTTTAAATTAGGCACCTCAGAAACAGGTATTAACAAGTTTGAAATTAAAATGGGAAAAATAAATTCTTTGCTAATTTAAATAATTTGGACACTTACAAATTTTTGAGGGTGGAGATGGTCGTTATCGGTAGTAGCGAGCCCGATAATCGGTTCACGCCAAGAGAACTAATCACACACAAGATGTATTAGAAACTGGCACAAGATTTATAACAATAACCACAAAAAATATTAGCAAAAATTAAATACAAAGTAGAACACATTTTTCATAATTGTATGTAAACGCAACACGGCTCGTGGTTTCGATGAAAAACGTTTTATGTCAAGTATAATTATAAATTTTAATAATAAGAGAAGATATTTAATTTTTTTAATATTAAATATAAAAAATTTAAAAAATAATTTGTTTTTTTCAAAGAAAGATTTACTTTTCAATACTATCTTAATTTTATATATCATTTTTCAATCGCAAAGATTATCAAATCACTCATTTATATGTATATACATATAAATGATATTTTTTTAAAAATATTTTTCAATGAATAAATAAATCCTTAAAATGAAATACTGGAACAAGTTACACCATTTTATATCTAGATATAGCTAACAATATACTGGTGTATCCTTTTAATCTTTTATATGTAAAAGGATTTAGAATTATTTTTTTCTATCCAGCGGAATCACAAATTTCTTTTTATTAATTATTTTCGGATATGATAGAAGAATGATTAAAAAAATCTAAAATTAATAATTATATATAGACTTGGTTCCCATACTGATGTATAATGTTCAAATTTAGACCCTCGATATCTTTGGAAAATTTATGGTTTGTTTGGCATATAATTTTTTTATAATTAATTTTATTTTATTACAATAAAATTAATTTTAATTTATTTATAAATAAATTCTATTATTTAAAAATTTTATCAAAAATAATAATTTCAATTTATTTATAAATAAATTATTTTATTTGAAATGTATTAAAAGATATATAAAATTTAATTAAAAAGTAGATTTTAATGATATCATGATAAATATAATGTTAGAAGGAGGACAAATCATTTATATAAAATATTTTTAGGACAAATAAAATGAATCCAAGTAAATTTCTTATTGAATTGGATGTACAAATATAATTAAAATATAAATTATAAATAAAATAAAATGAGATTTTTTTAAAAAAAATGTATTTAAAAATAAAATAAAATCTTTCTTTTGTCAAAAAAAGGGTTTAGAGTGTAAATACAAGGAAAAGATAAATAAATAAATATTTTTTATTAATATAATGGGTTTCAAGGAGAGTAGTAGATCTGCTAATGGGTAATATTTTATTGGTATATTTATCAATTAGTCAAAATGAGGGGAGGGGTTTGAACCTTTTTTTTTTTTGTCATTTCTAGCTTCTTCTTTGTCAGATTAGGTGCTCTCCATTAATAATAACAGATGCTTCAATAAAAAAATTCTTAGAATAAGAATAGTTCTTCTCGAATATCTAAATAAGAAAATGAGAGAGTAATGGATATTGGGAAAAAAAAAAAATCTGTTTCTCTCATATCAATCTGTGATCCAGAATCAGAATATTCAGTTATATCTAATTATAATCGGATCGTAGATATTGAAGTTGTGACAGCACCATTGATTCAAGTGAGGGTTGAGACAGCTTACATATTGACAACTTTCAAGGAGCCCCATTCCTTTGGGATTGTCCCATTAAGGTAGTTGCGAGTAAGGTCACTGTAGGAAACAAAATGACAACCATTGAAAGTACTCAAAAGCCGCAAGTTAGTTGATGAAACAACGTTGAATAAGTAGTTTCCTAATGGACTAAGTGGTAATTACACACATACATGTCTTTGAGGTATGGCAACCTGACTAGGTCCGGCGGGAGCATGCCTTGGAGACTCTGTTCTTTGAGAATTCTGTACGTTACCATGAAACAAAAATCAAAGTGATTACAAATATTTTATTTTAAAAATAAAGCTAATTGCACACCCTTTTTCTCATTCTTCATTCATTCTTCTCCTCAAATTACGAAAAAAAAACTTGGATTTATATAATATATATATATATATTAAATCAGTCTACTTTCCACATATAGGAAAAAAAAAGTGTGACAAGGGAGTAATGGAGAGAAAATCGCAAGAAATATATGACATTACTTTAAAAAGTATTTAATTATGTTGATAATATAAAATTTTTAATTTTTAGTTTCTACCGAATTCTCTCTTAAGTTAAAATGTTTTCTATTTCTAACTGAATTAAATAATTTTTTATCAGTGCTCTCAAACACCGATTAAAATCACCAGAAATTTGACACCTACCTTTTTATTCTTACTTCTTGAGAGGCAAGTTTGATTAACGGATCCAACACATTTAAAATATATTTTACATTTTAGGATAAAATGAGAAATTACAATATTTAAAAAAAATAAATTAAATAAATAATAATTAATTAACAATAATTTTTGAATTTGTAATTATATATATTTTTAATTTTTTAATAAAAATTATAATATCTCATATTTTTTTAAAATACATCTTACACTTTAAAAAAATATGATTTAATTTATACGGATCTTACACATTGATTCATTTATTTATTAAATAGATACGAGTTTTTATCGAACTACCATTCACTAATCTAACCTTAAATCGGCCAATTGATTCATTTATTAAATGGATACGAGTCTTTAACCAAAAAATTTTAGTGCTATTTAATTGAATGTGTTTATAATAATTTATACAGATTTATTTATTTTAATGGAAAATATTTTTTATAAAAATATAGTAATAAAATATTAGAATAAAAAATACAAATCCAATATTAAATAAAATAAGTAGGTGAAAGATAATTTCCTTTTTATTAAAAATGAGGTTATTTTTTTCACTATCATAATTTTCTTTTCTTTTTCATGATCATTTTTTTATTATAAGATATAAAAGTGGCATATCATTCCTTTATTTATATATAAATAAACAATTTTTTTATAACAATATCTTAGAATGTAAATTACTTCATTCTAATAAAAAAAAATGTAAACCATAGAAAGTAGATCAATTGTGAAAGTTCCAATTATCCGTCATTATTTCTGTCGCCTAAATGGAGTGTATTATTTCGTTAATATAAAATAGTGACAGAAAGGTTTGTTCACCAAATCTGTTACTAAACTCTGATTATACTTAATTCACGATAGAACCCCTCATTTCTCCTTTCTAGTTGCTATCCCCCCTCTTCGCCTTATCGCTCCTCGGTTGCTTCGGTGATCACGTTTCCTCTTTCCGCTATCATTTGCCGCCTCTAAAAGCTTCTCCACGAACTGTCGCTTGACTTAATTGGTGACTTTGCTCCAAAAGGGTTCGGGTTTCCTTGACTTGGGATTTTACGTCATACATTTGATAAAACTTGATTTTATTATTTAGTGGTTTCACTCATTCAAACACTAGTATAAAATTGATAATTTACGTTGGTTGATTGACGTGGGTTTACAATAAAATTAATATTTATTTTGATGCAATGATATTTTTAAAATTATATAAAAATTTAAAATAATGTATAAAAATACAAATAACTTCTAAACACCGCTCAAAAATTTATAACATCAGTTTTAAACATAACCTCCATGTAAGTTAATTTGAAAAGCTTCATTGGAAACTACAAAATCATAGGATATTAGTTCTAGTCAATAATCGTCATCTAAAAGGTATTTCAAGAATCTTGTTAGAAACCAAAGAAGTATAGGATGTCAATCCTTGTTAATAACTATTGTTTAAAAGATATTTAATGAGTTACATTGGAAACCACAAAATCATAAGACATTGGTTTTATTTAATAATTAACATCTATGTTTTCCTTATAAAATTTTGTTCGAACTCTGTCGTTTCATATAAATTCTTTTGATATCTCTACAATATGCTCTTGAGTATAATATATTTGTTATATAATATAACTATTGATCTCTCACTCTACTTTTATCGAAAAAGTGTACAATGAAAAACCTTACTCTTCGTTTCTCTCCTATTATATATTCTCTCATTTTCTATAGTAAAAATGGAATGGAAGAATTGATAAATGATAATTACTGCTAATCTCTCACTCAACTTCCATTTACTTCTCCTATTGTATACTTTCTCATTTTCACAGAGTAATCAAAGTGGGAAAATTTTAGCAACAATGTTGGAGTTTACATTGAGGATAAAGATTTTGATACCTAGTAGGTTTTTCATTATTTTTATGTATACATATGTAGACGTGTAGTTTTAGTTTATTTATAATTTAGTGTAATTATTTTGTATAAATTTATAGAAATATTGTTTCTCATTACTTTTCTATTTGTACTTTTATTATGAACAAAACAATGATAATTAAAATCTTTTAAATTTGCAAAATTGTTTCTCTTTGCTCATCTTTACATTATTTTTACTTAAAATTTTATAATAGGCATTTGGATTACATACATTAACAAAGAAAAGACATATTGAAATAAATATAATGTTTTATATTAAATTAGTTTAAAAATAACTTTCTTTTCATATTTGGTCATTTACAGAATAGAATTTTGTAAAAATTGAAAAGCTTTTGATGAGCAAATGACAAATATCAAAATATCAATTTTTTTGATTAACCAATATCTAATATGATAGTATTTTCTTGTAATTTGCGGACATTTAAATGAATGTCATTTATGAAGAAGTTTAAATAAATAAAACTGAAGATATCTAAAGAAATGAATTTATGAAGAAGTTTAAATGAATAAAACTAAAGAAATCTTAATGAATGGAACTAAAGATGACTTTAAATACAATTAATAAAAGAACTTAAAACATCAATTGTTTTTTATAATTATCATTCAAGTCCATTTCAATCATTGTGATTGTTCATTAACTTGAAATTTAAACATAGTTTTATTTTTAGTAATCATCATGTAAGTCATTTTCAATCATTATTTTTGTTCATCAATAATTTACACATCATTTTAACACTTAACCAATGTCTAATTATTTAACTTTTAGCCTATAAATAGGACTTTCCTTGCCTATTTGAAATAAATTAATAATCTATGAAGAGCTCCCTTTCCATAAAAGGAAAAAAAAGGTTTCTAAAATGCTTCATTCCATTAAATTTGTGTTTAATAAGGTACTTGATTTCTTCATTTGATAGATGCCTTTAACTATCACTATGTTTCAAAGCAAGATTGGAGACATGCTGCTTACTTTATGTGCTATCTTAAACTTAGTAAAACAAGTTCTATTTGTGCTTCGCAAGTTGGTATTTTCTATTGCAGGGCTATTGTTGTGGAATTCCTTTCATGTATAAATACATAATATAGTTATCCAAAAATTATGAGTTACTGTAAAATTACAAACTATCAAAACTCATACCTTTATGGATCATGTTTTTGCCCACTGCAAGGAACATGGTTTATAAAGGTATGAGTTTTGATACTCCATAATCTTATTATAATTTATAATTTTTATACCACCATATCTTGTATTAATGCATGAAACTTTAAGAGATTCCAAAATAATAGTTTAATAACATATAATACCGATTGTCATGGCATAAATAAGACATTTATAACTAAATTTGAGGTAGCACATAGACCAAGCAGGTGACATGTCCTCATATCCAAAAATAGAAACAATCAGTGGCTCATAGCAAATGAAACAATCAAGTAATATAAAAGAATTACTAGCACAGGATAACTATTTTTCTTTTTAATTTTTGTAGGCATATCATGTATATTTATTGTAAATGAAAAGTCTACTATTCATTGGTAATAACAATTTTTTCTTTGTATATGTTCATATATTAATATAGAAATAAATAAAATGGCAGAAATAATTTTCATAATAAATTATATCCTCTCTTATATCTTTCATTTACATTTAACCTATTCTTATTTTTATTTGTTTAATTGTATATGAAAAGTTTCATAATGCAAAAGAGAATTTTAATACTACTAATTCACTTAAAGTAACGCAAATAAGAAAACAAAAAGGCATCAATTCGCAAAATGGCGTCAATGTTCTTTACATGATTTAAACTTAAGACATATAATATTGTTGCATTTATATATTTGATATATATAAGTTGTATTTTCAAATTCTTATTTGATATGTGTGTGTGAGAGAGAGATATAAACTAGAAATTATAATTTTTAATGCAGACCATGTATACAATTGAATTAATGTTGTCTAATGTATATATATTTATTGTATCTAACCATTCTAGAATAATTCTAAAAACTTTCTAAGATTGTTCTAAAATGATTATAGAAAAAATTGCCTTAAAGAAAAGAAAATTCCTTAAAAGACATTCATACATTAAGACATTCATTTTTTTTAATAACTAACATTGAATATTACTTAATAAGATGATGTTATTATATTAAAGATAATGATGTTTCCTTAAAATTGATGTCTAATGTTAAATTTAGATGTCAACTCATTTGAATGAAGTGGAAATGTAGGCCATGAGTGCAAATGAAAAATTAATAAAGCATAGTACGAGTTTAAGAAAGAAGGAGTGAAGCACGATGCCATTTGCAAATTTTATCCAAAAGTTTATCTAGCCCTGAAATGATTCTCTATTTAACAAAGTATACTTTTCTTCTAAACGTAAAATGATTCTCCTTGATTTTATATTTTTCCTTGCTAACTATTTTGTAGGACTAAAACTCAATTAACTTGTGATTAAATATATGAGGTTTAACACTCATTTGAAAAAATTAAAATATAATTATTAGAATTTTTTATTTTGTAATTATTTTTATAATTTAATTTCTAATTTTTTATTTGATCTTATTTTGTTACCTATAATTTTGATGCAACCTTTATAGGTTTATATAAGTAAGAAATTTAATCTCATTCACCTTTTCTAATATTCTATCATATTATCTACTATGTTTTTGTATAAAAAATGTGTAATACACTAATTTTTTATAAATGTCCATTGTATTTACAAGTATTGTATTTAAAGGATTTTTCAAAGAGTTAAAATCTCTCATATTAAGTTACGAGTATTAAGACACAAATTTAATAAAGCAATCACCCTTGATTGTGGCATTGTATATGATTTTTCATAATTTTCAATATTTTCCTATTCAATTTATTCTTTAAATTCATTTAAATTTGTATTCTAAAGTAATAGGAGATATTGACTTTCTTTATCTTGTTAGGAATACAAAGGAAATAATGAGGATAAGGGTGTGAGGAACGTAGAGATAGGGATAAGACTAGGGTTTAAGAAAAGGAGTAAGGAATTAAGGACTAGGATTTGGGTTAATGGATTAGGTAGATATACAACATCGATTATTTAGACAAACCAACATAATATTCCATTTATTAGAAGTTAATTTCTAGAAAGTATATGATGTTTAATATTATTTCTCAAGATTTTAGAAACATAAACAATGTCGTTTTTCATGGGATAAAAACCAATGTTATCTTTTTTATTCTATGATAGTTTACAAATTAATGTTAAGACCATATATGCTATGATGATCAATTGCGCTTGGTCATTTTTTGATATTTGATCCCTAAACATCCAACGTTTATTAACCATTTTGTGATAGTGAAATTATGTTAATTAGTTCATTTTTAATTGTTATTTTAGCTAAAGAATGACATTCTCAACTAAAATTGTTGTTAGTTTTATATGATTATGAGTTCAATATAGTTTGTTGCAGATTTAGTTTTATATTATTATGAGCTAAAGCAAATAGGATTAATTTAACTTTAGCTTGTGTTGTGTGCATATATGGAAATGTAAAGGATAATGTGAAGGAGTTATGTGTGCAAATACTAAATTTTCAAATAGAAACATTAAAACATAAAGTAAGATAGCCCCTAGGATAGAAGAAAACTACCAATATGCTGCACAAGTTCAAGTAAATAGCTTGTGCATATTGCTAAGTATGGACTTAAATAGAGTGTCATCTAACTTGTCTCAGCTTATACCTACATAGATTGGTGGAATTACACTAACTACAGACCAATTAAATCTTTAAATTGAAACCTTACTAAACTAAAGTGCATTAGATGGAGTAAAAATAATTTTTTTGAATGCAAAGGTAGAAAATGGGATTTTGAGTTTCTTTTGTTCACATTAAAGCTCTTTTGTAGAAATAAAAGACCTTGTAACATATCTTAGCCTATAAAATCCTTAAATAAATTTCATTGGATGCATTAAATAACTTAGGCATATTAAATTTTTCTTAGAGATAGTTTGAAGATTTTGAATTCAATATTACATTTGTATCAATATAGAATAGGTAGTCACAATATTGCATTTTTATCTTGCACCGATTTATTTTGCTTTTGATTCGTAATAGGGATAAGTTGCTATTACTAGAAAATAAATGCTGACAAGTTGTTATTATTGTTTGATTTCAAGACTACATCATTTGATAAAATTTTCTTTTTATATGCACTTGATGTTAACTGTTGCATTTACTTTTCCATTTATGAGTAATTGAATTTTCTTATGATACACGGATTCAGATGTATGTGATCTCATAAGTTCCTTTAAACTGCATTTACATTTGTTAATTTATCACCATAACAAATCTGTTTTAAATAAGAAGGGAATATTAATATATTGACTCTAAAGACATGTTATGTAGAGCTTATTTTTAGTTTTGGCTTTAGAGTTTAATTTTTCTCAAATTGCTATAGGTGACTATGTTTTCAACATAGAGAGGTTAAGGTACTTCTAGTAGGGTTGACTGTGAGATTAGAAGGCATGCTAGTAGGATATCTTTATCATCGTTTATGACTCAGAATGCCACGCTATCCACACCCATTGTATTAGCCCTATAAACTATTTGGTAGCTACCATGTCAGTCATATGGGAAGAATTTACCCACTTCCCAATTGGTTCCTTAAGAGCTTACTTAGTAAAGTGCTTCGATACTAGCATCTCGTTTAGGATTGCTTCCTGCTTTGCCTTAAGGTAAAAACCTAATTAACAGTAAAGTTTGGGTGAATTTAAAGGATGACTCATAAATATTGTTTACCATTTAATGATTTTACTATTGTTAACTTCTTGATATAGAATTTGTAATGATACTTTAATATTGATGCACTTTATTGTAAGTTAATTGTTGGGTCTACCTATGGTCCCATTAGAGATATAACAAAAGTGATTTAAGCTCACTTTAATAAGTTAGCCTTCACGTACAATAACTAATTTTATAAGTTGCAAACTCTATTTGTAAGGTTTAAAGCTCAAGCTTACATCCATCATAAAAAAGAATTTCATCTATAAGATCGTGGCAAACTATAAAGGTATAATAAGCCAAACAAGGAAAGGAATGCTAAAGAAGTCTACGTGGTTACTTCATCATATTATTAATAAACTAAAGCAAAAGTGGGAGCAAGAAAACATAAAAAAGAAGTAAAAGGTCAACAAAAAGAATATAACATCCATTACTAGCGGGTCCTTGCACATTAGCAACTCAATCTTCATGTTTAAGTATAAGAGGAAAATGGTGAGATATTTGCATTGCCCCATTTTGGTGATATTTATTTGCATATGTCATTTGTACTAATTAACCTATATCTATTGTATACTATATGTTAATTCACTAGTAGTAAGTTTTCAACACATGTTAGCAAATCTAGAAGTTTTCCCATGCACTCACACTCATATGAAAAATGAAAGCACTGAAGAATTTATGAACCATCAATCACTTATAGTTTTCAACTGACGTCTAAGTGAGCAATGTTATATATTAGTTTTCAAGTTAGTTATATAACTAATGTGAAAAAAATGTTACAATATTGATTTTTTGCTAAAAAACTAGCATCTTCTCTGTTAAAACTTTTTCAATTTTTTACATTTCATGTCAATTTTTTTATTAAAGAAAATAAATATATTTTCTTTTAATTCTTTATCTCATGCCAATAGTTAATTTTTACTAAAAAATTAACATGAAATATTTATAGAATATTTTTTTAACATCTTACCATAAAATGTGAATAAACCTAGCATTCAGCTAAAAATATATATTGGGTTAAAAACTTTAAGAGGCCATGACTTCACATTTAGGATGAATTTTCGTTTGTTCACATAACTTTTTAAGATTTATTTGTTTACCTTCCTAAAATCATAAAAAATAACCATTTTCATTGATTTTTTAAAATTTTTTCCATAACAACCTTGGACTTTGCACAATATTTTATCAAACATATAATATGCATAAAAACTTAAATACTACTTTAAAAGTTATACAAAAGAAATATAAATAAAAATATCTTAAAAAACTTTAGCATAAAATAAAAGAGATGGAAAAGGTGGAGATCAAAGAAATAAATATGAGAAAAATAGCTTATGTTTTGATCCAATAGCCTAGAATAAGGTATTTGCTTCATGTTTGATGTGTTTGATGTTATTTGAATGAATATCGATAGCTCATTGATATATGATAGAGGAAGGAGTGAGGTCTAAGGTATTATAAAAGGAATTTGATGGAGACAAAGATTGGGATTCTAAATAAATAAGTTGGAGTTGATAGTGATAATGAAAAAAAAGTATGATTTACTTTATTTATAATATAAAAATATCACTACTCACATAACTTTAGACATTAGTTATTTTGAGAATAGGTATCCAAAATCTCGTGAGAAGAAAATATGATAATTTTTTTAAAAAATAAACATCTAACCATTCCTTATATTTTGAAAATTGTTAATGATCTCATGACTTTAGCTATCATTTATTTTAAAAATCAAAATTTATAATCTTGCAGAAGGAAAACATTTTGATTATTTTTAAGAATCGACATCTAAAATTTCTTAATATTTTCAAAAATGTCATTACTCTAATATATGTGTTGAAAATCTTTTTATGACATGTAATTGTATTTCTATAGTAGTGAGAGCATAGGTAAGATTTAATTGCTTATATACTATGTATTTTATCATATGTAACAAGTAAAAAGTGTATAACTTTTAATTTTAATTTGTGGGGCAATTATTTTAGGATGTTAGAGGAACACTCTCCTTACTTATTACTATAGAAATACAATTACACATTGTCTAATGTCTAATACACTTCAATTAAAAGGGACACCTATATATATATAGGAATGATGACATTATTGAAATACAAGAAAATTTTAGATGTTGGTTCATAAAAAAATTGTCATGTTTTCTTCTTAAGGGACTTTCAACGTTGGTTTCTAGAATAACTAATGTCTAAAATCATGGGAATGATGACATTTTTAAAAAATATAAAAAAACTTTAAACATAAATGCCAAAAAAATTGTTGTATTCTCTTTCTCTAAGATTTTAAATGTTAGTTTCTAAAATAATCAACATTTATATTTATAAGAATAGTGACATCTAAAGTTTTGTTGAGGGAGTTAGACAAAGATGAAGCTTAGAAAAAAATAAAAAGGAAAATTAGAGTAATAATGAGGAAAAAAATAATATTCTTCCTTTATAATGAAAAAATATCATTAACTTTATATGATAATCATTAACATAGAACTCGCATTCTATATATTATCATTTTCTAAGTAGTTAGTTGTTGCTATATTATTAAACATCAATTTAATACAAAATTGAAATGTTTATTTTTTTTATATTTTTTGACCAATCATTTGAAATATTTTTAGATGACAATTGTAAACAAAATTGGCATCTTAAGTTTTTGTAAATTCTCAGTAATCTCATAAATGCCATTACCTTGGATGTTAATTTAGTTTAAAACTAACATATTAAAATTTAACTTTTTTTTACTAGACTTTTGTAATACATTTGGATGTTAGTTAATTCCAAAATTAACATCTTAACTTATTTTATTTTTCTAACTACCTTTAAATGTTATATATTTTGACATTAGTTAAATGAAAAAAAAATAACATCTTACATTTTCTAATAATTTCAAAAATTTTACTATGTCTAAATAGATGTCAATTAATTTTAAAATTAACGTTTTAAACTTTCTCATTTTTTTATTAAGCTTTAAATGTCATATAATTCGAAATCTATTAAATAAAAATTTATATTTTAAATTTTTTAATAATTTTAAAAATAATTTTAAGTTCAAATAGGCGTCAATTAATTTTAAATTGACATGTTAAATTTCTTCATTTTTTTAATGTTCTATGTTATGACATTAGTTACTTAATTTTTTTAATAATTTTAAGAATATTATTATATTCAAATAAATATTAATTATATTTATAATTTATCATCTTAATTTTTTAAATAATTTTAAAAATTATCACGTTAATATAAATAAATGTCGGTATTAATTTGGACCGTTGTTTATGTAGCGACATGATATTCCATTTCCTTTTCATTAATGACGCAAAGCCCTTTGTTCAAGTTGACAAGTCGACCTACGTGTGACTAGGATAAGACGCAGAAAGGAAATTACAAATGCATGGGGACCCTGCCAGCTATTTCGTTTGCGCTATCGTCCACTTACTTTATATGGTCGTGTGACAATCGACAGCTCACTCCAGCTGTTAGTATTTTTTTTTATAATAATTTGATAATTTATATGTCCAAAATCAGGAAATTTTTTATCATTAACAAGAAGAACGCATCATGGATGGATGAGCTTTGCTTCGACGCACAGTTGGAAAAAAAAATCTTATTTAAACGACACTTTAATAAATTTTTTATACCTTTTTCTATTTTTAATAATAAGTTGTATTTTTTATGATATATTATAAATTCGTCCCCCCCCCCCCCCAAAAAAAAAGCTGTGTTGTAATTTCCATCCAAAGATCGTTCTAAATTTTTTATATACTTATTACATTCTAAGTCATATAAAATTATCATAGTTTATAAAAAGGTTGTAAAAAGTAATAACCAAAGAAAAAGCAACAAGATTTGGTTTTGTATATATCAACGATATGTAAATTATTATTTTGTATATTATGCTCTTTTGCAGGTATTAAAAACTGATATAAACGTAAGAAAATATAAAATATTTGATAATGATTCATACATATACTACTGATGTAAATATAACTATATTATTTTTGCATGAAATATAAATCTAAAAGTATAATAATAATAGCGATCATAAAACCTGCTGAGGACATTATTGATCAGTACTAATTAAGGTTCTGAATTGTAAATTTCAATCGTAATAATAATTATAATATTTTGTATTTTTGGAACATAATGACAATATTTTTTAAATTTAATTATAATTTTACTAATTATAATAAAATTGTAACCTGGATCTAGAACTATAATATCAGTATACAACAGAGAGGCAAAACAGACAGACGAAGAAAGAGAAAGAGACGTACATACGAACAACATGGCAACCGTTGTCTGTGGCCAAAGTGCAGTTCTCGTCGCAGAATACAGCATTTGTTTCGTTATCAACAAGCCAATTAGCCCTTCCGCTGCAAGGATCTACGCTGAAGTTCCATTCCTTCCCAAGTTTCTTCCCTATTTGTTTCAAGGCATCAACTATATATACATAACATACACAGGTATCAGCCACGTCTTAATTGTAAAACAATTCAATTACATAACACGCAAAATAGAAAATTCATGAAAATAAACAGGAAACCCTTTTCATTTTAGTTAATAACCTGCATGATTCTAAACTGCGATTGTAGCGAAAAATTATAATTGAAAAAAAAAACACAATTATTGATAAAAATCATAAAAAAAATTATAAATTGTTGACCGCAATTCGAAACTGAATGTAAAAATAATATATATGTGTGTAGAGTAATTTAATATACCTTCATCTTTTGCTAAAGTGGCTCCATACGCAAGTGATGCCAAGTAAAGGGAGAGGAGGGAAAGGAGAAGTTGGGGATGGTTTAAAGCCATCTTATCAAGAAATTCAGTGGCAGGAAGTGAAGAATACAGAACGAGGAATTTGGAATTTATATGCAAATGATCGTTGGACGAATCTTAAATGGGGTCTCCTAGGCATAAGAAAAGTAAAAAAAAAGAACATGATCTTCTATTAAATTGCAATCTTCTCTGAATCTTCCGAATCTGCTAAATCAATCCGTATGATTATTTTTTTTTTTTATACAACCACCGTTTTTTTCCTTTTGTTTCAAATCCCGCAATAGGAACGCCTACTAATCAATTAGTAATATTATGTGAAATTCTATCTTTTTAAAAAAATTAAATATTTTTATTATCAAATTTAATTAGTATATTAAAATTTATATTTTTAATTTTAATCTATTTATTTTAAAATTAAAAAATATTTAATAATAAAACATTTAACCTCATAAAAAAATAAATTTTTTCATAATATTATTCCCAATTGATTAGTTCACAACTCAATCATGCATACACGCGCGTACGTGGGACGTATTGTGTAACTTGAAAGTGGTAATATAGAGAGAAGAGGAGGAATCAAGGAGAGAGGCATTATGGTTCCAGGATGGAACGGTCAATGCTGATGAATTCTGAGCTACTACCACCGGTGAGATCCCTGCCCTCATTTATTATAAAACCACCCCCCCCCCCCGCCCCCCCGCCCCCCCGCCTCACTACCACAGTGACATCCCTGTTCTCATTTATTATAAAATCCCCACCCACGCCCCCTATTTTATTTCATTTTATTTTTTAATAGGATAGAAAAACGGGAATCAAAATAAATTCTACCCATGTCATAAACTTCATCAGCAAATAATGCAATGGATGCTTACATATATAAATGATATACTACGTAAATATGTTAATAATATATTATCAAAATTTGAAATATAGTTCTTGATACGTTGCCATTCACATTACAAAAATAATTCTAAATTAAGTAAAACATGACAATTAAAATGATTTGATTTTAGATTCCGTTTGTTTTAGCGGAAAATGATTTTCATAAAATATGATTATAGAATATTAAAATAAAAAATATTTTATTTATTTGATATTTATATGAAAATTTTGAAAAAAATAACTTCTTCTATTTTAAAAAAATTATTTTTCCTATAAAAATTTATTTTTCTTTATTACTATGGTTTTAGATATTATTTTTTAAATTATCCATACAAATAATGTATTACTCTATTATTAATATATAAATATAATTAATATTTTTTACAAAAAATATTTTTCAAAACTTTAATTTAAAATCCATCGAGTTGAATTACCAAGTCGATGGCATTACTTACTCGAAAGACCGGTTAAAGTTATTGAATAGTTAATTTGTAGGATTTTACATTCAATTGTCAACAAGAACACTTTATTAGTAAGATTATCAATTGGTGATATGAAGGGAGGGGAATTAAAATTTCCTTCCTGCCATCCTCTTTTTGTGCTCTTCCCTAATAATAATGGATGATTTAACGGGGAGATTTCTAAACTAAAAATTACTTTTTTTTTTCTAATTTCAAATTGATTTGTGCCTAGTTCTAATTCGTGTTCATAAAAAATAATTGAGGAGTGAGGGCCAGTCTATTTTTTAATTAAAAGAAAAAAGGAAAGGGAAGTAAAACTTACATTGTATTATGCAATGCGATGTCAATTTAAGATGTCGGTGTGAGGCAGACAAGTTGGGCAATTGCCCCATGTGCCATTTCAATTCTCAGCCAACCATACTTCAGTTGGGCAAAATACATATAAGCCCCTGGAGATAATGCTGTGTATCAAATGACTCATTAATTAAAGTTTCAAACCTTTCAAAACACCTCCCCCAACTTCTAAAACAATGAAATAGTTAATTATTAGTTAAACTAGATAGAGAGACGAATCTATTGAAATATTGCAAAGCTCTTTGGAACATATCCCCGCATGGCAACCCAACATCAATGGATCAATTTCAATCCATATTTATGAAAGTCTAACAATTGTGGATTTGAATATGAATCATATACAAATTAAATATCTTCCAATATCAAATAATCTTTGTTGAATGAAAATTTTCCAAAATCAAATCATCTTGATCAATTTTCAGTAAACTATCCCCCCTTAATAATGCAATCTTCTTTTTGATAACATATTATTTCTTTAAATTCATTTCTATTTGTTTTAACTTCTCTGGCTTATCGGCACATTGTCTCAAATATGAAATAATGATAACATTAGGCTCAAATTTAAAATTTACTCCAATAAATTGGTGAGAAAAATCATTATATATTCAAATTAAATCATATATAATAATTTTAGTTTTTTTTTATTATCATACATATGTATGAGCTAAGCTCAAATCAGGTTATATATTAACTTTTTCATGATAGATTTAAATTTAATTCATTATAAGTGTAAATTAATTTTATATTATTATTTAATAAAAAACAAATCCATGTTGTTAACTGTGGGGCCAATTGCCCAAAAAAAATTATATACACATATGTACTAATTATAATTATAGTTATTATCCACACAAATTTATATAATATGAACTCTGTAAATTTGTTTAACCAATTAATAAAGAAAAATTTTAATTTAGCGGGCTAAAAGATATAAAATTTTACCTATTATACATATTAAAATATATAAATAAAATTAAAATTATATTTTGTTTGCATTTAAATATTTAATTATTTTATAATAATTTAAATTTATCTATTGCCTTCACAAAATCAAAATTTCTAGACCTATCTATTCGTCCATTTATATATTATCATATTAGTAAAATTATTAAAAATATTTTATTATTAAATATGCTTAATTATTGTCATTTTTTTATGATGTGTATTCTTCTTATTCATTATTAATATAAAAGATTTTATATTGACTATTTTAATTGTTTGATCTTAATAAAAGTATCTTATGCTTTAAGACGTATTTGGATGGGTTTTGAAGGGAAAAAAAGTCTGCATAATTTTATTAAAACTCATGAAATGTGAATATATTTTTTTAAAAAATAATTAATCTAAGAAAAAAAATAAAATGATCATGCTTCAGATCCACGTTTTCATTATAAATAGTTTCAATACCAATATCAACAAATTTCTATTAAAAATTATAGTTTTTACATAAAATTTTACTATTCTTTCCTTGAAATTGAAAAATCATATTTTTGAAAATTTAAATTTGATTTTAAGTTTAGTATTTTTCATTTTTTTTAAGTAATGTAGAATAAATTTTGAAATTAAAAGGAAGGGGGAACTCATTTGAAAGTTTTAGACTGCTTTAAATTGAAGGCTTCTTGCTAGAGGTATCAAAATGGGTTGAATTTAATGAATTAATCTAAAATTAATATAATTTTACCTAGTCTAAGATTGAGACTGAAATTGAGATTAGTACGAAAAATGAAAATAATGACCTGCCTTGATAAAAGATTGAAATTTGTTAGCTTGACTTAATAAAAGATTGGGACTGATAAATATTAATTCGTTAAGATATTAAATTAGTCCGCTAATCTAATAATAGTAATAAATAATAAATAAATAATTTATTATTATATATTTAATTTTTATATTTATATTGAAATAATAATTTTAATATATTAAAATTATACTTTAATATATATAATATTAAAGTTATATATATGAGCAATATAAAATAATTTTTAATATTAAAATTAATTATATATTTAATATTATCAATATATTATATAATTTTATCAAAATAAATAACTATATTAAAATTTAAATTAGTAATTTAATATTAAAATTTTGAATTATTTAAAAATTTTAAATAAATAATTTTGAAATTAATTTGAAATATATTATATACATATATATAATATGATGCATTATTATTTATTTTTATTATATATAAATTATCATAATTATATTTATTAATATATTATTTATGTAATTATTTATTTATATATATTTGATAATATACAAATTATTAAAGATATTTATTTTTATATATAATATTTTGAACTTGATCAATATATATTCAATAATATAAATTTATTTTATTAAGTAAAATAAATATATAAATATGTAGTATAAAAATTATTTTATTAAATATAAATACATAAATATGTAATATATAATCATGTATATTTATTCAATAAAATAAGATAAATATATAATATAAAATTCTTGATTAATATAAAAAAATTCTTGATTAATATAAAATTTAAGTTATTTTATTAAATACATATATTATTAAATATAAATTTGCATATTTATTAGATTTTAATAATATACATTTATTTTATTAAATATATATTTAATAATTTTTGTTTATTTTTATGTATAATATATGACAATAATATTATTATATTTTATAAATAATAATATATTTTAATTAATTAATAATAAATAATTAATATGATAATAATAATAAAATATAATAAATTATAAAAATTTATTTAAACCTACTTATTAATATTAACTTAAAAATAAGATTGAGATTGATATTAATATTATAATCATCTGGAATCCAACTTGATTATAAAATAACCCAAATCGAAATTAACACGAAGTACAATTTTTTACCACTATGTTAACTTTTTGATAGGTCTGCTTCTCACAGGTCAGTGATGAGAAATTAAATAATAGGAGACAGGGAAAGGTGCGTCTGTCGGCAGAAGTAGACGGACGAGAAGACGACAAACAGTGCGCGTGGTGACCAAGTCAATTACTCAACTATTGCCAACTTATGGTTATTAGTATACTTCTACCAATTTTTTGAATTTCCATGTCCGGAGGACGCGGCTGGCAATACAAGAAAAATCTTCATTTAACTATAACATTTACTTCAAGAATAAAATTACAAATTAGGAATATATTTAAAATTTTTTATTCTTACGTTATATATAAAAATATAATTTTTCAAAATAAATTATCAAATAGTTGCAAAATAAAAATTTTTATTTTTAAAATATAAAAATAAAAAATTATTTTTAAAAATACAAACAAACATACTTTTGATTTTAATTTTTCATTCACTTAATTAAGTATTTTTTCTGTTTATTTTAAGAAAAGACCAATATATATATTTAAAAGTAATTGGACTATTTTTTACATTTTTATTCTCACCCTTTCGTCGCCCATTCTACTGAGAAATTCTAACTAAAGAAATTATTTTAAAAAAATTTAATGTAATATATTAAATATATTTTTTTTAGTAAAAATGTTGAAATCTCATATCCAAATTAAAATTTTGTTTGAAAAGAGTGCTTTTATTATTATGTTCCAAAATAGTTTCTTTAGGGCCTATTTGATGCATTGTACAAGAGATATATGATAGTATGTAATTAAATATTGTCATTTTTTTAATATTTGGACTTTATACAAAATAATATGATTAAAATAAGATTTATTTTGTAACATAATATGATTAAAAAATAATTTATTTTATTAAATATTTGAACTTTACACAGTAAGTGATTAAAAATTTATGATGATATGTAATTGGGTCAATTTTTTTTATACTGTCAATATATAATAAATTAGTTATCTCCCTCTGAATCCGTAATGACAAAATATGATTAGAATAAAATTTAATATTTCTAATTCATTCTTAAATTATTTTCATATCACTCTAACCATATTAATAATTATTATCTAACCAAATTTAGTTTTAGAAATTTTAATAATTTATGCTTAAAAATATTAGTAACTTAGTCTTAACCTATTTAAATTTATTTATCATTCCTAATCTAGTATTAACCTATTTTAACTTTAAAAATATTAATAATTAAAATAGGTAAAATATAATAAATATATCAATTATTATTAATTAAAATGATTATAAAATATTAAAAACTTATAATTATCAAATACTACAAAATAATTGAGATGGAAACTATTTTTATAATAAAGCTAATTTTGTCTAAGTAAAATTTGTAATACTATCATGTTATATATATATATATATATATATATATATATATATATATATATATATATATATATATATATATATATATATATATATATATATATATATATATATATATGATAACAAAGCCATAATAGTATAATTATTCATTATTCTATGTTAGACTATCATATTTGATTATTCTATCCTATTATATTCTATCACATTCCTAAGCAAGTCACTATCCATTATAAGTTATGGATTGTATCACTACTAACAACATCAAAAAAGTTAGAGTGCTAATGATGCAAAATTTAGGTTAATATATATATAGTGTGTGTGTGTGAGTTTTTGAGTTTTAGTGAAAGAAAAGAAAAGAATCTATATCATTAATTTTATTTTTTAATTATTATTTTTTAAAATTTAGAGTTAAAAAAGGGAAAAAATTGTTTCAAAGAAAAAAGAAAAAAGAATTTAAAAATATATGTCACACTGATGAATTGAGAGAATACATTGTCACAACTCAATAAAATTGTTAAATTCGGAACAAAACAACCTATTCAACTGGGAATCAGATCCTAATCCGATTCGAATGATGTTTGATACCTGAATAGAAGATTGAACTGAGTTAGATTGATTTGATTGGTGATTAACAAGTAAACCTACTAAACGGATATGACCCAATTCGGAAAGAAGCCCGGAACTTGCAACCCCAATGTTATTGTGTCATCTTTTATCACTAGTGCCAATTTATCCTTCATTATATAATTGGGGCTTTCATAATATATATATATATATATATATATATATATACACACACACACACACACACACACCATATTATTTTCTAATTTTCAAATTTAACTTTCATCTAAATCTTTTTGTAAATAATATTTGTTAAATATTTATATTTAGTGCTACATAATTAAATTATTCTTAATTATTAAATATTTAATTTAAATTTTTTATTAAATTGAAATGAAGTATAATTTTAATATTATAAAATAATATTAAAATTATATTAGATGATTGTAATCATAGTAATATTAATATTTATTTTATTGTATTTCAAAAATATACTTGTATAAGTGAAGTGTATTTAATTTATATATATAATATAATTTTATACATTAAAAAAATATACATACATACATACATACATATATATATATATATATATATATATATATATATATATATATATATATATATATATATATATATATATATATATATATATATATATATATTAACCAATTCAATCACTTCTAAAAGAAGTTGGGTTTTATTATCTATTTTCTTGCAAGAATTATGAAATCCTATAAAAATTAAGAGGTGCCGATTTTTTTCTATAAAATTTACAACTTTTTCAAAAATATATCATAAGTATTTAAAGTATGACATTGTAGCTTTTTCATAAAATATTACAATATAATAATATTTTGACATAAAAAAAGTTGCAAACTTTTTATAAAAGTTGTCATTACAAAATTTTATAGAAAACTTAAAAAAATCGTATGTAACATAAAAGTATTCATTTTTATGTTCACTATGAGACCCATAGCCAGACCATCGTGTGTAAAAAGGCTAGCCTATGGACAAAGGAAACCCCTCATTTATAATGAGGATGCATTAATACTATCGACTTAAATAATATCATTTTCATATTTCTTTGTTACCAAAAAATTAATGTATTCTTTTATGTTCACATATCACATATGGATTGATAGATTTGTCATAACCTCATGCACATGCATTCATTTTTATGGTAAGAGACTAGGATTTAATTATAAATCATTAGATCAAGTCCTTTAATATCGCAATGTAATTATATCGCATTTGAACTTGGAATGCATATACAAATGTCTTAAATATTAATAATTGCTTAGCCTGTTTATGAGAATGTGTCTCTTCCGGCCATACTAACAAAAGATATAATTATTTAAGGACAATATCAGCTCTAGAACGTTACTTCATACATGATCAATATACGAATTAATTAGCTCTAATTTTTATTTTTTCAAGCCATTAAATATGGTCTAATGAGAAAGATTTTGAATGATATGATAAATATCAAAAGCTAAATTTGTTGGGGCCGTTTTAGAAAATAGCACTTTTGAAAATATTCTAACTAGAGAGCAACTTTTAAAATTTTTATTAATGTTAAATAAAACAACACTTGGTTTTTCTAAAACAATGTAGTAAAAAAATAGTAGGATTTATGTTTGTATATACAAATATGTACATCACATGAAGGTTATCTTATAATAGAATTTGATGACACTTACACAAAACTTTAGACTACTGTGTGCAAGATTTTTTGAACTATTTTCAACGATGATCACACAAAGTGTAACCCATTGAGTACTAAATAGAAAATCACAAAAAAAAAATTAGAATTGTAATAAAATTGAATTTAAAGCACCAATAACAATTGAAAATAATTGTTCACTTAATTTTTCAATTTTTCTCTCTCTAGAAACTGATTGAGATCAATAGATCAGAAACTTTCTCTATAAAAATAGTAATCCAAGTATCTTTTAGATGATAAATTCTAAAGATTAGGGATTATGATAAAAAGTTTCTTAATGTTTTATCTTAACGGGCTATATGCTCCTTCCCTTTTTTTCACATAAATTAGCTGATTTTGATTAATCTAATATTTTCTTTTTTTGAAATTTTCTTTTTCTTTGCCTTAAAGTTGTTAGTTTTCAAATTTCAAATATTCATCAATTGGATATTTCTTATTTAAAAATATATCTCTAATTAATATTTGAAATGCATTTAATTTATTTAAATTTCATTTATTTGATATTTCAAATTTGAAATATATCTCCAATAAATATTTAAAGTTAAATATTATCTCTATTTGATTTCTAATATTATTTTATTTAATTGATTAAATGATCCAAATTATATCTAATATGATTTTATTAAATAATCCAAATTACATCTTTGGTTTTAGATAATTGCCAAGGAAAATATTGTAAAAATTGATATTTTTAAAAGCTAATTTCCACTATCTAATCAACTAGGCCACATGCATAAGCCAAGTAACTAGGCTTTGTGTGTGGTCCAAATTACAATTTAGCAATTTTCAAATTTATAATCGATCGATTAATAGTATGATTAGGGTCTTAAGTTAGTTTAAGGATCTTATAAGCATATATACAATTGACTCCTAAATAATTAAATAGATTTTGAATTATTTAATTTCAAAATCCATTCCATTATAGAATTAAATTGTACTCTAATTATGTATATGTCTATTATTGATAAATATTTCAAATATCTTGACAGTATGATACAATGGTGTCTCCATGCCATGTTAATTCTTAATTTAACACTCCTTTGTGTAACAATAATATAATTGATAAAATCAATATTATTAACAAAATACTTATTGATTCCTCTAATGATTATCAATCAATAATGTTTCAATCAAGTTGAT
This sequence comes from Sindora glabra, assembly GCA_020226215.1. Lineage (NCBI taxonomy): Eukaryota > Viridiplantae > Streptophyta > Magnoliopsida > Fabales > Fabaceae > Sindora > Sindora glabra. The sequence goes on from CM035229.1 coordinate 45,671,081, forward strand.
AGGCTTGAGCTTGAGACTTGTAATCAAGTATCAAAATTTGCTAAGAGATGTTATTTTTCCAAATTCCATATTGTTAAATGCAATTATATATTTAATAAATATTCGTTACTAAAATACAAAGCATATTGATTCACATTTAGAATCTTAACCATTTACAAAACAAATAAGAAAATATTTATATATACAATATTATAACCAAGATTAAGAGTGAAATTAATTAATGTTTATGAAATTCATTTCCTTTGAATATTAATTATAAAAAACTTGTATCCATATCTTTTGTGAATACATATTATATAATTAGTTAAAAATTTATTTAATTTTTATATAAAATAAATATTTAGAAAATATTCATAATTATTTTTATTAAAAATGAAGTAATTCACAAAAATTAACTACTTTTATGAGCTCATTTCCAACAACTACTTTCTTTTAGCACTAACAAATTTCACATTTTTATGTTCTTCCACATCTACTTTTGTTAATAAAAAGTATACCATATAATAGCATCTTAGAAATAATTTAACAAGAAAAATAGGAATTACAACAAATCATGCAAGGAGAGATTTTTCTATATACAAATTATAAAATTACATATAACATGAAATGATTAAAAAAACTCTCTAATTACTAATTAGTTACTTTTTTTTGTCAGAGTAAGAAGAATCAAGGTGAACAAGATACAAATTTGCAACGGATGTGGAAGAAGTAGTCTATGGCCCATCCATTGAGACACTCTGGTCTTCTTCATCCTCCATTTGCTTGTAATATAGCCTTATTGCCTCCAACTTTTTCTCATCTGACACCTCACTTGTATCTGAAATTAACTTTTGGATAACACTTTTACTTTTAAGCATCCTTACCACTGAAGACATGTTATGCTTATTCGTTGTGCTGACATTGGTGTATAAAAGAGATATATTGATCATCACCATAACCTCTTCTTGGCTAAAGTTTGAACCTAATCTTTTATCAACAAGCTCCATTGGATTGCTTTTTTCTTTCAACATATTTGCTTGGTTTATTACAAAAAGAACAAACACAAGGGTTGTTTTCAAAATCAAAATTTAAAGTAAATAATAGATCTATTCAATGATAAAAAATTCTCCAATCTTATTGTATTGTTGAGAAAATTTATAGTATTGGCTTATGATTGTTGACAAATCAAAAACTAATCTTGAATTTGCATCTAACTCTTGAAATATTAAGAACCCACTTCGAGTAAGAATCAAACTAATATTGAAAATACAAACTCGTAGTTCGTAATAAGTTGTTGGCAATCATTTTAGGACTCTAAAAGATGCTTTGTTTCTTTTCTCTATAGTTGCTATAATATAGAAACTTAACCATGGCACAAGTCTCCTAACTCAAACTTACTCTTTAGCATTACTCTTTTAATCAAAAGTCTAAGTCACTAATTTAAATTTCTTGGGATAAAATATGTATTTTAGTTTCCTTAAACCTAGATTACAACATAAGAGCAAAGAAGGAGAGGAAGAGATAAACGTACACATATGCTAACAACATGGCAAATAGTGTATTGAAAAAAGAGTAATTGCAAGTGATAGCATTCTCAAATCTTTTGGTTGCATTAGTTACTGTCCAGTTGCTTCTTCTATTGTAAGGATTTACATTAAAATCCAAATCTATTTTTCCAAGTGTCTTTGCTATGTCTTTCAAAACTTTCATTAATATCTATTATGCAGGAATATATTTATGAAATTTATCTTTAATCTTTGCCTTCAAATGTAGTATGATTAACAAGAAATAAAATAAATATAATTAATATTATTAAAATAATAATCTATAAATACCTACCATCCAAGGCATAAAATTTCTCACTGATATATTGTAGAATCCCCTTTTTAGCAATTTCTCAGTCTTTGTGCAATAAGTCTCATCAACGAAGTAAAAAGCTTAGGACTTAGGAGATGTGAAGTAATGACCCCTTTTTATATTACACAATCTAGGTTTTGAATTCTATCTATCACCGAATCTAAACCCATAGAGCTTAATTAATAATAATTATTTTATTAATAAATTATGTAAAGTCCATAAAATACCAACAATATTCCATTTGGACATACATAATTTGTTAGTAATGGCCACAAAAAAGGATTAATATTAATATAAAATAGTATTTTCACACTCAATGGTCTAGTGAGATCATAGGTATCTAGTAACATAAATATTATGTCCAAAAGGATATTAACATCATAATATACCAGATACTTACACCTCATTAACCAACATTGTCAATACATGCATAATAAGATTTACATAATTTTATATGATTATGTGCAAATCTACAAATAATGGATCATAACATCCACCCACAATGTCTAAAAAAAATATAAAATAGGGTATAAATATCTTCATAAACATGTCATAATCAAAATGTACACAAATATAGAAACATTACAAATATCCTATTATGAGTATTTTGTTTAAACATATTATAAGATATTAACGAGCTCATATCAATTAAACTCTCACTAACTTAAAATATCGGAAGGGCTTAGGAAAGTTCATTTTATTCACATGGCCATGTTTTTATATTTACTGTTAAGCTTTTTGGCTAATGGATCCACAAGTATTTGATCCCTTGAAATTAAGTAATATACTCACATATTTTCTCTCTCATAAATAGGTACTTCAATTTGAAGTTCTTTATACAAGCAAATTTGTTATTATTGAGAGAAAATCCATAACGACAGTATTATCGTAACATAAATCTAGTTAAAGATAAAAAACCCCTTAATTTGTCAATTTGATAAGGAATTTATTACATGTAACATGCCTTACTCTTTAACAAAGGTTGTTGTAATTGAATGCATAATAATTTCACGACATAGTGCCTTCTAACACATGTCCAAACACAATTTTACATTCATCTAGACAATTGATAGAACAAGTTTAAGTAATCTATACATATAAGATCTACTGATTTTCTATAGGTCAGTGTATAATCACTTATACAACATCATTTGTAGTCTAAAAACACTTAACCTAAATTAACAATAGATTACCTATGACTAACTCATATAGAACAATCCTTATTAGTTTAGAAAATACTTAAGTTTAACAAATTTAATTCTCCTAAATTAATGAATATGAAAGTACATTAACATATTGGATTCTTTTTGTATTAAAATAAGACAAACCAAATATCCTTAAAATCTATGTGTTATAGGCCCACCGCATAAATAATTTTAAGTTTATAGGCCCAGTATACATGCGATTTTGGGCCCTACCACACTTCACCCTCAAGCTACTTTTAATTAGGTTAAATTTAATTGCTTTGTTTTGACCAACATGTCCATATGATGACTAACTTAAAAGAACGTCATCATCATACAATCCAAAAATTACTAAAATGCCCAAGTTTGTCATACATTGATTTGCATTACTATCCTAATATTTGAAGGAAATTATAATCTCATCAAAATTGAGATATAACCATATAAATATACTATCTAGTTATCAAGTCATTAATTAAGAGGACTACTTTTTTCTCTAACTAATACTGCTCTTACTAAAATAAGCTATTTTAGGTCATAAACAAAATTTAAAATGTCAACATAAGAGAGTCTTTCATAAATTGCACCCTTTTTCTAAAGTAGTTATTAATTACCGACTGACTTGATCTTGAACCCAGAAACTTATATGAGTATCCCTATTAAATTCAATATCACATTTATTTTTATAACTCCCACCTTTTACCAAATTCGATCATTTTCCACTATCTCAAGACATTTTTAAATAAATTAGTCTTAATAAGTACTAGAGATGACATTAAGGTTAAGTTTTGAAATTCAAATTTTGTAAAATCCCAACCAACCCTTTCAAAACATGTACCTTGAAAATACCTAAAAAATTAAGTTTAATTTACTAAAATTTGTCAACTGATCAAAATAAATTTTCATTACTAAAATTCAATAAAAGACTATGTTTTCCAGTATAATATGAGCAAAACCTATTTCTAGTTATAATAACCTTTTCCTACTTAATCTAAGTTCATAGATTTTTATTTTTTGAAATAAATGAGTTAAGCATTTATCTATTCAAGGATGCTTCATTTGATGACTTAGTCCAAAATAGCTACCAAGTTAACTTAATTTAAGTGAAAACACCTTTTATGTTCCAATATTGCCCTGTACTCAAATTCGAACTCATAGTGGGTTTTAAATTTAAGATCACCAGATGTATCATTTAAAGCAAGGCCCTATCAAACACAACTTATCCTTTTTACCATTTTAAAATTATATTGAATAAACATTAAATTTAGGAAAATATTAAAATCATTCAATGCATGTCAAAATCTTAATCATGCAAAAAAATTTTCTCACAAAATTATATTATGCAATATCAACTAATATTACATTATAAGAAATAATACTGAAGGGTATTTAAGTCCTTACAATATAATACATGAGTTAATCATATTTCTAAAATCTAACATCAAAAGGTATTTAAAATTTTAGAAATATAATATCTAACCTTATACTCATATTATAGCTAATTTATTATATCAATAATATAATACCGAATAGTATTTAATATTACTAATATGACCTCTCCCTTGTACAATTTAAAATAAAATTTTCCTTTCAAAATTTTACACTAAATTTTATGTAACTGGTCCCATGAAGGTAAGTATATAATTATATAAAAATTTCATGACATAAAATAAGTATACAATAATTATCAATTAATCCTTTAAAAATTATTACATCACATAATTAGTCTCTAAAATTGCTATAAAAATTACAGTAGAGAGCTTATAATATAAAAATTGTGTAAAAAATTCTTGCTCAAAATTATTTCAAATAAATTAGAAAATAAATACCTTAAAATATTTTTATTCCAAAAAATCTAAAAAAAAATTCATCAAAATGTACTCGAAGAATAGAGAACACCGATGTGTTTATCGCTATAAAAAAATGTCCCTAGGGTGGTGTGTGCACTACGTGCGCCATCACTGCACATAGGCCATGCGCGCATTGCCCTATTCACCTTATTCTCTTGTAGGCACGGTTCATGGGTTTGTAATTGTGACTCGATTTAACCCATTTTCCACCTGATTTGTTTGGCTATTTTTTTACATAATTTTCAACATGACTTTCATGATTTTCTTATGCAAAATATTGACTCTTACCTCTCTTTATCCATTACTATTAGTTTCTTGGCTAAAATTACCGAAAAAATATAATTTTAAATTTTCAAAATTGTAAGCTTTTATGCTATGGAGATTATGGTGCTTTAAGGAGGTTTTTACATGTTTTATGATGTTTCTCACATCCTAAGATTCTCCTTAAAAGCCTAATTTGAAGCTACCCATTTTTTCCTTAATTTTTAGTTTTGAAGAAGTTCATCAATTGAGGCTTATGAGTATGGTACTATTCACTCTATTATTTATTTTTTATGTCTTATGCAATTTCAGCTAAAATTCTATGGATGTATATTAGGTTGCTACTAGATTTTGAATTCTTATAATTGTTGTAATAGTGTTCATATACCCAACAAATCTAAATACCATTCCTATAGAACTACATAAATACACATATATAACAAGAAAAATATAAGATAATAGAAATTTTCTAAATAACTATGGAGTCATAAGCATTATTTAAAATTCCTCCAAAATTAACTATAATCAAAAGCTAAATTGGGCTCTGATACTAATTGTAGAAATATATTTATGAAATTTACCTTTGCTCTTAGCCTTTAATTGTAGTATGATTAGGAAGAAATAAAATATATATAATTAATATTATTAGCATAATAACTTATAAGTACTTACTATCCTAAGCATAAGATTTCTCATTGGTATATTAAGGAATCCCCCCTTTAGCAATCTCCTAGTCTTTATGTAATAGGTTTTATTGATGGAGTAAAAAATCTAAAACTTAGAAAATATGAAGTAACGACCTCTTTATATATGTTACACAATCTAGGTTTTAAATTTTATCCATCGCTAGATCCAAATCTATTTACTAGTGTTGGCCAAATACTCATATGCCCATATCAAATTATCACACACATAAGGTTTAATTAACAATAATATTTTATTAATAAATTATATAAAATCCATAAAATACTAACATATTTATGATAATTAGTTGAGGAATTCAAGTACAAAATTAAATAATAAATTAATCAAAACTAGTCAAAATATGCACAAGAAATGTTTAATACATTCGATCCCTAATAGAGAGCCATAAATTATGAAAATGAGCAGCAAGTGAATTTAGAAAAGTGAAAATATGATTTCTATATATTACTTTCATCTTGTCGTAGAATAAAGGCTCCAAAAGTGGATGATGCAAAGGAAAAGGTGAGGAGAAAGAGGACGAGAAGTTAAGAGAAAGTCATATGTAAGTGGGTTGTTTGGATGAAAGGAAAAAGCCTATAGAAAACAAAAAAGAAAATTAAAGAAGAAAAAGGTGATGCATAAAGACAAGCTAAAGGGGAGCGTAAAATATGAGAGAGAGATATAATATATAGTGCTTTTTATGCAACACATTTGCATAATTCTATCATAAATGAGAACCAAGAAGAAGAATGTAAAACTAGTTGAGGAAATGAGCACCATCTTTTAAAAAAATAAAAATAAAAATTCATTTAACACATATATATATAATTAAGATAGTAAATATTTTTTAATATAATCTCAAATATTATTATATTATTAAAAGAGATGAGTAAAACTAGTCAATGAGATGAGCATCCTTTTTTTTAAAAAAAGTAGGAATAGTAATTCACTTAACATATATACAAAATTATGATAAGAAATAAATTTTTTAAAGTAATATCAAATATCATTATATTATTAAAGAGATGAGCAATGATCTTTTCTATGTTCTATTTCAAATTTAAAGAGTTTATTTCTAAAATTAAATTTAACTATGGAGTAAAGAATATATGCATCATTTAAAATTTTATTGATAAAGGCAATCACACTATAAGAAATAACAAATTTAACAATGACACTTTTTGTGATGATAAAAAATCGATTGCTAATGATACATAATGACACTTTTATTGATGACACAATCATTGGTGATATATTAAAATTTCATTGGCATAAAATTTTTTAACTTAAAATTGGGCTAAAATTAATAATGATGACAAAGTCATTGATGAAAATAGGGAAAAGATTTTACAAAAAATGGATTCTTCAACAACGACAATTATCGTCAATGAAAATAAAGAAGTTTTGACTATTAATCTACTTAATAAACTGCAACAACTTAGTTGTCATTGAAAATAATGGCATTTTATCAATGACAATGTCGTTGGTAAAGAACACCTAAGAAATTGTGCTAGTTTGTAAAGTTAAAATATCTTTATTTTCACTGATGATAGTTGTCATTGTTAAAGATTCCATTTTTTCAATAAATTTTTTATTAACAATAGTATCATTATTGAAAACTCCTTCATTTTTACCAATGATCTTTTAATGATGACCAAGAATTATGTCATCATTGAAAGGGCCTTTAGTTATAAATACTCGCCAACACCATTTCAATCTCATTCGCATGATAAAGGAAAAGGCATAGTGGAGAAACAATGATTTTGGTAAGATTTATTTATTTTTTGTATAAGTTTTATTATTTTTTATAATATAGTACATTTTTATTTATATTTTTTAAATTATTAATTTTTACTACTATCAATTGGTGTTGATCTTGACATTTGATCTCTATTTGATTAGTAAATTTATTTCATTAAGGTATATAAATTAAAATTTATTGTATTTTATTTAAGTATATAATTTATGATGTCATTAATATGAAATCCATTAATTTAATTTGATGATATAATTATTTTGATATGAAATAAATTTCATTTGGTTTTATATATTATAAATATTAAATGTATTTATGTAGTTTTATTTCAATGTACAATTTATGAATTTAAAATTATAATTTTGTATAGTACGATATGTGTATAAAATATTTAGTTAAGTTGATATGTGATGAAGTTATTATAAGATTTTGTTTATAAATTTTAGAGTTTAGGGCGCAGTTTAAAATACAAAATTTTTAGTTACATTTTACTTCTAAAATTAAAATAATGTAATAAAAATTAAAATATAAAGTATGAAACTAAAATGACTTTATAAATATATTTTCAAAAATATATTGATATGAAAATATACCTTTAGGTATATACTTAAATTTTTTCAATATAAATTAATAAAAATATCTTAATGAAAATGTATAATAAAAAATTCAAATGTTATAAATATATCTAATTAAAATGTTATGAATATATAAATAAAATAATTTAAAAATTTTCAAATTTAGAATATTTATATATGTAAAAAAATAAAATTATATATTAAACAAACAAAAAATATTGAGACATTGAAAATAGAAGACATAAAAAATATTGAATATATAAATAAATTATTTCAATAAATTACAAAATTCAATATTTTTATACAGTTGACAATAAAATTAGATATTATAGAAATAAATAATAATGATTATATAAATACAAATATGCCTTATAAAAATATAACAACTACATAAATATATTTGAAAAAATATATTTATATGAATGTAAAATTTTGAATATATAATCACAATTGAATTAATATAAATTAATAAATATATGTTAATAAAAATATATAAATATAAAAAATTCAAATCATGGTAATACATTTGAATAATTATATATTGAATATATGAATAAGAGATTTTAAATGATTAAAAAATTAAATTTTTTATATATTGAACAATGACATTAAATTTACATAAATAAATAATAAGAACTAAAAAATACATGTAAATTATATACAAATAAGTAATAATAAGATTACATACGATTATATATTTTAAAAAATTTAAAAATCATAAAGATATCATGTAAAAATATAATAACTATATTGATATATTTTACATAATCCTCATTGATATAAAAATATATTTTTAAATATATAATTAAATATTAAAAATTTAACTTGGTAACTATATTTTAATAAAACTATATAAATAAAAAATTTGAATCTTACAAATATATGTAAAAAATATTATGATGATATAAATTAAAATTTTAAAAAGATAAAAAACTTAAATTTTTATGTTGTTAAGAATTTTCATACAAAATACAATCCATACTAATGATTTTGAAAAATAGGAATTTTGAAAACACTAAATACTTGAAAATGTATTAGTACTTATAAAATATACATCTCATTAAAAGATTTTTATTATGCATCTTATGAATGTAGTAGAGTAACTTGAAAAATTCAATTCTTAATTCTAAAATATTAAATGTAATAATTTAATGGATATTTAAAAAAATCCAATAATATAAATAATAATACACTTGAATAATTGTATAACAGAATCATAATGTAAGTTTAAAATTATTGTAAATGTACTTTTATAATAATTTTAAATAGTATTGTATTTGCATTCTTAGTTTAGACCCGTTCAAGGGTTAGTTGATTTTATAAGCTAACCAATCCTCAAATTGTCCTGCAAAGTTAGGCAGTTTAGGATATATATTGCGGTTATTATTAACAATTTATCTAGTTCTCGTTTGACATTATAAAATTTTTTTGGCATCTTTACTATTCTCCAGATGTGAACTATACTGATATATAGTTTACATACTTAGAAAACTATTAAGAGAACTGCCAAAACTTTGTGTGTAAGAAATGATAAGTATGGATAAATTGATAAAATCATAACTATAGAAATATCTTCAATGGGATAGGGCCTTACTATTTAAAATTAGAATAATACAGTAGATTTAGAGCACATAACAAACATTAATCATAACATTCAATTCTATAAGAAGTTTTCTTCTTCTTGTTTAGTTATATGATGTTTATAGATAAAAGTGGGATACATCTACGAGATCACTTATAAATAGAATTGTATTTGCACTTTAGACTTGTTCAAAGGCTGGTTGATCTTTATAGGCTAACCAATCCTCAAATTGTCCCACAAAGTTAGGTAGTTTGAGATATATTATGTAGTTATTATTAATAATTTATCTAGTTCTTGTTTGACATTATAAAAATTTCTTAGCATTTTTACTATTATCCAAATGTGAACTATACCGATATATAGTTTATACAATTGGAAAACTATTAAGAGATGCTATTGAAATCTCTAAGTGTAAGAAATGATAAGCATGGATAAATTGATACAATCATAACTACCAAAATATCTCTAATGGGATAGGGCTTTACTTTTTAGAATTAGAGTAATATGGTGGGTTTAGGGCACATAACAAACATTGATCATAATACTCAATTCTATAAAAAGCTATTTTCTTCTTATTCAATTATACGATATTTGTAGATAAAAATTAGATACATTTATAAGATTGCTTATTAGATGAGTATTGGAATGGTGCATTGGCACTGATTAAGAGAGCTAAAATCTTTATTTATAAAAGGGGTTTAGTGAGATTCCTATATATGAAATACGTGAACCTATTATTTCAAAAATTAGTACTATTAAAGGCACATATTATAAATAATGGGTTTCATCCATTATACACGAATTGGGCATGTCATGGTAAGGTGGATGGTTTGACTTTTGAGGGGACAGAAGGACGTCTCCTAATGATAGGTATGAGATGATAGGCATTATACAAGATTTCATTGACCTATGTAATTAAAGAAATAGCTTAGGATACTAATACAAATACGATGTTTAACATGTGAGTTGCATTATTGTGAACTGTGAATGATTTTCCTATATAAAACAATCTCTCTAAGTGGAGTGGATAATGATATAAATCATGTTTTATGTGTAGTGATGATACTCCATCAATTTAGACTAGGGGAAAAATAGCCTATGTTGGTCATTGTTACTAGCTTCTGAGAAGTCACATATAGAGAAATAGGAAAGAGTTTAATGAGAAGTTCGAGAGGAAAGCCCTTCCTTGTCTTCTTACCAATAAAATTATCATGGATTAACTAGGTAAAGTATCTTAGAGACTTTTTGGAAAACATATTCAATTTGGTGGTCTAAAATAGAAGAGATGTGCTAATGAACTTAATTAGAGTAAGAGGAGTATATTTTTTAACCTTTTATATTAGCAGACAATAAACCTAAGGCATAATATTGTGGTGTATGTTGAGAAGAATGCATGTGATAGTATTTTAGGTATATTGTTAGACATTAAGCATAAAATAAAAGATGCAAATAATGCAAGATATGATCTAGCAGATATGGACATAAGGCCAGACTTACATTTATATTAGGAGAGAGGTAAGCTTTTCAAACCACATGGTGTATACATACTCAATGAGGATGGATAAAGATAGTTCTACCAATTTATAAGAATGTGAAATTCCTGATGGATTTACTAAGAATCTTAAGAAGAATGTGACTAGTTATGATATGAAGTTAAGGGGATTAAAATCACATGATTATTACATTATCATGTAAAGATTGTTAGGACCTTCAATTCAACCATTTTTGTTGAAGGAATTATCATGTCCAATTGTTGAGTTATGTAACTTTTTCAACTAAATATATGCTAGAACTCTCAACATGAGGGATATCTAGCAAGCAAAACAAGACATTGTCATCATTTTATGCAAGCTTGAAAACTATATCCTTCGACATTCTTTGATATAATAATTCAACTAGTGATGCATTTATTTGATGAAACATTGTAGAGTGGTCCCATTCATTTTTTATGAATGTAACTATACAAGAGATACATCAAAAAGTTGAAGGATTATGTTAGAAATCATGCTCAACTAAGGGTTTAATCATAGAAGGATATGTTATTGATAAGGCATTAATATTTTGTTCCATGTACCTGAAAAGAGTAAAAACTAGATTTAATTAACCTAATCAAAATTAAGACATAGCATCCAAAGACGCAGAAAGGACATTGTTAGTATTCGGATCTTAATGTTAACCAATAGAGAAGAAGATTATTTCTCACTTCGACAAAAGAGATCGAGATGTTGTTATATGGTACATCTTAAATAATTATGTTGAGATCAATAAGTATGTCCAGTAAGTCTTCATAACCATTCATACTTTTATTCTAATTAATTATGATGGACTAAAATACATATGTTATGTAGTAAACCCCAATAAGAACTCAAACAAAGTAGTGGTGAAAACATTAATCGATTATAAAGAATAAAATTCCTTGCATGGTTCTACTTTAAGGTAAATGCTTGTACTTTCCAATTATGCTATACCAATTATATAAATATTGTTCCTTAATTATACTTTTTTCCTAGTTTAACTTTTATTAGCAATGTTATTTTTATAGATGTACTATTTATATAATAATTGTTCCTTAAAAGCTATGAAAAGCTACTATCGTTAGCTTTCGGTCCTAGTTTTACTATTATAATATACTTTTCATATGTTATAAATAAAGTGTGCTTTGTAGTTGAAACTTAGGATACAAAGCATAGAACATAGAAAAATGGTATTTTCATTTTAGGAATTGATGGTAACATGTTTCAGGGTGTATTGGAGGACATTATAGAGTTAACTTATTTAAATAAATATAGTATTACTCTATTCAAGTGCAAATAGTATGATACTAATATAAGAAAGAGGAAACTTTGAATTGACAAAAACATTACAAGCATCTTTGTTAATGGACAGTAGTGTGAAGAAGATAACCTTTACATAATTGCAACCCAAGCAAAACAAGTCTTTTTGCATTAAGGATCTTCTCAATAAGTTAAATCTAAGGGGCATGCATAATATAATGCATCATGACATGTGGGATTTATCCAGTGATAATGCTAGTACATAAGACTTGCCATTCTTACAAGACATTAACTCCTTCAATTTTAACTCATAATTGACCTTGTAGATTTCCACTTAGTAAGCTTGAAGGATTAGAAAAATAGTCCTTCAATTGTTTCACCTTCCAAGAATATTAGTTTTGCCATAAAAGGAGTGGATGATTTCATCAATGATGAAGATAATTTAAAAGATAAAATGATTGAAGATTATATCAAGAAAAGGCTTTTACAGTCTAATGATGATGGAGAAAATAAACATGAGGATGAGCCTAATACTTTCATTGACACTGACTCAGATTAGGGTTTAATATTTTTTTTATATTGCAACTCATAATTATGTAAAAGTAATTGTATAATTTTATTATATAAATGTAATAATTTATATGTTGCCATCAATTGGTTCAATTATTGACTTTTCTTTCTAATGTTTATAAAATGTATGTTTTCCTAGCCATGGTTGAAGTCGAGGCATATTACCATAAAGGTGACAATAAAGGGGACCCTCCATAAATATTTTTTCTTAATATTCCTACTTAAGTTAATTATTTATTACATATAAATTCATGGTACTAACATTTTCTATATCCATCAAAGTTATAGCTCCAAAAACAAGAGGCCCAAATAAGTCCTTCTAGTTGCATGAAAAGGTAGAAAAGGGAGAGGGAAGATGGGTTCCTGTAAAGTTTGATACGACTAGTATATGACATATGGTCAATCAGAATGCTAGCCATCTTCTACATAATACTGGTAGCATTATTTCAGCCTATATCTCTCCCTACTATAAATTATAACGGTCAATACTTTAGTGGTTGCAAAATAGAGTCATATAAGAGGTTTGCGTGAGTATCGATGTTTTCCTTATATTTATTGTTTTATATTCAATATTGAAATTATTGGATATAAACTCAAAATTTTTTTAAATATCTTCTAATACAATCCTACTTTAATTTCTAAGCCCTTTTTGAGCTTAAGCGATAGAGAGTGATTAGTAGTTTGATGCGGACTGCTGCCGACCTTTATAGCAATTAGAAGTATAGGCTGAATTAGTACTTTCTCTAACAAGAGGGTGATTGGGAATAGGGGCTCAACTTGGATTATACTAGGTACTCCGTGCTACCATCTATCTCACTCCAAACTTAGTAAACATATGTGGAGTTCTTTGATAACAATTGTTATAGGGTAAGTATAATATTTAATAAATTTATGTGGTTATTTCATACCTTTAAATTATATTTCAGCTATAACTCTTAAATGTAACAATTTTGTATAGTTATTTGCCAATTTGTAAGAATTGCTTATGAGAAATGCAGGGAATAGGATAAAGAAGGTAGTGAATGACTAGCATGGATCTAAATCCATTGCAACACATCATTATGATAAAGTAATTTAACTTATCATTCATGATTTAAATGTATAATCTATTTGTCAATCATGTTCATATTTTTTTAGTAAAACACAAATAAAGAAATATGGATACGAGTGAGCTGTAGTTAGTGTCGAAGAACTTTAAGGAACGACACACGTATGAGATAGGGGAGTAGGTGCATATAATTCCAGAATAGTACTATGTAAGTTAGCTAAATCATACATTTTAATGATAGAAATTTTATAAATATATTATGTAATCCTTATAATTGATTTTTGTTTTAATAAATCAAGGTGAGAACAACTGAGCTAGCGACTTAGTGCATGTAGTCTAATGTATCATCCATTAGCTTGCCTAAAACTTTTGTACAGATCGACAAGATTGCCATCACCAATAAGGTGTTTAGCACTCGTCAACGATATAGGAAGGCAATCGATTATGTGCTTATTAGCCAATCATTCCCTTCCCTTGGCACTTTTAGCTCTAGGGTGGGGTTACAACACTTTTCCTAGGTCAGAGTTGTAGGAGCAGCTATAGTAGAGTAAACAATAACTTAAGCAAAATTAGCAGTTGATTCAAAAACAGCAATAATAGCTAGCTCACCAACAAGGGGTGCAATATCAATAGGGGATTTAATTTACCATGCTTACTTCCCTATTTAGACAATATGTGCTTACATTGCCTATGCCTCCTTTTACAACTATATAGCATGGGATGAGCATATTTGCACCAGTAGCACCTCTGGCCTTGCCACCTCTTCCTATTCGGCCATCGTCTTTAATGTATCACCCATATCATTAGAATTATGATAGCTTTGGAATAGATGATAATACATCTAGATATTTAAATTCTAACCTCCTTTTCCCTTAGATTTTTATTATGTATATATAATTTTTTTTATTTTCATATATAAACATTTATATATCTTAAATATTATGAATATTCATTTCTTAATATGGATTTTTTTTATCACTAATACCATTGGTGCATTTTATTTTTAATATTCAAATTAGATAAAATAAAATAAAAAAATGTTAAAATTATTTTATTATAAGTAAATTTCTTACTAAATTAATTTAATTTAAGTAAAATGAAAAATATTAATATTTATCTATTAAATATAAATATTAATTTAGTTATAATTTTAACTTAATATAATTTATTTTAATAATTTAAAATTTTTATTTAATTTTATTTAAATTTTAATTTAATTATAAAACTTTGTTATCGTTATATGTATAATCATTGTTGTATGTTTGAAATAAAAATATAAAAATTAAAATTTTAGATTTTGTGATAGCAATGCCTTAGTTGAAAGATGACATAGTAGTCATTGTAAAGTGAAATTTTAAAATATTTAAAATTTGAAAATTATTTCAATGACAACAATCTCGTTACTAAAAGTTAAATTTTAATTTTTATATTCTTAATTTACATCTACAATGATGATAATATTGTCATTATAAAGTAAAATAAAAAAATTTTCATTTTTGAATTTTGAAAAAATTTTCAATGATGATTTTGTCCTTATAGGAATTCTAATTTTTAGCGACAACAATTTTGTCATTAGTGTTAGTGCTAACACCAACCACTTTTTGCTGATGACATTTTCTCCAATCATTTTTACATTCACCAATGACTAAGATGTCTACATTAATGACAATTGTCATTGTTAAAAGATTAATTTCTTATAATATCACTATTATGTTCTTAAATTTTATAAGGAACATTTGAATTTCTTATTCTTGCATACCAAGAAATTTAATTAAAATTACATATTGATGATGTGGGTATAACAAGTGAAAGTAATATTTTTATGTGATAAGTGGAATGAGTAAATTGTGATTGTTAAATTTTATGTTGATTATCAAAATTAAAGTATAATTAAAAATTACATGATCAATTAAAAAAAATTCACATAATCATATAAAAAAGTCACAAAATTTTATTATTTAATTCTATTCTAGTAACACAAGATTTAAGAGTTGATTCTTCTTCCTTTTTTTTATTCCCAGATCAATACAATGTTCTGACTTGATATATTTCCCCATGGTGTAATAGTAAACAAAATTATATGTATTATGTTTGGAATGGCATATGCAGCATATAATCTTTAGAAGTTACAAATTTTTGGGAAATATTTACGTGAAATCATATAAGAGGCAAATCCCATTAACATGATGAATTTGGCACCAAATTGAAGTTTAGTAGCCCTTCAATTTAGCAGAGTAATATTTTGTCTATATCTGCGACACAGGGCTATAGTAAACATTTGGCTCTTGAACATTATAGAAACGCATATAAATTTTATACGTAAAACTCATATGCTTTCTTTATCATTATATAACTGTGGATTCAACTCTTTTAAAATATAAGATTGCACTTTAAAAAGGAAAGTAGAATATCATAACAACAAATGAGAAAATTAAGAATTTCAAATCTATTAAATAATAATCGATTAAAAGATTAGTATTTAAAATTATAATTACCCATATTGTCATAAAAAATTATGATATAAGTTTACTCTTTAACATGTATATGGGACCTTAAAGAATCAAGATCCCAAAAAGTGTTTATTCATAACAACAAACTCATAACTTTTAGTTTTATGAAAATAATATATATAAACACAAAAATAAAAAATTAATTTTAGTTAAATATAAATATTTAAATAATTATTATAAGATATTATTATGCTTCTTTCTCCCTCCATGGGTCTTACTTAGATTCCGTTTCGCGTAATAAATAAGTTAACTTATAACTTATTGACCTGATCAATAAGTTATAAGCTAACTTTTAAAGGTGGTTCTTATACTAACTTATAAGTTATTCCAGGTAACTTATAAGTTCTAATTTAATAAGTTACTTAGAATAGTTTATAATTTATAAGTTATCCCTTTTTTAATTTTTTTTAAATTTATCCTTATTCCTTTTATTAATTTATAACTCATACATTTTATAATATAAATTTAAATAATTTTTATAAAATATAATTAATTATATTTTAAGTAATTATAATTTTATAATAAATAATAAAATAAAAATTATATAAGTAAATAAATATATAAATTTATAAAATATTAGAAACAATACTTTTATTTTAAACTTTTTAATTACATTAATATAATTTTATTTTTAAATAAATAGAAATTATTTTAATTATATATATATTTCTAGTAATATATCCTTTTATATCATTTTACAATTTTAGCTAATTTAATAACTAATTTTATGAAATACTTTAATTAGTTTATCAGCTATTAATTATCAGTTATAAATTAATTTATTAGCTATCAAGTAGTTTATCAATTATCAGCTAACTTATCAGCTAGTTACGTAAAATGGAGCCTTAGTGTTACAAGTAATTTTTAAATATTTCATTTTATTATTATTAAATTTTTTAATGATATGGGAACAAATTTATATATACTTTGGGAACAATTTGGTATGTGCGGAAGGAAAAAAAATTAGTATTCTTGAATTTTTTTCTTTCTTGTTCAAAAGTAAATGTAAAAGAAATAATTGAGGCAAACTGTGAGAAGTTTCCCATTTTGAATTGAATATAGTTTTTTCTTTTTTCTTTTTTTTTTAAGGGAAATAATGAGGGCGGGGGAGCTTTTTTTATTAAAGTATTCACAAATTTTTCTACTTCCGATGAAAATTATTGTTCATTTCTTATTATTGGTGATATCATTTTAAAATTTTTTATTTATTTTTATTCATTATTTAAAAATTTTAATAAAATATTAAATATATTTTTTCAATTTTATCTTTCTTTTTATTAATAAATACAATATTATTCTACACATTCATCTTGAGTTATTTCAACAAATTTATTTCATGTTTCTCTTTCCATTTTCAACTATATTAAAATTTGTACATGAAATATGAAATATAATAAAGAGAGGGGTTTACATGTGCATTTGAATTTGATTACAAATTTCAAATGAAAAAAGAATTAAGAACAGATTAAAATTTTATTTTAAATTAAAGGGTAATTTTAGAAAATTTATTAAAAATAAATAAATAAAACTATTTTTTATCTCTGTGAAGATAATTAAGTATAATAAATAATAAAAAACAGAAGGAGTTTTCAAATAAAAGTTGGTGAAAATCATTATATTTCTCACTAAATTAACATTTTATATATTAAAAAAATCCGTTGGTGATGATTTTTGCACAACTTGATTTTTGCACAACTTTCGCCCAATGAGTATTTATGGCTTTAGCACATTGTACTTATTGGTTGACTTTTGATGGTTCTGTTTCATTTTTCAAATGAATATTTTTTAACTTTGATGAGGACTCGGCGAACAAATATTGCTTTCAATCTCCTTCGGGCAGCTTTCACTAACATTTGAATATATAAACTCAGAAAAAACAAAAGTTGAGGATATAAACTAATGCAATTTTGATATAAATGAAAAAACAAATTATTATTACGTACTTATCATGGTGTGTGAATGTGATTACTAATTTGGCTTAATGGAAAAATGCACTATATAAAAAAATTAATAAAATAAGACCATTCTCTTTCACACTTTTTAATAATGGTAAGAATAATTAAATTATTAAATTTATATATGTAAAAAATAAGAATCAAATTTTGGATGTAGTAAAAGGTATCAAATCTTTAAGAAATATCATATATTACTTGAGTTAAGAGATATAAAACTTGTTTGGATATATTTTTATTTTTTTATTTTTAGAAATTATTCTCAAAAATTATTGTTTAAAACTCTTTTTATATTTTTAAAAACTATTTTTTAATTTAAAGAAAATAAAGAATAAAATATATTTGGATAAGTAAATAAAAATTATTTTATTTAATTACAAAACTAAAATAAAAAATAAAAGAATAAGTTAAAAAATCAAAAATTTATTTTATTTTTATCTTTGAACTACAAATTTGGAATTATAGTTTTTGAAAATAAATTTCAAAAATAGTTTATCAAACAAGAATTTCTATTTTTAAAATAATAAACAAATAGACTTATAATATCTGAAAGAGTGACTTGTGATTATTAAACTTTGTATTAATAGTTAAGATTAAAATTTAACATCATATATTCTTTTAAATAATTATGTGATTTTAGGTGATGTTTTAATTATGGGCATCAATATAAAATCTAACGATTATGATTCATTCTTTTCACTCTTATACAAGTGTAGTGATCTTATTTGATGTGTTTGAGAAATTCAGCATCCTTTAAAATATTAAATGCATCAGTCAATTTAGATAAAGAGTAAACATAATATTTAATCTTTTAGTTATAAATATGATAATAATTATATCTTTCAAATTTCATAATTAGTATTATTAGTATCTTATCTTTTATTTTTATTATAATTATTCATTCATTCATTCATTTATAATATTAAAATAAAATAAAAATTAAAAATAATTATTGAGTCTCACTTTAATAATATCAAATAAATATTTGTTAAATCTCACCTTAACAAAATTAAATATATACTTACCTTTTATTGAATTCCTTTTTTTCGTAATTTGTTTTAGTATTACAAATAAAGAAGAGATAAATAATTATTATAAAAATAAAACAAATCATGATATTATTTGTAAAATTTGAAAATATAATAAGCATTATTTGTATAAATCGAGGAGTAATTATGTTTACTCTCTGTATAAACATCATATGTAAAGATTTAACACAACAAAAAAAAATAGATCTTTGTTATTACAATATCCTTGTTGGTTATAGAGAAGGATGAGAACAATCTTGTTGAGAAGACCAATATCTATATAAGAAAGAAGACTTTTATTATGTTGAAAACAAATTTGATATATAGATGGATCAAGCCTATTCTATTTATAATTAACAGAATGCAACTGATATCCTAAAATTAAGCCATTAAAACTTGAAGCAAAAAAAATAGAAAGCATGATTAACAACCCATTAAACTAACTTAAGTTATTCAACAAAGAATCAGAATTAATACTAACATACCTAGACCAAGCTATTCATAACTTTAGTTTTAATACCAATGTTGGTTATAGAGAAGGATAAGAACAACCTTGTATCTGATTCATCAAGGCATGAATGATGAGGTCTTTAAAAAGATAGTAGTAGCAACTACATCTAGAGAGGCTTGGAATACTTTGATGACAACATACCAAGGTGCTGAAAAGGTTAGGAAGGTGAAACTTCAAACTTTGAGATGTTAGTATGAAATTCTACAAATGGAAACTTCTAAAATAGTTGCAACTTACATTAGCCGAGTGCTTGTTGTCCCAAATCAAATGAAAATATATGGAAAGGAATGCAAAGAGCAGGCCAAAGTTGAAAAGATTTTATGGTTGCTCACATGTAAGTTTGACCATGCAGTGGGGGCAATTGAAGAAGCTCATGATCTTGCTACAATGATAGTTGAAGAATTATCTAGCAGTCTGTGAGCTCATGAGGAACGTATGAATGAGAAGCAATCTAAGAAGCCAATTGCACAAGCTCTTCAGGCATAGGTTGCTATCAGAAGTGAACAAAATAGTGAAATAAGAAGAAAGGCTGGTAGTTCTCATGGAAGAGGAAGAGGACAAGGTAGTTGTTACCCCAATAGAAGAACCAACTAGAATAATGACCAAGAAAAATTAAACTCAAGCCAATATCAGAATATAAAAGGCCTAGGACATGGACATGGTCAAGGAAGGTATGACAAATCTATTGTTGAGTGTTATTCATGTCACAAACTTGGCCATTATTCAAGTGAATGTAGAAACAAGCAATATGCTTAGCAAGCTCACTGTATACAACAAGACGATGATGAAGATGGAAGCCATACTCTCTTGATGGTCACTGCAACAAGTGAATCATCAAATTGTCACACTTGGTTTCTTGATATTGGGTGTACCAACCACATGTGCGGCAAAAAGGAATTATTTGCTAATCTTGATGAATTATTCCACATTAAAGTTAAATTTGCTGATAATAGTGCTATACCAGTGTTGGCAAAAGGATAAATTCTTATTAACTTGAAGAATGGAGATCATCAGTATATTTTTGACATCTTCTATGTGCCAAGTATGAAAACTAATCTGTTAAGTGTAAGTTAACTACTAGAAAAAGGGTATGTCATGAATCTTTACGACTAAAAACTCTTCACTTTTAATAAAGACAGTACATTTATTATTAAGGCACTTATGACTGGGCATCATATGTTCCAAGTTGATATTTCTAGTGGTATCTATCATTGTCTTAATGCAATTATGAAAGATGAGTCTTGGTTGTGGCACTTGCGATTTAGACATTTGAATTTTCATTGCTTGAAAATGCTTGCTCAAAAAAATATTGTTAAAGACATGCCTACTATACATCATCCTGGACAGTTATGTGAAGCTTGCACACATGGGAAGCATCATATGAAACCTTTTATAACAAAACAGCAAAAACATTCATCCCAACCACTTAAGATTGTCCATTCCGATGTATACGGCCGCATGAACGCTATATCAAATGGTAACAATAGGTATTTCTTGACCTTTATTGATGATTTCACCTGAAAAATTTGAATATAATTTTTACAAAGAAAGTTTGAAGTCTTTAACTGTTGTAAAAAATTCAAAAATGCATGTTAAAAAATGGAGTGGTAGATTTATTAAAATCTTGTGTACTAATGGTAGAGGTGAATATGCCTCCGATGAATTTAACAAATATTATGAAGAATAGAAGATAAAGCATAAGGTTACTTGTCCATACACTCCACAATATAATGGAGTTGCTGAATGAAAAAATAAGACAATAATGCACATGGCCAAAAGCTTATTAAAAACTAAAAAAGTACCCAATTCCTTTTAGGGAGAAGCTATCTCATGCTCAGACTACCTCCTAAACAGATCTCTAACTAAAAGTATTTAGAATCTCACCCCTATAGAAGCTTGAAGTGGTGTCAAGCCAAGTGTGAAACACCTTAAGATGTTTGGTGCTATAGCCTATGCTCATATTCTAGCAGAGACAAGGGGAAAGCTAGATGATTAAGCTAAAAAGACAATCTTCATAGGCTACAAGAGTGGAGGGTACAAGCTGTTCAATCCTATGACAAAGAAAGTGATTGTTGGGTGAGATGTCACTTTTGCTGCAGAAGAAGCTTGGAATTGGGACTTAGATAACCATAAAGACTCTCAGTTGCACGTAATTTCTATCCTTCCTAAAAAAGTAGAAGTTCCAATCACAAATGGGGAAGACTCAAGTTCTACCTAAACTCCTCCTTTGCCATAAGCTCCAATTAAATTTATGAGGCCAAGATGACAACATCAACCATGAATCCACTTGCAAGATTATAAGGTAACTCTTAATGATAATGGAGAATTGGTATACTTGCCTTTTTTTTATAAATCTTAAACCAATAAAATTGGAGGAGGTAATTCAAGACCTTAAATGGGTGAGTACAATGAATGAGGAGATTAGTGCAATTGAAAGGAACAACACATGGGTACTTACTAATCTTACATAAGGTCATAAGGCCATTGATATCAAATGGGTTTTCAAAATAAAGTTGAAACCAAATGGTAAGGTGGAAAGACACAAGGCTTGATTGGTGGCAAAAGGATTTGAGCAAAGACTTGGCTATAATTATCAAGAGGTGTTTTCACCAGTTGCTTGAATGGAAACTATTAGGCTTATAATTGCCTTAGTTGCACAGAACCAATGGAAGATTCATCAAATGGATGTGAAGTAGGCCTTTTTAAATGGACCACTTGAGGAAGAGATGTTTGTTGAACAACCTCCAAGATTCATCAAGCAAAGAAGTGAAGATAAGGTGTACAAACTAAAGAAAGCCTAGTGTAGTCTCAAGCAAGTGCTAAGGGCTTGGAATAAGCGAATTGATTCTTTTTTTTTTTTTGAGATTGGCTTCAACAAATGCCCATCTGAGTATTCTTTATATGTGAAGGGTAATGATTCTAGTGGTATGTTGTTGGTGTATCTATATGTTGATGATTTGATTTTTATAGGTAATAATTCAAAAATGAATGAAGATTTCAAGAAGTCAATCTTTTAGAAGTTTGAAATGACATATCTTGGCCTAATGTCATATTTTCTTATTATAGAAGTCAAAGCAATAATGGAATTTTTATCTCTCAAAAAACATATGTTGCAAAAATTTTGAAGAAGTTCCATATGCAAAATTGTAATCCTGTGAGAACTCATGTGGAGGTTAGAACAAAACTGTCAAAGAATGGAGAAGGAACCCCTGTTGATTCAACCTATTTTAAACAAATTATGGGGAATTTGAGATATCTCACATGTACAAGGCCTGCTATCTTATATGGTGTTAGCTTGATTGGTAGATTTTTGGAATCTTCTCATCAATCTCATATGTTAGTGGCCAAGAGAATTTTGAGGTATCTAAAGGGTACTTGTGATTATGACTTATTTTACTTTTCATCAAGAGCCTACACTCTTATAGGTTATTCTGATAGTGACTAAGGTGGAGACTTAGATGATCCAAAAAGTACTACTGGGTACTGTTTCAAATTTGGCAACATAACTTGTTCATGGTCTTCAAAGAAACAATCCATTATAGCACTCTCAACATGTAAAGCAGAATATGTAGCTATAACATAAAGTGAATGTCAAGCCATTTGGTTATGCAGTTTGACGGGCCAAATTCATGTTTCAAAGGAGGGACCCATGAAGATTTTTCTTGGTAATAATTTTGCAATTAAACTAGCGAAAAATCCAATTGCACATGGAAGAAGTTAGCATATTGACATGTGGTTCCACTTCCTACGAGATTTGGTTGAAAAACAAAATATTGAGTTAAAGTATTGTAAGTTTGAAAATTAAATTGCAGACATTCTAACTAAGCCATTAAAGTATGATGCTTTTATCAAGTTCAGAGGTTAGCTTGGAGTCACTATCTCTCTAAATCAAAATTAAAGGAGGGATGTTAGTATTAATTCTGATTCTTCATTGAATAAGTCAAGTTAGTTTGATGGGTTGTTAATCATACTTCATTTTTTTTTTTTTTTGGCTTCAAGTTTTAGTGGCCTAATTTTAGGAGATCAATTGCATTCTATTGATTATAAATAAAATAGCCTTTATCCATTTATGTATCAGATCTGTTTCCAGCATAATAAAAGTCTTCTTTTTCTATATAAACATCGGTCTTCTTGACAAGGTGGTTCTTATCCTTCTCTGTAACCAACAATTCTTAGAGTATTGGTAGATACCTTCCCCGGAGTCTTCCACTCCAAATCCCCTGCATTGCATATTCCAGCTTCTCAACGCTTGGGTCCAAGACACGTTCATCCAAAATGCTAGTTATTGGGAAAAATCCAAAGTCAATGGTCATAGATCCAACTATTTATGACGAGTGTGGCGAAATTGACTTGAATTTTGAAGCCAGGCTACTGCTCTGTTTGTTTTATTAAAACATATTTCTATAAAATATTAAAATAAAAAAGAAATATTTTACTTATTTAATATTAAATATGAAAATTTTGAAAAAAATAACTTTTTTTAAAAAGAAATCTACTTTTATTCTATTTTAAAATTTTAGGTATTATTTTTTCTAATTATTAATATAAATGATATATTATTCCTTTATTAATATGTATATAAATGATATTTTCTTATAAAAAATACTTTTCGATCAAACGAAACCTGCATGTCATTTACTTTAACATGAATTTGCCTTCCCTTGATTTTATTTTGATGGATTATACTCCTTCTCTATCAGTAAAGAAATTTTTTATTTTTGTATTTATCACTTTAAAAAATTAAATAATATTATAAAAATTTTAAGACAAATATTTTTATAATTAAAATTATAATATTCAAAAATAATAATTCAATGATAAAATACTTAATCTTTTAAAAAGTAAAATTTCTTATCGCATTACCATTAGAAATTTAATGAAATATTACTTTTTTTAATTTTACTTTTCTTTTTCTCTAATATGTTTCATTACTTTAAATTTTTATTTTATAATATCTCAATAAATTTATTTCATCATATTTCTTTCTTCATTTTTAGTTGTTTTGAATTTTCTAATCATAAAGTTGAAAATATGTAAAAGTAGAAAAAGAAACAAGATAGAGTAAATTTTAATTTAGATTACATAGTAGTTTTAAAAATATACTAAAAATATATGCATTAAATTATTTTCTTAATCTTTATAAAATAATTATAAGCAACAAATAATAAAGAACGGAAAGTATTTTTTTTTAGTGAAATCACTGAGTAAAATAATGTGATATAATACATTATCAATGGCACACAATTATCAATACATAAGCCTTTAAGTTAAAACTTTTTAAATCAAGTGATATTTGATTTGTTTAAAAAATTTTATAGCTTTCATCATATCCAATATTCCATCTCTAATCCTTATAATTTAACCAATCCAATAATTGCAAAAATAAAAGAAATATGTGAATCTTTAAATTATAAAAAACACCTTATGATCATAGATTCTGATTTCAGATTGGACAGATTCATTGGGCTTATTTAACATTTTCCATTATTTATATAATTATAATCCACCAATTGCTTTTCCAGGAAAAGATTGCATTTGGAATCTTAGATGCATCAAGAAGAAGATTTTGTTCTATAAACTTTAAACCCTAAATCAAATGCTTTTTAATAAGGAATGCCATCATTAAAATTTAGGGATTTTAGGGAATTTGTTTTGGCATGGATGAGGGAGTTAAAGATTTTAGGGAATTTGTTGTCAAAGCTGAATTAAACCACAATGCACAAGAACGGGTGGAACCATGACGTTTGAGGATGACGGGGAATCGGTAGCCGGAGTTCTGCAAGGGATTGCTCTCCTCGAAAAAATTAATCACACAAGCAGCTAATAAATTATTTAATTGTTGAACTAGTTAAAAAAATATAAAAATATATATTAATATAAATATATATATATAAATTAAATTAAATTATATTTATTTAAATGTTAAATTATATTAGTGTAATTGAAATATTTGAAATAAAAATATAATATTTAAAACTTAATTAATTATATTTTATGATATTACATATTTATTTACATATATATTTTTATATAATTATAATTCAAAATAAGGATAAGATTAACTAAAATTAAATTAATTATAACTTATAACATCACTTATTTATTTACTTGTTTTTATTTAATAAGTTGTATTATATATATATATATATATATATATATATATATATATATTGTACATTTAATCTCTTTAAAAAATTAAATTGGCCCTTCTAAGTAAAAATTCAAAGTAAAATATTCTCTTCCTTCTTTTCTAATATACAAAGATTGAGGAGAGTAGTTAATAGTTTCAAATTTTTACTACTAATATCGCATTCATTGCATATAAATTTATTGATCATTTATTAGGATAATAAGTAAACTATTTGAAAATAGATAATAAATACATTTTTTACTATGATTTAAATAAAAAAACTCTTTACAATGACCGTAAAAATGGAATTGAGGAGCATTATGCAATATAATTTAAAAAATCTTTTTTAAGGCAATTAACAATTAATGATATTTGCAAAGTTATGTTCGTACATATACTACGGCTTTTGTCATTTTTTTCTTTTGGATCATGAATTTTATTTTGCAATTTTAATTTCTATGAATTATATGTGCAAATCATGTAGATTTTTATATTTTTCACAAGAATTACAATATTATTCAAAACTTTACATAAACATTAAAAAAATAGTTCTCCCGTTATGAGAAAAATTTAGACATTTATAAATTTTTATAAAAAAAATTACCTACTCTTTTATCAATAATAAATTACAACAGATACCGATATGTATTGTTCCTAAAAAATTCCTAAAACCTTCTTCCGGCCGAATTTTTTCGAGTCGGTTGGGACAGAAAATTTGAGTTATTTAAAAATGATCACCCACGGATTTCGAAACGGAAAATAAAGCTCTTGCCCGATAAATGACGAGTTTACTAGGCCAACTTCACGGATATATGTTCTATTTGCGTATACGAGATGCGCCAGGTCCATGCATTCGCGGAACGCCAGAGCGCCCGTGAGAAGCCCAATAACAAGCTATTGACCGACACTTTTCCCTTTAAGAATTACTTTAATATCATGCGGTCCTTTGGCCTACATAGCACACATTAACATTAAGAACAGACACTGTACTTGCTCTTAACCGAATGGTCAAGGTCCCAAAAGGGCGAGAGAGGCATGCTTTGCATTGGTTTAGTCTTCCCCTTTTATATAACACTCTTCCTTTAGCACTTTCAATCCTCAGCAATGTGGGACTTAGTCACATACTAAGCGACTCCATTCATCATATCAACCAGCGAAATTGAAAAATTGAGGAAGAATTCCTAAGTTTGGTTCCAATGTGCGCACTTCAAATTAGTGTATTTTATTTTGGTGGTGTCTTCACCTTCAAATCTATATACAGAAACAACAACGAAACACCAGCAAGACGTATATAGGAGTGAAGCTATATATTATGCACTTATGATGACTTCGTTATTTGACAAGACAGGGCCTTGTAATTGTGTGTAGGTTCCATCTCCAAAGCCTACATTGCAATTAGGGATAGCAATTTATCTATAGATACAAATATGAGTAAAGATGAATACATATATAGATTTTAAGAAATAAATACAATTATGAATAAGAAAATATTTGTGAGATTTTATTGGATGTGGAGTGTGGGTATAGAGACAATGTTATTTAACCCTCTTCATACCTATATTATATAATATTATATTATATGATAATGAACATTTATGTATACAAATTTATTTAATTATATACATAATGATTAAATGTATAATAAATTATGATATTAAATATTATGTATTATGCAGTGTATTTGAATAAAACTTGATTTAATTTGTTTTCATTTATATTTGCTTACTTGAAATTTTTAATTCGTTCAATCAAATAAAATGAGTTGCCAAATTGAATTGAATGATTTATAAATTTAATTTGAGCCAAATTTGAATAAAAATTGATTTATATGAATATGAATCAAGTTAAATTGGTTTAAAATTCAATTCAGCTCAATTCAACTGATATCCATCCATTCTCTAAATTTTACTAGACATGATTTATGACTCTTGATATATATCAGATCATTGCAAGGCAGTAAAGTTAGGAAGAAAAAAATTATCTCCATTAATGAGTAGCACTTCTACAAAATTCTAATTACATGTCGATTGTTTTATAAAAATCATGTCAATTTACAAACCAACATAAACAAAAGTTATCATGTTAATTTTTTTTCTAAACAACTGACTTCTTTTCTTACA
The DNA here is from genome assembly GCA_020226215.1 of Sindora glabra. Classification (NCBI taxonomy): domain Eukaryota; kingdom Viridiplantae; phylum Streptophyta; class Magnoliopsida; order Fabales; family Fabaceae; genus Sindora; species Sindora glabra. The sequence goes on from CM035229.1 coordinate 45,699,452, forward strand.
ATTTTTTCATATTTTTTTAACCTTTCACGTTGAAAATAAAATCACTACCCTCTTCACCTTTCTTTCTATTATTGCAATAATTTGAGGGATATTTTAGAAATAGGCTATATAACATGCATTTCATAGTAGAAGAAATGCATGTAATAAATTCTTTCAATTTTTGTTTGATCTCTAATCCAAAGTTTCATATAAAATGATTTTAAGTGAATTAAGCTTTTGAATTACTTAGGGTCTATTTGGTTTAGGGGAAATAGTTTTTTGAAATCTATTTTCCCATTTTCTCGTGTTTGGACAACTGAAAATGTTAATCAATAGGAAAACAATTTTTAGTTAACTAAAAAGTTACTTTATTTTTTCGGAAATCAATTTTCCATTTTAAAAAAGGGAATTCATTTTCCAAAAACCTAATGCATCTTGTGCCTAAGCTGAAGTCGTCCCTCTCTGCTTTCTCTCCTTGTCACTCTCCTATTCTACAATCACCAGTTGATCTTAGCTCTTGTTTCAAATCTTAAATTAAGTATTATCATCTTTATCTCTTGGTATTCACATTTCTAATCATATGCCTACTTTATTTCTCTATTCTTTTGTGCTAAGCTCTGTGTTAGTGTCTTGTTTGAGACCCAAAATGATTTTGTATTCTGAAACTTCTACTCATTCATCATCCTTTCTATTTGTATTAAAATTGTTCTGATTTCGTGTTGAAATTTTACTATTATAATTTCTTTGTGGATATTTGTTTGACCATTTGCTAGTTTATGGATATTTCGTGGAAGTCGTACTGTGACAAATACATCACATCGAACCATATGTACACTAATCCAACTAAACCAGTTAAGTTCAAACAAATTGTAATCGCTATTGTAAAGATTACCCCAATTATTAATAGGGCCCACCATTTAGTGTGTTTAATTAGTTTCAATATGCTTTTCATCATGAACAAATTTTTCATTTTTGTTTAGAAAAGTCAAATCCCAAGTAATGAAGTTTTCATAGAAGAGTCATATGGTCCAACAACAAATCCCCTTCTGATTCATTTAGAATCTGAATATATTGCAGGTCACTGGTATTTTTTATTCATTTAGAACTTTGTGACCATGCAGATAAATTCTTAAAATCCATTTTAGCAGCGCCAATATTTATTTACCCACCTACCATAGAGTAGTTCCAAACTTCCAATTTGCAGTTCATGGAAGACAATACAAATTGAGAGATTAGGCTATGAAATTCTGTGATTCTAGTTTATAATATTATGTAAAGTCACTCATGGGTAGACTCGCAAATTATCATTCCGCCTCAAACTCATGAATGCAGAAGTGAGGTATTAGTCCTCGAGCTTTTAAAATCTTAACATAATAAACATGCCACATAAAAGTCACTAAGTTTGTGAAATCTGTAGCTTCAAAAAATTTAGCATGAAGTGTATCATGAGTATATAAATGAATCATCTATTAATTTTGGTCATATTCTGACATATTAGCGAGACTGGATAGGCTTGGTTTCATTGAATTGGGAACTCCCCTATTCTCCTTCTCCTTCTTCCTTTTTCTTCTCTTTTGGATGAACAAGAAAAGAAAGCTGTTTCTATTTTGAATTACACCAACTGTTTGAAAATTAGGAGTGCATAGATATCGTGGGGCCATTTCTGTCCTGCCTCTTAAGACAAGGTGACATATTGTTACACCCGGTCGGATTATATGTGTCATCATTAGCCGGTTTGATGAAATGCGTTCCTTGCAGTGCATATTTCTTTGTTTAGTACTGATGCAACGGAGCACTTAGTTATGACTGGTTGTGACCAAAACACCCATTTAGAATCAAATTTACTTTCTAAATGAGAACAACAAAAGAAATGTTCCTTGAAGTTCATCGGCATTGATCAACCATCAAGGAGCAAGGTTCCAACACTGAAATTAGAAAGGATTGGCTTTACCTAGTGGTGAGTTGCGTGAAGATTTCAAATATGCGTTTATGAAGATATTGATCAATTTAGGCTGGCTGCTGTTTTGTATCTACTCTTGGGTAGTAGATCAATTTCAACAATTATGTTGCAGAATTACTCGTGTTATTAGGGAGGGGAACAATTTTTAATATTCAGTTTGGTTCCAGTCTTTCTTGTGTGACAGTGTTGAGGCTTAGTATAATGGACAGAGCTTACCAATAAGAGCTCAAATTCTGTTTGTCTTGACAAAAAGAAAACCACATTGCGTTCTTACTGTCTATTTGGAAATAAGGGGAAAATGAAAAGTGGGCCAATTTTCCAAAATCTTACTAAAATATTGAGTAATGCCAGTTGCACAATTATTCTGTTCATAGTTATCTCTCATCTGAGAGAAATGTGGGAACACTCACCGTGGGTATGGGCTTTATACACTTGATTGATTTGTACGGCCAACACTTTGCATCAAGTTTTTTGTAGTAAGATTGTGATAGTCCACTCTTTCTTACTCATTTTTTTTTTTTACTGGCCAAGACTTGCATCCCTAGATGCATCTGGGAATGGAAACCCTTTTGAAAGTTTGCTTTATATTGTTCCTTGAAGTTCCTTGAACTTTTCTTTATTTTCTGCAAACTTCATCTAATATACAGTACTATTAATAGGCTTGCAGTTCCAGCTTAGTCTCGGTTAATAGATTCTCTTGCTGTGTTGGCCGTCCAATTTTTCTCATAAATGTGTCTTGCCTCAGTGAAAGCGAACTAGTGGACCTATTTGTTGTTGACATTCTAAGTTGAAAATTATAATATAGGGACGGGTAGGAAAAGTAGTAACTATTGGCCATGACAAAAGTGTAGGAGGGTTTAAAAAAAATGTATGTATAATCTGTATTAATGATTGTAACAATACAAAAATTACTTTTATGATAGACATAGGCATTGCATATGCTTTTGTCCAAAGATATTTCATCTAAATTTATAATGCAAAAATTACTTTTATAAACAATTATTTTGTTTTTATCACTCATGAATTCTTGGCGAAAGTTATTGTACTGGCCATGAATCATACATATATATCGTATAATCCCCATTAATTAAAAAAAAAATGGGGTATGGGACCACACAGTCTTTTGTTGATAACATAATATGCATTGGATACATATCCATTATTGGTGCTCGGCTGCCAGTTCTACATTGTAGCTGACAAGATGTGTTGACAGTCAAGCAAAACTTTGTCACTTTCGTTGCTCATATTAATTTCTACATATCCATTATTTTCTCATATTAATCTTTTCTTACCAATACATGTCAGTTAGTCACATGCTTTCTACTACTTTATAACTCCCTTATTGCTATTTATTTGATAGCATGTTAGATTTATTAAATTTATATTGATGAGTGCCTTTTATACAAGCATATCCTGCACATGAGCAAATATTTGAATAAAAAAATTGAGATGTATAATAAGATATCAATAGTGGTCGGAAGGAATATAACAATCGGCAGTTTTACTAAGTCTTTAACTGACATTGACGCTATAGAAAATAAAGTCAATTCCATTAATATATAAGATAAAAACTATTTTTGGTGATATAACATTTTTTATTGATGAAAATATAAATATTTTCTTTCATATTTGATGTAAGTAAATATAAAAATATATTTTCTTATTAGTATATGTTTATTACAAAATTATTTTCATAAAATTGTATATATTTAAAAAAATTATTAGAAGAAATTAATTTTTCTTTGCATATCAAATATTAAAAAATATTTTTTTCTCTATGTACCAAACAATAAAAAATTAATTTATTTTTCAAAAATATATTTCTTTAAGAAAACATTTTCTAGAAATTCCATTTTCTCTTGAATCAAATGGACCCTTAAATTCAAAAACCTTTTAGACATAATTTCATTTACAATTCATAGGACAACAATCCTATTTTGCAACAAGAAATAAGCATTTGACATAATAATAAATTCCTCTCTAAAATAAATAACATCATTGTGAACTAGCTCGATTAGAAAATGAAAATCGATGCTATTCGTGTTCAAAATTAAGGAAAACAAGCAAATTTTTCAGCAAACTTAAACTAATTAGCTTTGCTATTCCACTTTATAACTACCAAATGTGCCTAATTTTGACCTGAACACCTTTAGTTTAAACATAAGATGCATCAAAATAGACATCACAAAATGAATTTTATAGGCAAAATAGAAGTATACATTCCACTAATTATTGGCAAGGTATATATTTGAAAAGAAATTAGTGCCAATTTTTTTTATATAGTTTCTCTAATCAGAACTCCTTGAGTATGAGCATGAATTCTGGTTAACAAAAGAAAGATTTGTCTTAAACATAAATGCAGTCGTTTCACTTTCATATGTTGAGATACCCTCATTTTGAGCTTGAATTCTCTTATTTTCTTCTCTTTTTTTGTAATATTGCCGCATGGCCTCTAATTTCTTCTCATCTAATGCCTCACTTGAGTTTGAAACTGTGTCTTGGATGATACATTTTCCTTCAAGCATGCTTATCACTAAAGACATTGTAGGCCTATGAGTTGGAGAGACATTGGTGCACAGGAGAGCCACTTTGATCATCACTATTACCTCCTCTTTGTTGAAATCTTCACCTAATCTCTCATCGACTAGCTCTATTAGATCACCTTTTTCTTTCAAGAGAAGAGCCTGTTTCAAGAAAAATACAAATAAACAAACCCATTAGATTTAAGATCTAATATATATACAACTTTATGAGAAATATAATATGGAAGCAATCTTTTTATGATACAGGTCATGAAACTTAACAAATAAGGAAAGGCTTCTTGGACATGTCCTACCTTCACATTGAGCCTAGTTTTAGTATAGTATATGTGTAGTTAGTATAACTCTTTTCATGCATAGCCATATTTATAGGAGAGTAAAAGGGCATGAATGTATATATTATTTTACCCAATCAAGAAGGGACAAACAATCTTCTATAGGTTGGTTAACCATATTGCTAGTTCCACTAACAATTTCCAATGCTACAATTCCAAAACTATAAACATCTGCTTTATCGCTTAGATAACCATGCATTGCATATTCAGGAGCCATATATCCACTGCAACATTGAAAATTCATCTATTACAAAAAAAAATATAAAGATATTCCTTTTCTTTTATATCATTATATGTTAGGTAAAGCATATTCAACAAGGAATCAGTGGAATGACTCTGATTCCTATGTTTTCATACTATAATCATGTGTATTGAAAGTTTTCAATAAAGAATTTAGCCAAAATAAAATAAAATATGGGAACTCACTAAGTGCCAGCTATTCTGGTGCTTATATGGGTCGGTCCTCTTCATTAAGCTTCGCCAAACCAAAATTAGATATTTTAGGGTTGAAATCTTTATCTAGCAATACATTAGTAGCCTTGATGTCCCTATGAACAATTTTTAGTCTTGACTCTTCATGGAGATAAGCCAAACCTTTAGCGATGCCAATACATATCTTGCACCTTGTTGGCCAATCCAATTTTAAATGGTATTTTTCTGGGCCTTCATTTATATAAGTTATGTTTAAAAGATCGAAAATCAGTGTAAAAATAGCAATCAAACTTAAATAAAGTGAACAAAAAATTACCAAATAATGCGTGAGCAAGGCTATTATTTTCCAAATATTCATATATCAACAACAATTGATCTTCCTCCACACAACAACCATAGAGCTTAACTAGACAAGGATGTTGCAAAGCTGAAATTATACCAATCTCATTTATAAATTCACGATTCCCTTGCCTTGATTTTGAAGAAAGTTGCTTAATGGCTACTATTGTGCCATTTGAAAGAAAGCCCTGCACTTTCAAAAATGTAAAAATTTAGGAAGGCTGAAAAATAATACAGTGAGAAATGATCATAATTATAATTAAGAAAATTGTTTCACTATGTTAAGTACCTTGTAAACAGGACCAAAACCCCCTTCTCCAATCTTATTCGCAATATCAAAGTTATTTGTTGCTACTTTGATTTCTCGTAAGGTAAATAAACTAGTTTGTAGATCTAAATCCTTCAGCTCTGTTGAGAATAAAAGCAAACAAAATTTAGAAGTTCCAAATTGTAGGAAGATTGCTTATGATATAATACTTATGGAAGAATAGACACTATTTTAAGACAATATTAGTGTCATTAGATCCACCTTCCATATATTATAACTTTCTTCTAAATTAACAAGATAATTAGCTAGTATCAATGCTCAAATAAGTATATACCTAAATAATATTGCATAAAGAATTCAAATTCCATTTATGCAACCATTCCCTATTTTTCTTTTTTGTTTAAGCATTCTTGAATACTTAATCAAAAACATTAACAAGCATAATATTAACAATAAGTAACATAACTTTTTAGTGATTACCTCTATTTAATGAGTTTTTTCGTCCTAGATAACCTCGCCACCAAAGTACACCAAAAAATAAAATAATAACAATAATAGCTCCTGCAGCCACAATTCCAACCATGGACTTTGTTGATATGTTGCTTCCATTTTCCAATGGAGGTGTAAAGTCTGCTTAATTATATTGAGAAGCTTTGCTTGTTAGATTAGGTGATACAACTACAAAGGTGCTAGTAAAAGTATAAGAACCTAAAGAGAAGTACAACCTACCAGGATCAACAGATATAGCTGATATAAGAGGACCATATACTGATCCAAATGGGATAGTTGTTGTCCCTTTCCCAGCCCAATATAAGTGAATTTCTAAGGTACTACTATTCACAATGACAGTGAAATTTTTTATAATTGCCTTTTTCACTCCTCCAGCTTCTTTTACAATGTTGAAATCCTTTAACACCAATTCTTTCTGCAATGTTTCATTCCAAGCAAAAATGTTTCATCATGGCCATAATATAAATGCTAAATTTATAGGCAAGATATTAGGTTAAATATATTGTAGCAAGCTATTCTATATCCATGAAGTCAAAATATTGAAAAGAGTGAATTTCATATTGTTATATCATATTATATTTCTATTAATTAAAAACTCTCCTAAAGGAAGATCTTTCTTTTAATATTAAATATTGTAGTAAATTATGGTTAGAAGGAAAGGAGGGTACAAATATAGTGTTGACAAAGAACATATGTTATAAAATGATGATTGCTAGGATACACAAGACTAACCTCAACTATATATATAGAGATACTAAACATATTTTACTTTCCTATTTACTCATGTTAATTTTAAGTAATGACAAATATTTGGTTAGTTGATAAAGGTATTAGAACTATGTAATTATGTACCTGAATGTATACATCAAACACACGTCTTCCCAAGCTGCTAAATGTTTGATCGTCCGTGAACATTATCTCAGCAAAATGGAGATTTATAGTGTAGTTTCCATTTCCCATGCAAAATCCATAATAAGTCAAGGAGATGGGAGAAAGACATGCATTCATGTATAGTTCGACATTAGCCATAGGAGTAAGCTTAGATGTATTAGACCAGTTAAAATGGTTCACATCACTATCAAAAAAGTGACCAGTGTTAATAAAAGCCCAGTTTGCTCCACCACGTTGAAATTTTGACGGACTAGTCTGAAGTGTATCATCCTCGTATGTTTTGTTGCCAGAAGTTACTAACTTTCCACCACAATTTATATGTAGAGAGTAATAAGCTAGGAAAATAGAATAAAGTAAGCCACAACTAAAACAAACTGAGCACATTAAAAAGGTTTCTATTGAAAAAGATATCTATTTAAACTTTATATCATAATGTTTTCTTTTTAACCTCTTTTATTTTTATCCCCCTTTTTTATGCTTTTTTTTAGAACTAATATTAAAATTTATTAATCTTTTGTATGATATGCCATTAGATATGTACTGGTTTATTAAAAAGTTCTTAAATATAAATAATAGCTTTTTTTTAGTTATCATGAAAAGTTGAATGCGATGATAATGAAACCTTAACAATATTAAAAAAATATATGAAAAATTAACTTACATTTAGGACATTGAATGCTTGCCAAACATGATGCAATTTCCCTGAGAAAACAATAGATGTGGAAGTAAAATTTAACATAATGTTATATACAAATAATAGAAAGATTAGGATTATATAACATGAAAAAAAAATTATTTAACAAGAACTATATGAAACTTACAGATTGTTACTGGTAGAAGAGGATGCAAACAAGTCCCTATCACATATAGGAAATAGTTAAGGCTTGGATAACTTCATAAAATTGCAAAAAATAAAAGAAAAAGTGGAAAAGTATGTAGATGGATGTGGTCTTACGTGCTTCCTTGCTGACATGTCAACTGCCCTGGGTCTTCAATGTTAAAATTGTTAAATGACAAATCACTGTGCACAATTTATATATGATTCAGAATCTAAGAAATGCAACAGATAGATTCATAAAACATATGATGACTTTAAAGAACTACAAGGAATGTTAATATTAAATTGTAGAAGCATCCATCACCATTTCAACCAAAAATTGAAGCTTTTAGGCTTTTAATTTAAGAAAATTTTGAAGTAGCATTTGAAAGATAGCTCACTCGTAATCTGGTTTGGATATCCAATCAGGTAATGGTCCAGTGAGGTGGTTTCCTGTTAAAAATCTAAGTAAAACAAATATTAAAATAATGCATATACCTTATCAATTGTTTAAAGCGAAATAATAAATAAGATATTGACCTTAAATTTGAAATTATTTAAATTTTCACTTGATACAAAGATTCCAATTATTCCAACAATTAAATTACTGGTTAAATCACAATTTTGTACTATATCAACTTATTCTATTGCCTAAGGTATTATGACCACATTGATAATAGAAAGTAAAAAGAATTTCTTACATCATATTCATATTTTGGAGGCTATCAAACGTGCTCGGAATTGGTCCACTTAACTTATTATAGCTAAGGTCCCTAAAAAGGAAATTGCATCCAAAATAATTTTTTTAATTAAGAATCCAAATATAAAAAATCATAAAATTACTTTCATATGTGAACAAAATAGGCATGTTGTAATTTTTTTTATCAAATATATAGGCATAAGATGTAAGAAAAATCAAAGGTTCAATAACAAAAATAATTTATAAGATAAAATTTTTGTTAACAACAAGCAAACAAGATTTACAAGGAATAGAGTAACACTTACAAAGTTTGTAAACCAATCAAATTTCCGAGAAAGTCAGGCATTGTTCCATTAATATTGCAACTCCTTAATACTCTAGAAAACAATGACAAAGAATGTAAATTTGTGATAGAGAAAAATGATATTAGCAATTCAACATATCTTTTATAATTTCTATGTTAGCATATCATTTATAATTTCTATCATTACAAAATGCTTTATTGAAACATTGGCTAAAAAATTGTAAAAGTGAGGGAAAATAATAATTGAAGCATTCAACTCACAATCTTTTCAAATTTGGCATATCATTAAGTTTTGGAAAAGGTGAATTAGAACCCTTCAAGTCAGTAATTCTCCTGCAAATCATAATTTAAGCATGATTAAATAGTATGCAGTTAAAAAGAAAATTAATTTTAAAGTAATTCTTAAAATAAAATAAAATATCATACATTTATACTTACAATTCAGTAAGATTTTTTAGTAATGAAATTCCAGAGGGAATTGGCCCACTCAAACCACTCCCTTCAACCACTCTGTCAAAATTTTAAATAAGTACTAATTACTTTAAATAAAATAAGAATGCAACACAAAATTTGAAAATAATTGAAATTTGAATACAAAACAAAATTCATACAATCTTTCAAGACTTTTCCAATTTTGAAGAAAATCAGGGATCCCTCCAAAGAATTGATTATCACCAAGTCGACTGCATCACAAAAGTGGAAGTAATAAAGAAATTAAACTGGTAATTTAGAAAGAAAATAATAATATATTTTAGCGTAGTAAAAAGTAGAGAGCTTACACATGCTTCAATGTAATGAGCTTAGCAAATGTTGCAGGTAACTTTCCAGTAAAGTTGTTGGAGGTAAGAAGCCTTTGAAAACATTAAAATATGAGTTTTAAGGTATAGAATTACAACTAAATAATTAATAAATGTCAAGTCATAAGGTTCTTAGAAGGAAAATGGCTAGTTGTATAGGTCATTCTCTTATAACCTTATCATACTTATATACATGGCACAATCTATATGAAACTAGCATTATTAGTTGAAAATAGGTCTAAGGCTATAAAAAGATTAAACCATGGGCACCAAGTCAGTAAGTTATCAAGAAGACAATTATCCAACTAGCACTAATGGACTAATCAAAGAAAGAGCTTACAATCTTTCAATATAGGGAAGTTTCCCAATATCTGAAGGAAGATTTCCTGACAATTGATTGAACTCCAGAACCCTGTCAATTCAAAGTCCACTTCCTCTCAAAATTTTGATAATATTGAAAATAGAGTAATTTCCATGTGGATAACATTAAACTTACAAACTTTTAAGAGTGGTGATGTTTCCAAATTCCTTTGGAATTGAACCAGTTAGTCGATTTCCAAGTAAGGAACTACCAAAAAGGAAGCATGCTTATTAGATACATTTATCATGGAACATGCTATGAAAAGAAATAATAGTTGCTCAACAAGATCACTCATAAATGGATTCACAACAAAACACAAAATTTAGCCCTAGATTAATATGTAGGCTCGTAAAGTGTTTGATTAGTCCATTGTAAGAAGTTTTATAAGTCATTTAGTTCACATAAGTAAATTCTTGCAAACAACTGAATCTTTTAGGAAACAAATTCTTTTAAAACCTTTTTCAAAAAATGCTCAAAGTTGTTTTGTTAACATTAGGAATTAAAAGTTCTTATAGGAAGTTTTTTTTATTTAAAGAGGGATGGGTAACCAAAATTATAAGAAGCAAAATTTTTTGGAAAATCCTAGTCTCCCATTTTGTTGATAAATGGTGAACCAAACAATACATTTATCAATTATTGAAAATTGCACTTCTTATGTAACTTCTTTTGAATTAAACCACCTCTCAATTGTATCTTGGTACTTTACTATGTACAAATAACGGGAAAAAGAACATTGACAGAGGAATGAGAGAGAGAGAAAGAGAGAGAGTACATGTTCACAAGATTCAATGATGCCCATTCTTTAGGAATTGTACCATTAACATAATTGAGGCTGAGGTCACTATAACAAAAAGCAAAAAGGCAAAGAGTGAGTGGTAGTGATAAGTTAGTTAATGGAATATAGCATTTAGAAATAGTTACATACATTTCTTGAAGGTAAGGCAGCCTAATCAACATTGGTGGGAGAGTCCCAGAGAGATTTTGTGCTTTTAGAACGCTACCATTTTGTCAACCATGAAAAATGAAAAATGATTAGATGAGTTGATCAAAATGGCTATGGATGATTTTTCCTTTATTATTGGGCTTATGGTTATGAAATCAATAAAATGGGATAAAGCTCAAAATCATTAGAGAAACACTTGGCCCAAAAACAATCATAATAGTCTTGCTATTCATGAGCCTAATGGTTGAGGCCATAGAATGTGTTCATCAATTTTGATTAAAAAATATAAAAAAAAGGATTTAAGTTTAGTGGCTAATATACAAAATAAATAATAGATAAAATTATCAATTTCATCATTAAAATTATATAACATTGATAAAGTAGCTTTAAAATTAAACAAATTTATAATTTTATTTCTAACTAATAATTTGTATAAATAATTTCATCTTTCTATACATATAATTCTATTTCTAAATAATATGATTAAAGGATAAAATTATATGTATGAATTATTATTTAGAAATATAATTATAATTTTATTTAATTTAGAGATTATTCTATTAACACTTTACAATTTTAAAGACGCAACTATTAATTTTATTAAATAATATCAAAATTGGCCATTGGCGTTGTCACCAAATGTTGATTTATATAGCTAACAAGCATGGATTAATGATAGGCTTAAATGCAATTCTAGTTCAATTAAAATTTAAATGATGTGATTTTAATCTTCTAATTTAAAATAATATATTTTGATCTTCTTAAATATTATATTAATACAATTTTAGTTTCTTATTTGATTTTTATTAATTTCCCTCAATTTCTCAATTCCTATTTGAGCTTTAAGCATCATTGTATTATTTTTAAATAAATCACATTTTTAAAGTTTTTATAAACAATTGACTTTCAAAATAATTTAATTTTTCATACAATTCATTAATTTTGTTAAAAATTTTGACAAATTTTTTATGCTTTTATAAAAAAATATTTTATATTTAATATAGAGGAATTATTTGATAAAGATGACCTTATAAAGCTAAATAATTGATAAAAATAAAATAAAAGGACTAAAATTATACTAATTTAATATTTAGTAGAATTAAAATAAATTATTTTAAATTAAGAAATCAGAACCACTGTTTGATCTAAGCCTTAATGAGAAGAGGCCAATATAACCTGTCAGTGGGTATTTGTTCAGACTCATATACTTTTATTATAAAATTACTTATTCTATATTCCAATTTTTTTTTATATTTTATCTCCAACTATCATTTCCGCTTTCTCAAAGAAAATTATAACTTTTCACGTAAATAGGCGATTCTCGTAGCCATACAATTAAATTAACAATTTCATTTATAATATTTCAACGGTCAATTTGTTTGGTGTCCTGGTATCATTGGACACACATATTATTCTAATAACAAATTGTCTAAATTGTAAACATATGAGCTGCAAGGGTGAGCGACTGAACTGCCTCTCGGATTTATTTATTTTCTATTTTTCAAAATAAATTTTTCCTCAGAATTATTTTTATAATTTATTTTTAAAAATTATAGATTCAAATATATAATTTAAAAATAAAAAATAGAACACCTTTTAAATATTTTTAAAATTGTTTTTATGTAAATTTTATAATTAAAGAAAATTTTTTATTGTAATATTAATAATCTTTTATATTTTATTTTTTAATTTAAAAATAAAAAGTAAAAATATACCCAAACGGATAGAGAGGGAATGGTGATTCTCCTCCTCACACCGCAGTACCGCCCGTTGGCGACAGCTGGATAGAGTTGGATTCAATGAAGTGAAAAAGGGCGAATTTTTTCAGCCCGTGGGCTTTCAGTATTCATTCACAAACCAACACTTTCTTTCGTAAAATGTTCATGCCAAAGTCACATATAATAATGTCCTTTAAAGTTTTGTCTTCTTCCTAATGAATCGATTTGCGGATCTTGACTTGCATTTCATAATTTCATAAATTTATGCGTTTTTAATAATTTAATTACTTTTATTATTATAACAAAATTTGTATGATATAGATTCATAAAAATAAGTCTCCCTTAAGAATAATTTTATTTTAAATTTTATTACACATACTTCTTTATGAATAATTTAATAGTATTGTTCTTCATTAATTATAACTATAAATTTTTAATTTTATGAATTTTACCATCTACTAAAAAAAAGTATAAAAGATTTTTTTTATAAAAAAATATGTATCAGGCTTCTTTCTCTCAATGGTAAGTGTAAGAATTGTGGCCTAAAACCATCCATCATTCATTTACTATGATTACATAAAGAAAAAATTGAAGGAAAGGAAAGAAAAATTTTAATTATAATTAAAAAATAAAATTAAAAGAAAGAAAATTTTATGTATAAACATAATATTAATTCTCTTTTTTTCCTTTGCCTTTAAACTAAGCAAGAGATTTCCATCTTCTTTCTTTAATCCAAACATGTAATTAATCAAAATTATACTCATTTACTATCGTAACATCACGCAATAATTCATTAATCTTAAAATATTTAAGTTACATGAAAATTATTCACCTTTAAACAAAATTTTTCTATCAAAAACACTCTCTAACAAGCAAATCTGCACAAATTTTTACTTTCTTGGGACAAAAATTGCACGACTTTTCTTAAATCTGGCTTGCAACATAAAAAAGAAGGGAAAGAAAGCTCGTATTGGCACCCGATGCTACCTCACGAAGTTTACTTTCTATAATATTTGAAAATCAAATTGAGATATATATGTGTATATATATATATATATATATATCTTAAGGAAATTATTATTCTTATAATTAGAAAAGAAAAAAAAAAGGGAGAGAGAGAAAGATAAATACATGCTCACAACATGGCAGGTAGTGTTGTTTTCAAAGGAGCAATTGCAGGTGACAGCATTCTCAAATCCTTTGGTTGCATTAGCCGTTGTCCAATTGCTTCTCCCACTGCAAGGATCTACTCTGAAATCCCAATCCCTTTTTCCAAGTGTCTTTGCTACCTCTCTCAGAACTTCCACTGATTATCCCAAACACAACGATAATTAGAAGAGGATTTTTAAATAAATTAAACCATCTATATAATTCCCTTATTCGGATAAATTCAAAAAATATATTACCTTCATCTTGTTGGAGGGTGGTGGCTCCAAAAGCAGATGATGCAAAGGAAAGGGTGAGGAGAGAAAGAAGGAGTTGAGGGGAAGTCATATCATATGCATGTGGGGTGTTTGGAGGAAAGGAAAAAGCCCCAGAAAATGAAAAGGAAAATGAAGATGCAGAAGATGAAGAAGAGAGAGTTGATATACAAAGACAAGATAGGTGGGTAGGAACCTTAAATGGGACCCAAAGAAATAGAATATGTATATTTTTTTGGGGGGGATAAAGTATGCAAGGCTGTTTATGCGGCATAGTTGCATTTTTCTATTATAGGTTCACGTGACACACAGTAATTGAGAACCAAGATCAGGAACATAAAACTGGGATAAATTCTTAACTAGTTAGTGAATGGATATATAATTTATGTATTTATTATTAATAAAAATATAAATAAATATAAAAAGTTGGAATAAATATAAATTTTTTAATTATTAATTTTTTAATAATTTCTTATTGTATTTATCTTTTTTTGTTGATAATGGATATAAGGTGTATGACCATTGGTTAATTAAGAATTTTTTTGTGTACAGAGAATTTAATTGGAATGTATACATTGATGATGCAATAGTAAACAAAATAATATTTGCTATGACAAGTATAATCTTTGGAAACAATTGAGATCTTGCACACTTAGCAGACAAAAAAATTAATATTTATTTACCACAAAATTGAAATTTATTTATAAACATATAAAGAAGAAAAATCACTTATAGCACAGTTCTAGTGTGATATAACATTTGGCTGATAGTAGTAGTATCAAAAGTGTAATTTTATAGGGAGTAGAAATTTCTTGATTTATTTGATTAATTACTAAATGTTAAAATGGAGGAAGTAAAATTTTTCACAAAATTTTACCTTTTATAAATCATGAAAAATTTCTTATCCATACCCTTATTAATAAGAATAACTTCTTATATTATTTATAAATAAAAATACAGAATTATTTCATTCAATTTAACTAATAACCATTATAGCATTTTATTCTCATCAAGAGTTTCGAAAATATAATAAATTTAATTTATTAAAAATAAAATATTATTCTAAATAGAATTATATTTATTATTTATACTATTTTATTTTATTATTATTTTAATATTCAATTATAAAATAAAAAATTATGAATTTCTTGTCTATTTTATATAAAATTGACAAAATTAATTATTTATTGTATTTATTATTTTATTAATATTTTTATTTAAAGAATATTTCATTTTAATTATATTAATACATTTTAATTTTTTATATAAATTTATTTTAATTTTTATATTAAACAAAAAATTATAAATTGAGAAAATTATGATTGACAGAGGGACTAGAAATACATTTTAAATAAATATAATTGGAGATAATTAAAATTTATTGATATTTATTATCCTTATATTATAATATGAAAGAGTATATTAGTTATTTTGATGATATTTCTTAAAAAGTTTAAAGTTGAACCACATAAAATAAATGAATTTAATTTTTAAGAAGTGCTAATTTTTTTATATCAATCAAACAATTTTGAGCATTTTTTATGTTCATAAGAGAATTGAATTTTAAAAAATTTAACTTTGAATAAAAACTTGCTTCTTGTGTGAATTAAATGTCTCTTGATTATTTTAAATCAAATGAAAAAGAAATGTTACATCATTTTTAAATTAAAAATTTCTGCATCAAATATGATTTTAAGGAAATTAAATTGATTAGCTCTCTTTAGCATTTGTGAGTATGCGGATTTTTATTTTGCATGAGCTTTATCCGCTAATCGAAAGAAATTTGAACTTTTAGAAATGATTGAGGAAATATTCATTAAAGTTGGAATATAAACAGTGAATATTCTACTTATAATTTACGAAATTGTTGAATTCTCCAGTATCCTTTTTAGTTAAGTATCCACTTAATTGTAAAACTCATGAAATCGATGAACGAATGGCTAGCAAAATTAGAAACGCATCAACGGCAATCTGCCTAACTTGTCCCCACTGATCAGGTTTCGCGGAAGATTTTCATAAAATATATAAATAAAATGACTTTTGACTTTCAAGTCCTTTTCAATGGCCAAAAAAATAGCGACACTACGAGTCATCTTTTGTCATGTTATAATAATAGAGGAAGGTAGACTATAAGACGAAAGAGAGTTTCCAAGTTATATTGTTAGGTCAAAAAATTTGTATGGTCCATTCAATAGATTAATAATGGAGCTTTGGCACCAAATTCACCAAATTAATTTCCCATGACGTAATGTTATGTTTGCACGCGTGTTATAAAAGACTACAGATTTTAAGCGGTAGACTTCACATGCTTTCACACTGGTCATTTTATTTGATAATTACTTAATTATTGATGGTCACGACGGAATCAGAAATTTTTGTTTGTGGGGGAAATGTGTGTGTGTGTGTGTATATATATATATATATATACTACATTATTTTAAAAATTAAATATTTCGATAAAAGTAAAATATTAATTTTATTTTCCATCTTAAATATTAATGTGTAATAAGTTAAATTTTAAATACTTTTACTTTTATTTAAAGCAAAAAATTCCTCTTTTAATTAATTTAAAAAAATTGTGGGCTAATTTTGTATATGTAACGAGGGTATTAATCACAAATAGTGTGTGTATATATTTGTGTGTGATTTTATTTTTTGGATAAATCTATAATACTTAAACTAAAAGTTTGGGTATGTATACCTCAACTAATAATAATTATAATTATTTGTCACTTGTAATATTTTATAAGACTTACATTATTTATTACTTAAATAAGATAATAGAATAAAATTCTATCAAACATTGGTTTTTTGACATT
This sequence comes from Sindora glabra, assembly GCA_020226215.1. Classification (NCBI taxonomy): domain Eukaryota; kingdom Viridiplantae; phylum Streptophyta; class Magnoliopsida; order Fabales; family Fabaceae; genus Sindora; species Sindora glabra. Next base: position 45,716,586 of record CM035229.1, read on the forward strand.
AAAAAATTATAAAAATATAAGTATTTATTAATATTAGTATTAGAGACTTATATATTATATTATTAATAAAAAAATTTATATAAAAGGTTTCATGTTATTAAAAAAAATTAAGCATGATCATAAATTTTGATTTTTTGTAAAAATAATTAAATGATTTTAATGATGTAAAAATATATGATAAATAATAGTGTAAATTATTTTCTTTATAATATCAATAAATTAATTTAAATTCTGGAAATTAAAAATTAATTTACCCAATAAAATTTTTTATTTTAACATGTTAAAACAACTATGTAATATCACTTAACATGTTGAAAATTGCTACAATTTTTCTACATTTAAAAATTTTTAGTTATTTTTATTTTTTAATGACTTAACTTTTTGTTCATTAATAACATTAAATATATTATATAGATAATGTAAAATTTTATAAAATAAACTTAGAGAATAACTAAAATATAGGGTAAAAAAAATCAGAGCAGGAGCGCATTATATCCAGTATAATATCTAAAGCTTAATTGATAGGCCATTAATGATAGGCCATTAATGGTGGTTGACAATGTAAAATTTTATAGAAAAAATTAAAGTTAAGTTCTACTTAAAATAATTATTAACAAGCACCTTTATCATAATAATGGCTTTATATAATATCTATTTAATTAAATTTACTTTTTCTTAAATTTATATTTGATTAAAAACTTTATATTTACATTTTTAGATGACTGTAATATTCATCAAATATTTGATTAAAAACTTATTTAGTAAATGAATAAAATTAAAATTAAATAAAAATTAAAATAAGGTTCAATTTTATGTCATTCGTTATCCCATTACTATCAATAAATTATGAAGATATATATAATGATTTTATTTTAATCTAATTAATATATTTAAAATTACTATTTTATATCTATAATATATTTCATAAAATAAATTATTCATTTTAATGTAATATAATAATTATATGATTATTTGTGATTATATAATAAAATATAAAATAGGAGTGAATTTTGATATATATAGAAGTCAATTAAATTCAATTTTTTATTAGTGTATTGGATAATCTTTTCTCTTCGGTATTGAATGAATCTAAATTATATACTAAAGAATCAAGTTAAATGGCTTTTTCAATGAGATAAAAATAATCACTTCTAATTTTTATTAAAAAATAATAAAAATGAGAAACAAATGGTGTTATTTATAAAATTCAATAAATATAATAATGTTCACCTTTTAAAATAATAATTAATTATTATATTTACTTCAGATATAATTTACCCTTCTTTATTTTTTAAGAAGAAATAGGGTTTAGGGGAAGATTCATGTATAAAAAATAAAATACATGACTCTTTTCCTAATTCTATTTATCTTTAAATTGTTATAAGAACTATCTATATTTATAAAAGTAATAAATATTTCATTTGATATTTAATAATATTTTAAGAAATTTTGTTTATATTTTTAAATTATATTAATATTTGATACAAATATAACAAAAAGGATAATATTTTCCTCTAATCTTAATAAATCAAGCAAAAATTTGAATAGATGAATGACACATGATTAAAAATGAAAAAATTTGTTAATGGTAGGATGTTATGGATGCTTTTGTAATATATATAGTTGACTAACTAAATAAGTTATCAATCAGATTGCTACAAGATTTAATGACCAAAACATTGAATAGTTCAAAATTTATTATTTACTAGATATTTACACCCGAACTTCTACTTTGAATATAAAAGAGTCATTCTTATTTTCTTATAAGAGCAATTAGCATAGGTATATCCACCTCTGACCACTTACATGTTGTTTAAGATTAGTATGTATAAAATTCAATTGAAGTTCATTTTTAAATAAGTTAAATCTATATGAGCCATGTTTAATTAATTTATGAACAAACATTGAGTTTCATACAAGCCAACTTGAACTATTTGCAAACTTGAGCTTAATAAAAAATATTTTTACTTTATATTATGTATAAATTATATAATATATAAAAAATTCAATCACATTAATGTTAAAGTTATACAAAGAAGTATGATGCTTTAATCAAAGTAATTAACTTTCTAATATTTATTACTTTTTATTAAGTGTAATTATTGATAATGTTTGATGCAACATTTGTGTAGATATTTTTGAGGAAATTTAATGATTATAAAAAAATTTATATTAATAAATAAAATAAAAAATTTAATATATGATTTATTTGGAAAAAAAATAACTTTTTATATGCTCAAATTTAGATGAACTAAAAGACTATTCTAGTAAGATAATATTCATTATAAATTCAAACTTGAATTTGAATATTACGAATTCAACGTAAAATTTCGGATAGATAGTATACTATTCGAATAAGCTTGTTTGAATTTGTTTAGGCTTGTATTTAAGTCATGCTTAAGTTCAAGCTTAAGTTATTCTAGTTTGATATATTTAACTCTAACTTATTTATTTTTATCAAGTTTAAGCATGCATTCGTTAATCTTGGTTTAACTCATTCACACTCCTATTGAAAAATCTCCTTAGAGAGATTTGTTTGTATTTAGTTTGATAATAACTTCTAATGAGTTTATGTTAATAACTCTAGCATATAATTGATACCCTACTTAGTAAAATTGAAGGAATCACTTTTTTCTATCATTTTTATCATAGAAGTTTATGTGCTTTCTTTATTATCTAAGAATTATGTGTACGTAATAATAAATTCATAAAATTTAATTTTTGGAAACAATGCATACATACAAAATTAAAAAAATATTTTAATGAAAAATAAAATTTTACAAATGTTAAAATATTTTTTCCTTTATTTTTCTCTTCATTTGTCTAATTGTGTCACTAAGTGAATTTTTAAATATTTCATTTAGTTAAAATTATTTTATAATGATGGTGGAGCAATTTCATATAAAAAGGTTGTGAGAACAATTTTAAAAACTAATTTGCATATGAGGAAAAAAAATCTCTCCACCTTGCTTTAAGGTAATATTTTTTTTCTCTTTTCAATAGCAAGAATAACAAAATCAACTAAGGCAGAGCATGGAAAGTTTGTAATTTTGAATTGAATATGGTTAAAAGTCCATGTTGGTGATGATTTTTCCATAACTTATGACATATGAAGGTAGCTCTTCAAAATACCTAGTTTTAATCATCTTATCTTCATAGCTTTTTTTAGTAACGATAGGAGTGGTTAAACCACTATATACATATATACAAAGATTAAAAATCAAATTCTAGATGTAACGAAAGATACAAAGTTTTTAAAGGACATTGAGTGCTACTTGAGCTATAAGCTCTCGGCTTATCTTATTAACTTTAGCACATTATATTTGTTGTTTTGACTTCTAATGGCTCTATTTAACATTTTAAATGAACAATTTATTGAAAACAAAAGGAACTCAAGTATGTTCAAAAAATATAGCCTTCGATTTGCTCTGAATTACCAAACAATAAAAAAAATATTGCCTCCAATAAAAACAAGACTTATAAATATAGAAAAAGTTTAAATTTAATTTATTATCATTATAAAATTTTTTACATTATCAATAAACATAAAGATGACATGTCATTAAGAGGTTAATAATAATTAATGATTTTAATCAATAATAAAAAAGTTCTAAAAATTTTTATTGACGTAGTATTATATGACTAATAATCAGATGATAGTGTAAAATTACCTTACCTTACATTAATAGTAAATCAAATTTAAATCCATTGTTAAAAACTAAATAAGAAGGAAAATAAAATCAATGCCTTTTCCCCTACATATCTTAATGGCATTATAGAGGAATTTTGAAAGAAAATTGAAAACAAATAAAATGGCAAGGTGTCTAAATATACATGCAATTTGATTTGATTTAGTTTGTTGAAAACCATAGTCTTTAATTTCTTTTCTCCTAAAAGGATAGTTTATGCTGATAGGATAGAAATCTATAGTTGAAGTGGATAAGGTAGTCCATGACCCTTCTGTTGAGAAATTTTGAGTTTGATTACTCCTACTTGTAGTCTTTGTTTCTTTAATTTGTTAGTAATATTGTCTCATTACATCCATTTTCTTCTCATTTAACACCTCACTTGAATCTGGAATATCCTCTTTAACACCAATTCTACCTTTGAGCATGCTTAACATTGAGGACATTATTAGCCTATATGTTGCAGTGACATTAATGCATAGGAGAGCCATTTTGATTATCACTGTTGCTTCTTATTCATTATAATTTGCACTTAATCTTTGATTAACTAGTTCCATTAGATAACCTTTTCCTTTCGATGCCTTGAAACATAAAAAACATTCAAGAGTTTACTTTTGCAATCTCTATAAATGAATCAAGTTTATAAGTATGTGGGGGAAAATTATATGGTAGTAGACTAGACTATTCTGGTTTAATTGAGCAAGTAGTAGTTATGACTTTTTTTTTTGTAATGGTAAAATTGATAATCCATCTGATGCATACACATAGGGTCTTAGGTTAGAACTTCAAACATGATGGGGAGTAAACCCTTGAAGACAATATTAGATATCATTGTGTTGACAATAGTTATGATTATTTCATTTGAATCATGCCATGTATATTGTTATTTAATTATGTTTTGTTTACTTCTTTAAACAAAACATACAATTATATATCCTTCTAGATATCATCAAAGATATTAAATCTAATTCTTAAGAAATTATTAATTAAGGATAGACGTAGGAAAATGCAAGTTAACCAATCAAGAAGATAGAAGCTTTATTCCTTTGGCCACTGAGTGGTGTTACTACTCTTACTAACAATTTCAAATTCAATTATTCCAAAGCTATAAACATTTACTTTGTTAATTAGGTAGCCATGCAAATTATCTTAACACTCACCCTTAATTTGACATTTTCTTCTTCACTCCAAGCCTTAACTATATCTTTGAAAATCCTCCAATTTGAAGGGTTTTGTAAATTTTTTTCACTTGATCTTGAGTTTTTACATAATTCAACTTAACTTCTTTTTTAGCAATACACTTTCTAATAAAATGATATCTTATGTCAATATATTAGTTTTAGTTATGAAACACTGGATTCTTTATGAGTGCTAAAGTAAACTTATTATCAATGCAAATCTCCATAAATTCATCTTAAGGCAAGCAAAATTCTTCTAGTAACTTTATAAGTTATATTGCATAATAAGTATAAGAAATAGCTACCACATATTTGAATTCATAAGTTAAGAGTGTGATAATTGGTTGCTTTTTAGAACACCAAGAAACATCATTACCACCCATAAAAAATACAAATCTAATTGTACTTTTCTTATCATCAATGGCCCTAGTAAAATTACTATTATAGAATCCCATTAAATTGAAATTGCTAGATGAAGAATAAAATAGCCTATAATCAATAGCACCTTTAAGATAATGAAGAATTCACTTAATAGCCTTTATGTGAGTAAAAGTAGGAGGTTTCGTGAAATAACTCACCACTCTAATTGCAAAGAAAATATCAAACCTTATACAAGTTAAGTATCATAAGCTTTTAACAAAACTTTTGAAAAAAAAAGTAGGATTTTTATTCTCTATATCTTTAAACTTTGTTAATTTTACTCTATTTTTCCATGAGTGTGCTTATAACATTACAATCAAACATTTTGAACTTTTTTAAAACTTCTTTTCATAGGCTTCTTAGGAAATAAAGATATCTTTCTCCAATTGATACATCTCCGACTCCAAATAATTTAACATGAGCTCTATATCAGTTATCTTAAATTCAAGTGTCATAATCTTCTTAAATTTTTCAAAAAGGCTTAAATTATTACCAAAGAAAATAAGATCATTCATATAAAGACAAATAATTAAAATATCTCCATTACTATGAAATTGGACATAAAGATTATACTCACTAAGGCAACAGATAAACTCATTTTTACTATGAAATTAGACATAAAGATTATACTCACTAAGGCAACAAACAAACTCATTATCTTGCAAATACTATCAATGTGACTACTCTATGCCTTGGATGCTTGCTTTAAGCTTTACAAAGTTTTCCTCAATTTTTAAAACTTTATCTTCCTATCCATTGATAACATACCCAAATGGCTGCTGAACATAGACTTCTTATTCTAAATAGCCATTTAGGAAGGTTGACTTCACATTGAGTTGATAAATTCTCCATCTCATTTATGCTACCAAAAAGATGAATAAACAAATAATCTCCATATGGGCAATAGATGCATATACTTCATCATAATCAAATCCATGCTTTTGTTTGCAACCTTTAGTAATAACTCTCACTTTATATTTCTCCACTTCTTTATTAGCATTTTTTTACCTTGTATACCCTTTTGACTCCAATAGCTTCATGACCTTTAGGAAATGTTGTTCATTCTTATATATCATTTTTCTTAATCGCTTTAATTTCAACATTTATAGCTTTTCACCATTGGCAATCATTTATGGCTTCTTTAAAGTTTAAAGGCTCACTAATTGCAAAAAGGAAAAATAAATCAAGAACTTTAGTTGCATCATACAAAGCAATGACACTTCTTATTTTTTATGGTATTTCATTTGAGCTCTTTTCAAAAGATATTGATGTTTCATCATTTAAAGCAAGTGTAGAAGGTGGCATTTTTGCTTGCATAAGTTCCATGGTTTTCCCTTGTTCATCCTTTTCAAAGAATAAAAAGAAGTTATATGTTTTTTACTCTTGAGTTTCCTAGTTCCAAGTTACTTTTTCATTAAAATTAACATCTTAGGTCACCACTACCTTCCCATTGCTTAGGTTATATAACATACAACCTTTAGAATTTGAGTTATAGCTAATAAAGACATGTTTGATACATTGGTCATTAAGCTTAGATCTTGCTAGGTGAGGTACTTGAACATATACGATTCTCTTAAAGACTCATAAATAATTGATACTAGGCTTCATTCCACTTTATGCTTCTTGAGGGGTTTAATTTTTAACATTTAATATTGATAAGTGATTGGACAAATAAACTATACAAGAAATAGCTTTGACCTAAAACACCCTAAGCATATTTTTTACTTTTAGCATGCATCTATCTATGTTAAGAATGGTTTTATTCTTCTTTTTTACTACTTTATTTTGTTATGGTGATCTTAGAATTATCAAAAGATGATAAATTTGCATGAGTCTCATAAAATTCATTAAAATATTTAAAAGAAAATTTGCCTCCTCGATTGGATCTCATAATTTTAATCTTGTAATAACTCTTTTTTTTATAAAAGCCTTAAAATTTTTGAATGCAATGATAGCTTTTGATTTTTACTTTAGAAAGTAAACATAATTTTTTTACAAAAATTATTAATCAAGAGTATAAAATATTTACTCTTACCAAATGAAGGTGTATTGATTGGCCCACATAGATCGATATGTATAAATTGAAGTAGCTTGGTTACTCTAAGTCAAGCTTTTTCAAGAAAGCTCTTTCTTGTATGCTTGCTAAATAGACATGTTTCACATAATTGATTAGGATAGTTAATTGAAAGCATCCTTTTTTCTCTTGTAGTCTTGGGTATTCCAAAATTCAAATGGCCAAACCTTATATGGCAACACCAAATGCACACTACTATCAAGCATTTTGCTTTAATTGTCTTAAGATTCAATATGAACATTCTATTTCTTGACATAAACACATTAACAATTAAATTAACATTTTAATCTCTAAGCTAAAGGCATTTGTCTTTAATGAGAATTTCATACCTTTGTCAAAAAAGTTAGCTTAAACTTAAATTGTTACTTTTGAATTTAAGCACATAAATATTAGTTATTAGTTTATGACTTCCATCATTAGAAAAGATAAAAATTGTCCATTTTCCTTCAATCTGGATGTTCAAAAAGTCTCTAAAAGACACCTTGCCATTCACTTTCTCATTAAACTCTACCAAATTTTTTTATTGCCACACATATGATTGCTTGCACCATTATCTAGATATTATAAATTATTAGTTATATTTTTTTCTTCCTTGAGTGTTAGTAGCTAAGTTGACTTTTTAACTTCTTACTTGTTATCAGTAATATTAACCTTTTCTTTAACATTACTAGTGGCATTACAACATTCCCAAGAATGATGGCTAAGTTTATGATAATTGTAGAATTCAACCTTAGATTTGTCATACCTTATTTCATGTGAATTTTGATAGTATTGACGTCTCTAGGTGATGAATAGCTTCTTTTTTCATTATTTGAATTTTCACCACTAGTGCTTCCTTTTTTTCTTTGGTCGTGACCACGTCTCCTTCCTTACCATGTCTTTTTTGGCTCTTTTCTCTTTTGTCATTCTTCAAAGATGCCTTGGCTTTTAGAAATTGCTCCGGTGGTTTTTCTTATCTTTTCTTGATTTTTAATTCATGGCTTATAGAGAAAATTTTAGCTTATTAATAGTCATGGCATCGAGATCTTTTGATTCTTCAAGAACACACACCACATAATCAAATTTAGGAGTTAAGGAATAAAGAATCTTCTCCATCACACAAATATCTTTAACATTTTCTCCACATCTCTTTAACTAACTTATAACTACTTTCACTTTTGAGCAATAATCCTAAATTAATTCAGATTTCTTCATATCTAAATCTTCAAAATCACTCCTAAGTGATTGCAGTCTTAATTTTTTCACTTTATCAGCACCTTGAAAAGAATTTTTTAAAATCTCTTGAGCCTCTTTAGAGGTAGTAACTTTGGCAACCATTGATGGATAAGAGTAAGGGCTTATTAATCTTTCTTCTTTATCTTTAACAAAGCTTCTTTCTCATTTTGAGCCAAAGTTTCTTCATTTTTAGGCTTCTCATAGTTTCTTTACAATGTTCCCATGCATTTTGAAAGCCAAGCATGCTTTCTATCAAAGACACTAACTCTTATAATTCTCTTTTGTAAGATGAGGAAATTAAAAGGAAAAATTTTCATTTTTTTCTTATCACTTTATTTTATTTTCTTAATGTTTTTCTTTCAAAATACCAAGCTCTAATGCTATTTTATTATGAGGAAGAAGAACATTTAGATAGAACTCAAATTTTGCTATATTCCAATTGTCAAATACAAAGGGGTATAAATAGGTACCTAAAGATAATTCTTGACACACATTTTTAATACTCCATAAAGAGACATTATTCTAGGAATAACCTTGAAATTTCATAATTTAAAAAACTCTTTAGACTTTATAATTGAAATGACTCTCAAAGTTTATAGTTAATGGACAATTAACTTTATACCTCATGGATGATTAACTTTATAACTTATGCTTTAATTGGAAAATAAAAATTTTACTTTTTGTAGTTTTTAAAATTTTTATTGTATCTTGAAAGGTTAATTCAAATACTATTTTCTTAAATCAAACTTGATTCAAGTGGAGCAAATATTTTTTTTAAGGAAAATGTTATATTTCATGTATCAGAAATTTGGATTTTTGCTTCTAAAATTTCCCTTAATAATATTAAAAAGAAGATAACATAAACAAAAGAGATACCTAAATTTAAATATCAAATAAACACCTTCCCAAGCTTGAATATGTTGAATCATTAGTAAATATTATCTCTGCAAAATGGACAAACATAATATAATTTCCACTTGCCAAACAAAATTTGTAATAAGTAAGAAAGATAGCAAAAAAAACGAGCATTCTTGTAGAGTTTAGCATTAGTATAAGCAATATTCATTACAGACAACCTTGACTTGTTTTGATAGGTGTAAAACTCAAATTTCTTTTCATCATCCAGAAAATGACCAATACTACTAAATCCCTAATTTTGTCCACCTAGGATGAATGTTGCAGGTTCTATTGAACCAATATCAGCTTCATATGTTTTGCTATAGTTGTTACTTTTTGTCCACCATAACGTATATGGAAAGAGTAGTTGTCACAAGTTAAGCGAACTTAAGTGGGTTTGAATCAAACCATGAAAATTGAAATAGGCTAGCTATGTTTGCATGGTTAAAGTGGTGTTATTACTGCCTAATTCATATGCTAATTTTGAACAACAATGCTATATGTATCCAAAATGAGATTTGAAAATAAATTACTAATGCAAATCAATGGTTGTCATTAAATACAAAATGATAAAGTAAATTTGTAAATTAAGTTAAATGTAATGGATATAAAAAACTGGAAACTCAATTTTGGTATATATATTATTTTTGAATTTTGAATGCTCTTTTTTTTTTTTATGGTAGCAATACTATATGTATTAAAAATGAAATCTGAATGGAAATCAAGGACTATTATCAAATATAGGATAAATTACTTTCACCTCCCTTAAGTTTTGAGTTCAATACATTTCCTTCCCTTCATTTTTTATTTTTGGCCTAGACCTTTCTTGAAGCAAACAGAGATAAACAACATTAAGTTTATATTTTTCTGGACAACATTGCCCTCGCTCAAAAAACACTCTTTGCATATTCATTGGGTTTGCAATGGCAAAACCAAGAACCGCATATAGCAAAAAGAAACTTATAAATAAACACAACAAAAGAGGAGATGTATGAATTTCTATAAGATATAAGATTCACGAAGACTTCAATTGGGCTATTAATCACCCAACGGGTGACTTTTCATTAAACAATTTAACCAAGCAGCCATTCTATAAGGTAGGAGAAGATTTGACAAGGTTCAGCCTAAAATCGTGGCATCTAAGGAGAAATAGAGTGTGAGAGAGCGAGGGGGAGGATCTATGAAAGAAGCTCTTAGAAGGGCATGTGCAGTTGAGGTTTCAGAGTAAAGGAGGGGGATGAAAAGGAAAATTTTGGCTAAATTTATTCTTGAAAATCACTTCTTTTAAAAATTGGTTTTATATCATTATATATTTGACAAATTTTGCATGTTAAATAAAGTAAATCTAGTAAAGAATGAATATGATTTTTATCCATCTAAAATAATTTAAAATGTGAATGAGATGAAAATACATTATTAAAAATACAATAATAATAAAAAGTTAAATATTTTTATTGAAATAACAACATAAACAAATGATAATGTAAATGACAATAAATTTAATTTTTATCTTAAAAATTATTATTTAAAATGTTTCCAGCAATTTATATGGAACTCCCAATCTTCGATTATTTTCTTCTCCAAATTCATATATCACAGCTCCATAATTTTATCATCTTCTATAAACTCCTAAATTTTTTGTGTTGTTATTTCAAATAACCACCATATCAATGAATTATATCATGTCAAAATTGGTGAATTTTTTTCCATATTAACACTAAATTAATGTTAGGATATCTTTAAATAAAATTACAATGTTTTCTTAATTTTTCAGATAGTAACTAAATTTTTTTTTTATAAAGATAAACTAGTGCAATCGGCAGTATATTGGATTCATGAAATATAAATATAAAGGTATGCGTATTTCCCTTATTAAGTTTCATAATCAAACATGAATGATATTTTTAACATTGAGAATTAAAGATTTTTAAAACAACAAAACTAATAAATGTGACATTTTAAATACATTAATGTTAAATTTAGGTGGTATTTGGTTTATGAAATCTTTCATTTCTGAAAATTTAATTAATAGAAATGTAACATTCCTATATTTGATTCATTACAAATTTTTTTATAAATATTTGGTCCGATTACTAGATATGTTATATTATTATATTTGGTTTATATTTGATATTTTTGAAAATCTTGAAATTGTTTCAAAAACACCCTTATCAATTTTTTTATTATAAAATATAATATAGCAAATTATATTTTTATTTAAAACAATATAAATAATAAAAAAAATTTAACACCTAATAAATTAAATTTTAATATTTAACATCTAAAAATTTATTAAAATATATATAAATATTTTACACTTTATTATATTTAAATATTTCATTTATTATATTTTTATATGTTATACTTTATCATATTTTAATATTTTGTGCTTTATTATTGTAATTATTGGTATTATTATTATTATTAGACTAATTTTTAAATTGAGGTGAGTATAATTTATTTAAGTTATTATCATAATATTAAATATACTTAGTATTTCTCTTTTTACAAAATTGTAAATTTTCATAGTTAAATCATTTTTACAATTATATTTCATACTAATATTAAATTTTATATTATAATTTCTTCTCTAATATAAAATATTATTATTTTATATTTTTATATATAAATATGCTTTTATTAAAGAATCTACAAGCTTGTTGTATTATTTTTTAATGAAAAACTCATAAGTATATATAATTATATTAAAATAATCTCTCAAATATTAAGAACAATAATAGAAAAGAAATTATAATTAAAAAATTAATGCTAATAATAAAAAATATTTTAAAATAAAGTGATAATTATTTTTTATTTTGAATTAAAAATTATTTAATAAAGTGATAAATAAGAAAAAGAATTAAATGGGAGGATAATTTTATTTTTTTATTTTAGCATTAGCATTTCCATCCATGAGAATATAAGATTTCTGTCTCCCTCCATAGGAATATTTTGAGGGAAAGTTGGGTCAAAAATATTACCAATAAAGTGATATTTTCAAATATTTTTTTCAAACTTTAATCCAAATATGAGAATGTAATATTCCCTTGAAATATTCTTGAAAATATTAAAAATATTGCATAAATCAAATACCATCTTAAAATCATTTTTTACCTAAAAGTTTTGACTTAAGTGATATATGATGTCTTTCAAAGGCTTTCTATTGTTCTTTGCATTTAGAGTTATATTTGATCTTTAATTCTTTTATGTATGACTAGTGATGTCACCACTCTTAACATTAACAAACATGAAATAAAATTATTTTTAATAAAATTTAGTAAATATTAATAATACTTATAATTTAATATTGATAATAAAGTAAATAAAATAGTTAATTATTATGATATTTTAAACATTTTAAATAATTTTCCAATGCTTTTTAATTTTATAATACTTTCTAGTAAAACTGTAATTTATTCAAGACATATGATATAATTAATATAGTAAAATTAGAATTTTAAATACATTATTATCATTAAATCTATAATCTAATCAGATAATGTTATTTAATAAAATTTAAGATTCATATTTTACCATAAAACAAGAAAATAATGCATTTATTTTTAAGATAATTTAAAAGTTTGAAGTATTATAGGTAAACATGACAATTTTCTTTTGAAAAAATCATTGATCATGAAAAAAAAAGATTGCATTCTATAAAATCTTGATTAAAAAGAATAAAGATGTCATACAAAGGCAAAATAGTCATCTAATTCTATAAGGTCAGCATAAGTCAATTTTGACTCTAACTTTCGTTAGTAACACTGACGGAAAACTAGTGTGAGGGAAGGGGAATACATAGAAAATGAAACCACAAGGGAAGGCCAAAAGTGAAAAACGAGGGAAAGGGAATTATTTTGCCCAAATTTCAGGGGAGATAAAAGTATTTACCCTTAAATTATTTACCCTTAAATATAAGATGATGGATCAAATTTATAAAATTTAATTTAATAAATACAAAAATTCAGAATTTAATCTCAAATTTTATTTTTAGTCCATACAATAATTTTCTTTTTGATAATCAACCGGTGTTTTGAATTCATTTTAATATAAGATTGGATAGATACTGATTGACAGAAAACTAGTCATCCGATTGATTAAGAATAAAAGAGACCACCAATTTTTTGTAAAATTTAGGGGGGATACCAAATTAGAATAAAAAGATTTTCTTATATCAATTTAGTTTTTATTTGTTTTGTCAAAAAATATTTTAATTAAAAATGTAATTTGTATATATATATATATTAATAAAAAGTAATATGCTATCAAATAGTAGAGGAAAGAAATTTTTTATTCGAAACTAAAAATTTTATTTTAGTTATTGAAATATTTAATTTGCATCAATTTTTTCCTCAAATAAAATTTATATCAATTTGATTTATGAAGTTTTAAACCTAAGTAAAATTTCAATCTTTATGATGACTAAAATTTGTATCAATTTGGTTTCTATAAGGGATTTAAATTTTACTTGAACTTGAAATTTCAAAACCCAAATTGATATAAATCTTATTTTAGAAACAAAATTGATACATACAAAATATTTTGAGGACTAAAATAAAAAATTGGTAGTGGAGGAAAGTAAACCCTCTTTTAAAAAAGAAAAAATTATTTTTAAATTTTTTTTCATATTTAATATTAAACAAATAAATTATGTTTCTTTATTTTAATATTTTATAAAAATATTTTATAAAAAATATTTTTTTATTGAAACAAATAAGGCCTAGTATTAATTTAAAAATTTTCACTTCAGTATTAAAAAAATTTTATATTAATTTAGTATCAAAAAATTTGATAAACATTAAATTAGTAAATTTTTTAAATTATATTAAATTGATTAAAAATTTTCGATGTCTGCCAAATTTTTGAAACAGTGATTTGATATGATTCTGTCTTAAAAATAAGATGGCATTGTACATAATTGGGTGAATTCTAAGATGCCCCTAGGGATTTGATACCCGAGGTGGTGTGGTAAAATAAAGGCCATTTGATAAGATTACTAAGTCAATACTAAGATTTTTGTAATCTCATCTAATAGTTTGTATTTTACCACACTATTTCGGGTACCAAACCCCTAAGGGCACTATAGCAAGTACCACATAATTGATACCTCGTCATTCTATCATAACAAAAGATAGAGATGAAATGATATGCAAAGGTTGGTAGCAAAATTTTTATATGCTTTAATTATATAATATGTTTTAATTATAATTAATAAATAAAATAATTATTAATTAATTTATTAATTTTATAAGATTTATATATATTAAAATTTCAATACCATAATTTTTAAAATATTAAAAATTATAAAAATTAATAATTATTTTTATTTATTAATTATAACAAAATATCGGTCATAATCGGAGTATAAATCATTTCTCAGTTTGATGAAGGAGGATAATGAGAAAGTTGCACTAATTTTTAGGGATATGCACATGATTAACGAATGAAGGGATCGATTTGCTTTGACACTCTCCTTTGCAAAAGGAGTTCGTTCAAATTTCTTCTAAAAAAGTGAAATTTTTAATAAGATTTTGTAATTTTTTACTATGTATTTAAATATTTTTGTCTTGTAAATATGAGTATTCATTTTACAAAATTTTACGGAAGAGTGCGTTCCCGTATCATAAACAGTTACATTTTTTAAAAAAAAAATACAAATTTTATAAAAAAAGAATTACTACATTTTCTTAACCTTTTATAAAATTCTACCGAGCAAAACTCCTAAATAAAAGAGACACCAACTTGCCTGTCGAACAGGCAGTGCTTTTCAGGCAAGAAACAGGTGCGCTGAAAGAACAATGGATTTCAGGAAGTCAGCATATAAATTATGTCATCATCATCATCATAATTAATGTAAGGGAGATTACAATATATTATTAGTAAAATTATAATATATCATAATTATAATATATTATTAAATTTAATTATATATTAAATTTATTTTTTTATAAATTTAATTTTATATATTGTATAATAATATATTAATAATCAAATCTGATAATATATTGATATATTATATTTATCTCTTACTAGAAATTAAAACAGTTAAAGATAACACTTAGAATATAAAACTTACAAGCTCTTATTACTCCCCACGTTGGAACAGCTTGCAACCAAGTTCCTACATATGAGATATATGTGTTTAATAGAAGCTTAAAATATTGCATTCAAAATTTGCACATTAATTAATTAATTAAAACATGCAAGACTCTTACACTTGTTGCTTTTGACATGGCAGCCCTTGGTTTCCGATGCTGAAGTTGTTATAAGAAAGATCCCTATAAAATCAGTAAATCTAATTAAGAAAATGCAAAAAGAAAAGGCCTTGAAAAAACACTTGGCTGCTCCTAACGAAGCTAAAATACTAAATTATAACATAGCTTTCGGAATAGGGATATTTAATATTATAACCTTAATTTATGTATGTGATTGTGATTTAGTGCCGAGGCTTAAAAGGAATCTAGGACAACAGCAACCGTAGTTGTTAACAAAATTTTGTAATGACAAAATGAAATTGTTGCAATATAAAGCTACGAAATACTATTAAAACTTTAATATTGTGATGGCATACTATGTAAGAGTTTTGATGGTTTTAAATATTAATTTTATTGGTAATTTTAAATGAGTTTTAATTCATTAATTATCGGATATCCAAGATATACTGCTGTATTACTTAACGTGAAATTCTAAATGAATGGTTTTGCCTCGAGGCCAAGAAAAACGGATGTGGACCATATGGATGAATGTACATGAATGATTGAATGTAAGAAGTTACAATGGCCAATGACTTTTCTAAGTTGGAAGCTAAGGGTCTTGGACACTTCAATAAATATCTCCACTCCCGAGGTATGCAAAAATATTATTTTGATCGAAAATAATAAGCTAATCATTGGTGAAAAATTATAACATCTATATTTTCTTTATATCTCTTGATTTATAGGCTCGTCGCATTTGATGAAGGACCGTAAAAATAAAATTCGTGACTTAAGAGGATGTTACGTTTGATTGTATTATAAATTATCTAAAATAGTTTATAATTTATAAGTTACCTCCTTTTCAAATTTTTTTAAATTTATCTTTATTTTTTTATTAATTTAAAATTCATATCCTTTATAATATAAATTTATATATTATTTTTTAATAAAATATAATTAACTTAATTTTAATATAATTATATTCTAATTTTAAATTATAAACATATAAAAACATATATTAAGTAAATAAATAAGGAAAAAATACAAACTAGGGAAACAAACAAATTATTCCATTGAACTAAACTTAGATTCTACATCGATTGTTAGTAATCCAATAGCAAATGTTAAAAAAATTACAAATTAATCCCGCCAATTATAAAATAGTTACATTTTACTTCTACATTCATTACCTTAAATTCCATTACTATTTTTTAAAAATTAGTCTTTGATCTTTTTCATTCCTAGGCATCATTCTTTTCTTATTTTTCTTCTCTCCTCCATGGGCTTGTCCATTGTCCGCTGGAGGTTCCACTGGCCAAGCCCTTGGTAATTCGTGGGGTGGATCTAATTGAGAAAACCAAGTAAGCAAATCAGAGCGGTAGAGCTCTGCCTTTGGTTTCACAATGCTTGTAATTGGGGCAATTGGATTTGTGGGCACTCATGCTTCGATGGAGCTGAAGCGTTGCGGTAATGGAGTGCTAGGGCTTGATAATTTCAATCACTACTATGATTTAAACCTCAAAAGAGCTCACTAGAAACTTCTTAAATAAGCTAAAGTGTTCGTAGTTGAGGGAGATATCAATGATTCTGCGCTTCTTCGAAGGCTTTTGGGTGCTGTTACATTTACCTATGTAATGCACCTTGTAGCATCGTCTGGAGTAAGGTACACAATGCAGAATCCAAGGTCCTATGTGCACAATAATATTAGTGGGCTTGTCAATCTTCTTGAAGTTTGTAAATTGTTGAACCATAACTTGCCATACTACGGGCATCTTCAAGTTCTGTGTATGGGCTTAATTCTAAGGTACCATTCTCGAAAAATGAAAGAACAAATCAACCAACTAGTCTGTATGCAAAGTTAGAGAAGAAATTGCATTCACATAAAATCATATATATAGCCTTTATATGGCTTACTTGAAGATGAGGTTAATTTGTAATTTTTTCTAATATTTTTCATTAAATTATTAACGATGGGGTAGAATTCAAATTTTGTATATTTTCAGAAAATAATTAACTTATTTCCATGATTTGTGGGGTTAAAATCCAACCATCCCATGGTTGGTGGAGGTAATTTGCATTTTTCTTAATAAATAATGTCATATAATATGATTAATTATATTTTAAGTAATTATAATTTTGCTATAAATAATAAAATAAAAATTATGTAAATAAATAAATATATATAAGTTCATAACATATAATTAATTGAGTATTAAATATTATATTTTTATTTTAAACTTCTTAGTTGTATTAATATAATTTAATTTTTAGACAAATATGAATTATTTTAATTATATATCTATTTTTATTAATATATTATTTTATATTATTTTATAATTTCAATTAGTTCAATGACTAATTTTATGAAATACTTCTATACAATTAGTTAATTTATTAATTATTAATTATCGGATATAAGTTATTAACTATTAATTAACTTATCAACTATTTATATGACATAAATCCTATATTTCTATTGCAATATAACTAATAATTTGTTTTGATTATGTATTTTGTAATTATATATTTTCCTTATTTTATAATGTGGAGAATTTATTATTTGTCGCATGTTGTAATTTAAAATTATGAATAAAAAATTATCAATGTTCAATAGACGCATAATTACAAAGTCTTATTTCTTTCACGAGCTTGACCATAGTAGGTCCAAAAGAACTCACACAGTCTGCTTGCTTTCTCCACTCAGGCAATGGTCCAGTAAGGAGATTTCCAGTTAAATACCTGGGCATGTACAAGGGAAAGTTATGAAATCAATCGTTGTAAATGTTGAAAATACATAATCTTACAACTCTATCAATCAATTTCCAAACAATATATGCAAACTTTATATAGATGAATTAACCACTTAATTAACCCTTCTTATTACTTGGACACTCATAGCACTAATTTGGAATAAATAAAAGTTTTTAATTTTTCTTTTTTCAGTTAGAATATTTATTATTTTAGTCAAGGATAATGATATGAGGAGTTCTATCTTTTAAGAAGTTAAGTATTTTATCATTAGATTATTTTTTTTTTAATTTCAAAGCAAATAAATTAAGATTAACTCCACATCTCAAAAAATTAAGTATTTCTACTATTGGATTTCATTTAATGACATTTACAACAAGGAGCTCCGCATCCTATTTCTACTATTTCAAAAAAAAAAAAAAAAAGAAACCACAATTTTTAATTTAAAAAACATTCAACTCTATACATCTACACAGATGATAAGATGTCGTCTATTTAGCGTTGAAATTTTAAAAGGCAGCGGTAAAAATTGGATAGGAAATGCAGATGACTTTTGCTAGGATATATAAAAGATTTTTGTGGTCTGAATAGGGCTGGGGGCCAAGATGACACATGTGTCCCATTTTTCACAATATAGACGACCAAATGAGCTATACAAACGACTTTTTTTATTGTTTGTATAACTTCGTCTATATATTCCTATCAGCCTCTTCTCCTTCCATTTTTGTCTGTGCGGTATTTCCTCTTCTTCTTCCTCTTCCTCTTTCAGGTATGTTTTCTTCTTCATTTTTTAAATTTTATCATGTTTTATACTTACTTACTAATTCTTGTATTTATTTTGTTAAATAGTTAGATTTTATTGTTGCTTTGTTGATTGGAATTCTTAGCTGTTGTTTTGCTGTTTTATTTATTGTTTTAAATATATAATGAGCATGACTTATTATTTTGTATATTTAAATATGATATTTAGTTTGAAAAAATAATTATTTTGTACAATTTTATATTATTATTACTTTAAATGTCCAATAATATTAGTATAATAGTTGAATATGAATTTATTTAATGCTTTATTGTGTTTGTTAGTAAAATTAATATTTTGTAAAAGTTGGTATATTTATTACATTAAACATCTAGTAAGTTTGATAGAAAATAGGATAATAAAATTTTTAATAATTTTAACAATTACATTAATTAAACTATTAAATTATATAAAAAATAAAAGTGTATAAAAATGAATAAATATAAATTGTAACAATTACATGAATGAAAATATAAAAGCTCTGATGATGTAAAACATTTAATAATTTAAGTAATCATTTAAAATACAAAAAAATAAATAATTTGAAAATTTACAAATTTACTTAGTTAAATCCTCATAAAAAATTACTAAATAACAAGTATTTAAAACTTAATAAAATACATAATAATTTAATATTATTAAATTGTCATATTATATAAAAATAAAAGTAAATAAAAAATGGTGACAACTAATTTTGATAATTATACTAATGGATATAAAAACCTTTTTACAATATGAAATATTTTATAATTGAAGTAATAATTTAAAATATTAAAAATATAAGTAATAATGGATAATAAAATACATAATAATTTATTTTGTAAGTGAGTCCTATAATGACAATTAATTTATTATATTATATAAGAATAAAAATAATAATAAATGCTAGCATAATAATTTCATAGTTATGCTAATGAAAATAAAAAGATTTTTACAATGTCAAATATTATATAATTTAAGAATTTAAAACACTAAAAACATAAGTAATATTGATAATAAAGTAGTTAATACTTAAATTTTCCATGATCCAAAATATTTTATAATTTAAGTAATAATTTAAAGTATAAAAGTATAAATAATAATAGATAATAAAATTATTGTCATTTAATATTAGGGTTTTGTCATATAATGTTAATTAATTCATTATGTTAGGTAAGTTATATTAAGAGGATATTAATTTGTAACAAATTTTAACAATTAAATTAATTAAATGTACTTAATTTTTTATGATATAGAATATTCATACTATTAAATAATTATTTAAAATAATAAAAAATGATAATGTTGAATGAGTAATTAAATATTAGAATATATATCACTCGATTATCAATATAACAATATATAAACTAATGAATTTATGATTGTGTTAAAATTATTGAAATAAAAGATTACAACATGTTAAATTTAAAATGTATTTGCACTATAATCTTAGACTTATTTAAGTATTGGATAGTCTTGCTAGATGAATCAACCTTTAAATTGTTCTAAAAATTTGAACAGTTTAGGATATATCCTTTAATTATTGTACCTAACTTATTTGTTTATCATTTCACTTTATACAGATTTCTTTTCTTTCTATTGTTCTCTGAGTGTGTACTCTATTAGTGTATAATTAACACACCTAAAGAACTATAAGGGGATGCTGTTAAAATTTCTATATATATGAAATGTATCATGGATAAATTGAGATAATAATTATAGGAATATCTTGAATGGGATAGGACCATACCTATTAGAGTTCGAATGATAAAATGAATTTAAGGTGCACAACAAACATGCATGCATAATTGAATCATATAATGACTTATGACATTATAGGCTAGTTACAATATGTTTGTTAACAAAAGTTGGAAAACTTTGTGAAATCGATTATCCGATGAGTACTAGAATGGTGTTATTACATATATGGAGAAAGTTAGAAACTTTATCAATGACAAAGGGTTAGTAAGATTGTCCATGTAAAATTTTTTTAAATATATTGTACCAAACATTAGAGACCATAGAGGCATACCTACTAAATAATGAATTTGATCTGTTGTACATGAATTAGGCCCATTACAGTAAAGAGTATGTATTCAAGGTTGAAGTTATGTGTAGGGCACCCCTAATGATGCTAACGAGATAATTGATGTCATACATGACTTTATTAGCCCTCATGCCACTAATCAAGTAGATAACAATGATAAAGATCAAAATGATGATACTTTTGGGGTAGGGACATATTTCATGGCTGAAGCTTTTGGTAACTTATTTACTAAAGTTGAAATAGAATCATACCTCAATTGCATAACTTTTTCTTCGCTAAACTTCTTAGTTAAGATTATGCATTTAAAAGTAATACATAAGTGGACTAATAAGTCATTATACTCTCTACTAAAGTTATTAAAAAAGCATTATTTAAGGATAACAAATTGCCTTGATTGTATTATGATGTAAGGAAATGGCTCAATAAGTTATGATTAGGGCATGAATCAATTCATGTCTATAAGTATAATTATGTATTTTTTTGGAAGGAACATGCTTGAAATGAGGCCTGTCTAATCTATAGGAAGAGTGAATGGATTGATAAAAATATAAAAGAGAAAAAAGTTCCTTAAAAAGTGCTATGGTATTTTCCATTAACCCTTAAGTTGAAATGATTGTACAGATCAAGCCACACAGCAAAGGATATGATATGACATCATATAGGACAATCCATCAAAGATTGGATTATGTAATATTTATTGATGGAGAAGCTTGGTAGAATTTTTATTGAAGGTATCCTAATTTCTCATAGAACCAAGGAATGTGTGATTAGGTTTGAGTGTAGATGAATCCAATCCCTTTAATGATATGAGCTTATCATATAGCATATGGCTAGCTATGATGATCACCTATAATTTATCACCATGACTTTATATAAGAAAGTCATTTTTCATATTAACATTGTTAATTCTTAGACCATAATCTCCAAGACAAAATATAGATGTCTTTTTAAAACCACTTGTCAAAAAGCTGAAATAATTATGAGAGATAAGATTTGAAATCCAGGATGCTACTTTGAATAGCATATTTAAGATACGAGTAGTATTGTTGTAGACTATGAATGACTTTCTTGCATGAAATAGTCTTTTTAGGTGATGTGGACAAAAGTACAATGCATGTTTAACTTGTAATGAAGATACACCATCAATGTGGATTAGAGGAAAAACAACTTATGTTGGTCATTGTTGCTTCTTTAAGAAAAGTCACACTTGGCAAAATAGTAAAGACTTCAATGGAAAGACAGAGGAAAACCACTTTGAGGTAATTTACTAATGAGATGATCATCGACCAATTAAGTAGAAGATGTCAAAAAACTTCTAGAAAACACATGCAATGTGGTGGAATTAAGTGAAAGAGAGGTGTATATAAAGTTAATTGAAGTAAGAAGAGCATTTTCTTCAAACTTCCATTTTAGCCCGCAATGATCTTAAAGCACAACATTAATATGATATATGTTGAGAAGAATGTATGTGATAATATTATAAGCACACTACTGGACATTGAACATAAATTAAAGATACATATGATATAAAATGTGATTTGGTGGATATGAATATAAGACCAAGATTACACCTATATAAAAAGAAGGGTAGGTGCATGAAACAAAATCTTAGATACATGCTTAATTAAGATAATTGACAACGGTTTTGCTAATTCATTAAAAATGTCAAATTTCTTGATAGGTTTGCTAGAAATTTGAGAAAAAATATAACGACAATGATACCGAGATCAAAGGGTTAAAACCTCATGACTATTATGCAATTATGCAGTGATTGTTAGCACCTATAATGTGAGTATTTTTGCTAAAAGAGTTGGCATGTCTGATTGTTAAGTTATGTAATTACTTTAATCAAATTTATACAAGAACTCTAAACAAGCAAAATGTCAAGCAAGTTAAGAAAGACATTATACTAATTCTTTGCAAACTTAATAGGATATACCTTTTAGTATTCTTTGAAATAATGGTCCACTAGGTGATACACTTACTTAAAGAAGCATTATTTATGGGTCTTATTCATTTTTTATGGATGTATCTATATGATAGATATATAAAGAAGTTGAAGGACTATGTTAGGAATTGTGCTCAACTTAAAGGTTCAATTGTTGAAGGGTATGTTATAGATGAAGTGTTAACATTTTATTCCATATATTCACAAGGAGAGGAAATAAAATTCAACCGATCTCATCAAAACCAAGATGTAGTCAATGTGAGAATAGAAAGGTGACTATTGATTTTTAGATTTTAATGTTGACCCATCGATAAAAAGCATATTGTTCATTTAAATAAGATTGATTGAGATATTGTAATATGGTATATCTTAAACAACTGTCCTAAAATCCAAAAGTATCTAGAGTAAGTCTCTTAAATTATCTAGTATTCATATAAGTCTTTCTAGTTCTTAATGAATAATTAGTATCATATGGTGAACATAAGGGATAATTGCAAGCATAAAGAGGTGAAAATATTTATCATTTGCAAAGAACCTAATTTCCTTCTTAGTTTTACTCCAAGATAATTCTTTATCATATCCATTACAACCTAATACTTTAAACTATTATTTTTTAGTTACTTATGTTGTTATCGTTCACTTTAAAAAAATTTGTAAATGTACTAACTTCACAAGAGTGGATACCTCTAAGCGATTGATGAGTACAATCTTTAGCTTCAAGACTAGGCTTCATGGATATGTCATGTTTAATGTATGTAATAAATAAAGTTTGATTTGTAACTACTTCTTAAGATGTAAAGAGTAAGATGTAGAAGAACAGGATTTCTATAACTAGAACTAAAGATGACACATTTTATGATATTTTGGAGGAGGTGACAAAGTTGAGTTATTTACATAATTACTTTATGACTTTATTCAAATGTAAGTTGTATGGCACCAATCATAGAAAGAATAAAATTATCACAAACAAAAATATAACAAGTATTTTTATTAGTGCTCAATGGTACAGAGATGATTCACATATATTAGCATTTCAAGCACAACAAGGTTTTTACATTAATAATCCTCTTAATGAACTAAATTGGAGAGTTGTAAATAATATGGTGCATCATGATATATAGGATCTCCTTGACAATGATAATGTTAGTGTTAATGGCATGTCCTATTTATAAGATAATAATTTTATAAAACTCACCCTTATAATTGATCTTAGAGATTTTGACTTAATTACTTTACAAGATTACAACCACGACCCTTATTATGTTTCATCTTCTAGAAATGTTTATCTTGCTTTATAAATATTTGATGACTTCATAAATGATAATGACAATTTAGAAGATGAAACAATGGGGGATTATATAGAAGAGGAGCTTTTGTCCAATGATGATGATGAAACTGATAAAAAAGATGATGACCTTGCAATATTCATTAATAATGAGTTTAATTAAGTTCAATACTTTTTTATTTTTTAAATAGTAATTAAGCCTTTATTTTGACAATTTGATATTCTGTAGTAAATATTGTTTATGTTCTGTTGCACTAACTATTTCAAACAATTTATTTTATAAGTGAAAATATAATTTATCTTGGAAGGAAAAAATGTGACATTTTATTATAAGTATTACTTACTTTCTATTATAATGACTATTATGTATGTTTGATCATATATAACGATGCTTGATAACCATGACTAATGTCATGTCACACCATCATGGAGAAAATAGTAGACATAACTTGTCACATGACCTTACTTGCATTCTCTCTCAATACAAGACAGGTAAAATTAGTCATACTTAAGTACTTTATTTAGCATTTTTTCTTGTAAATACATTATTAACAATGTGTTATATTTGAAATTTATATTGAGTTGACTGTATTAACGCAAATTAAGGTCCTTGATCCTCCATCAAAAAATTCAAAAAAATAATAAGAGATAACTGCATATCCATTTTGATAAAACATGTGCATGGCAGGTGATTGGTCCAAACTCAGCATTTTACATGTGACATAGAAGTGCTAGTTAGGTAGTATTGTAAGTCCTTCCATAAAAATTAGAAGCGAGTACTTAAATGGTAGAAGAACATATTGTGTAGGGAGTCTATGTAAGTATTGTTGAATATATCTTTGATATTATTTTATATTTGATATTAAGATTAATGGATACAATAATTACAACATTTTTACATGTCTTTTAATGCAATCCTATTTGGACATTGAACCTGAGGAGCAGGGATACGTGATTACTGATGTTTAATGGATAGTAGTTGATTAATACAAAGATTGGAAGTATGTGCTCTATTAGCATTTTTTACAGCATGAAGGTTATGACGATATTCATGATTTGCATAGTGCAAGGCAAGGTTATTATGCTAATATCTTAACAAATTATTAGGACAAGTTATGCATATACTTTGATAGTGATAAGTACTGGGTAAGATTGAAGTAAAATTAGTAATTTCCATTCCTAACTTTCAATTAGTTTCTCTTCTAATTAAAAATATTTTAGCTTGAATATGCAGGAGCTATCCATAATAAATTTAGATAACAAATCAAAGAAGGTGTACAATAATTGTCATGGATCAAAGTTTATTGCAATAGCATGACATGATAAGGTATTTTAACTTAACATTTTTGCATGGTGCACTTGTAAAAAATCTTACTAATTGTTAATACCATGTTTTAAAATTGGCACGGAGAAATAAGGGTATAGGTGAATTGTAGGCAGTGAGGGAGAATTTCTATAAGTGTTATATATCTTGTCTAGAGGAGTGTACAATAATTGTCATGGATTAAAGTTTATTGCAATGGCATGACATGATAAGGTGCTTTAACTTAACATTCTTGTATGGTGCAATTGTAAAAAATCTTACTAATTGTTAATACCATGTGTTAAAATTGGCATAGAGAAATAAGGGCATAGGTGAATTGTAAGCAGTGAGGGAGAATTTCCATAAGTGTCATATATATCATATAAAGGAGTGGGTATATATAGATGCTCAAACTGCTTATGTAAGTAACTAATTTCTAATTAAATAATTTTAATTATTATAGGAAAAGTTTTTTTACTAAAACTTTAAGCTTTTTATGGAAAAATTAAAGCTACGGTGCTAGAATTGGCCACCTATCAATCTTTGCAATCTTGTGCTTCCTCTAACAGCTCCTCAATAGGTTTTTTAGAGCCTAATAAGCTTGCTATTGTTGATAAGGTGTTAAGCACTTATTGAAGGCATAGAAAGGTGGTTAGTCATGTGTTTGCTATGATGTTGCATGGCACCCCCAGCATTAACTCATCCATTATAGCATTTCCTTTGAGGCAATAATAGGATGTAAGATTTGCATAGAAGGTGTAGACCTATATCACCGAGAGTTAGCAAGGCTTTGTAGCAAAAAAGCAGCAGATTCTCTATCATGAGTAAGTGCAATAGTAGACCTCTATTATCCATAAGGCAAGGCATGTTACTTTGCAATCCATGAGATTCTCTCTACCTTATCATGTTATGTCTTCTTCTCCTCCTTAGATGATTATCCCTTATTTGAGAGTACCATTTAGATTCGCTTCTCAATCGCTCCCTCTTCTATAGTATTCCCTAGCTTCCTAATTGTAGTGACCCTTACCCTTACCTTAGCCATAGCCACAACCACACCCACTTCCACCTAAGCCCTTGCGTGCGTCTTCAAATGATGATAAGGACGAGAATAAGGATGGTAATGATTATTATTTTATGTAGCTATTGTATGTCTATAAATCATACATTTACTTTTTATTTGATACTTTATATTATGAATGGATGTAAAGTATTTTTTATTATATATTATTAGGAGTTAATTTTTATTTTATTTATTTTTATAATTGATATCATAATATATCTAAATAATTATTAATAATTATAAAAATATTTTATTGTAAATTGAATTTTTTCATTGATTAATTGCAAATAAATTCTTTAAATTAAAAATAAATATGTTAAAAATTAATAAAAAATAAAATCATTAAAATTTTTAAAATTTCTTTGGTGTGGAATGAATTTTTTCACTATTCATAAAAATAGATATAATGGCCATGACAATGTATACAAATGAAAGCTATTGTTTGTATAAGTTGGACCTACACAAATGACAATTGTCATTTGTAATCTTGACCATCTTCATACTTTATACCAATGACTTTGTTGTCTTTATAGGTGAAGCCTATACAAATGATACAAAAAAAGTTGTTTGTGTATGTTGAAACACATATGAAATTATAAGGATGATTAAATACAAATAACAATGTTATCTGTGAGTCATATGTAGATGACAACAAGGGTCTATATAGATAATAAAAGTTATTTGTATAGACCCTATTTTTTTCAATGCAAACGAATTGAAAAAAAATTGATATTGAGGATCCTAGTGCAAATTAAATTAAAATTCCACCGCACTTTTGAGGGGATTACATTGAAAATTATATATGGAAAAAAATTAGATGTTATCCATCTTCTGTATATGATAAAAGTTTGGTGGAACTTGTCCACTTAATTTGTTGAAGCTGAGATCTCTAAAAAATAAATTATACTAAAGAAATATGATAAAATTATATACCAAAGGGAAGAAATATTATAATTTATTTTTTCAAAATATGATGAACACACAAGAGGCATATATAGAGCAATATTCCTAAAAGATTCTTGATGAAATATGTAAAGATAAATTTCACCGCAAGCTAGCTACCAAAGAATTTAACTAAGATAATGCAAAACTATTGGCTTAATTATGATTTTAATCCCTTAACATTCAAAGTAATTGCATTTAGTCTCCTTAAAAGTGATATTCTATTTTGATCCTTCTAATATACAAATTGAATCACATTTGGTTAATAAGTTTGAGGGGTGGCAATTTGTATTATTGTGTTAGTTTTATGTCATATGGGAGGTTAGTAAAGATTTGAATAAACTTAATCCAAATCCAACTTAAATAATAATTATCTTATGTCATGTCAAATAATTTATTAAGTTTATTAAGATAAATTAACTTTCTAACTTGTTTAATAATTTTATGTAACAAATTTTATTTTATTTTATATGTTTATCAAATTTTAATTACTTATTAATTTTCTAGTAAAAATATTTTTTATCATTGATTAAATACTTTATTTACTTAAATTTTATCTTTATATTATATTTGAGTATTTATAATTTAGTTATTAATTATTTCTTAAATAATATTTTAAAATTTTAATAAATTCATAAACAAATTAGAATGTCAACTGAGTTAATTTCGTATCAATCTTGACTTGATCCATTTATTATTCATGTTAAATATGTCAACATATTTACAATCTAAATTCGTATAAGTTCAATCCAAATTCATATAAGGCATCATGTGTTAAAAATTGTCACTCCTAAAAACTTTAGTCCAATTGATGGTTGAAAACCTTAATTGGCATACAAAGTTTCAATAAGACTTTAGTGGTAATCACTAGAAGGAAGATTAGTCAATCAATTATGTTAATGGCTAAATTAATATGTTTTCCCACATTAAATAAATCACTTGATTTCACATTTTTGACATAATAAAAATTAATCTCATCATTATTTTTCTCTATGGTCATTAGCCTAAAGTCATATTGAAGATTTATGTATAAACTAAGAATTTTTATTTCAAATTTGACAACGGTTATTAATTTAAACCAAATTTAGTCCAAATTATATATTAAAAGGGATTAACACGGAATATTCTATTTAAATGCGATTAAATACGATCACTTCGAATAGTGAAGGAACAAAATGGTAACTAAGGCAAATTTGTTTCACTACTATCAAATAGGAATGCGGTGCATCATAAAAAAAAAAGCAATTAATGATTTTTTTGTAATAATACAATAGTTTATACAATATTTTAATGACATAATTAATAACAGTTAAATAATTTATTGTTTAAAACAATATTATACTAATCAAATTATATAAAATGCTTGTCATAGTATCTTTAAAATTTTAAAATTTAGGGTGACATGACACACACTAGAATTGTGAAATTGTTCAATTATAACTATTTAATTTTTAACAGATATAATCATACAATCGTAAAAGGTTTCTTGTATTATTCGGAATTTTGAAATCTTGAAATACTATAAAATTCATCGTCATTATAATCAAAACTTACAAGGCTTTCTTTAAATTTTTTATTTCTCCAAGATATTCAGGGAGCTCTCCCTTAATATTGCAGCTCCTCAATATCGTGCGGAATAATAAGAAATCAGACATGTTAAATACCCAGCAAAACAATTGCAACGACTAGTCATAATTTGAAGCATTTTACTCACAATTGATTTAATCCTTTCATATCATTAAGTTGTGGAAAAGTCGAATCAGGCCTATTCAAATCACTAATTCTCGTATGCACCATATGTTAATCATTCATGGGTAACACGGTCAATTCAATAATATATAGTCTTTAAGCAATGTATATTGGTGGGTTTAATAACTACTGTGGAAACTTGAAAATAATCATAAATTAATCTTCCATATTTTTATTCAAGACACATCAAATAGTTTTTACAGAAAATATCATTCATAATAATTAGTTTTTTTTATTTTTATTTATATTTATAAAATATTTAAATAATGGAAAATATATTACTTATTTGTTAGTAAATATGAAGAATATAATAAAAAAGCAATACCCTCTTTTTCCAAAAAAATTATTCCTTTATTATTATAATTGTATATACTTTTTTAATTATAATATATATACACACGCACACACTTGAAGATCCTTTACTTATATAAAAATAAATAAATTTTTATAAGAGATATCTTTTTATAAAACAAATGAAATTTTAATTTACGTTGAAACTTTTTCATATTGGAAATTTTTTTTGTTGGAAATTTGAATAATAAATTTTTAATTTTTCATGAATTTGATGCAAGTTATAAAATTCACATATTTACAACTTTTTATCAGAAAGGAAAAAAAAGTTACAAATCTTGTGAGTTTTAGTTTAAACTTTGGTGTAGATTACTATATGTTACCTTAGCATATACCATTGTTTTAAAATTATTAAATTTCATTCAATTTTTATAGTATTATACAGATTACTAAATTTAAACTATTAGATTTAATAGTGCATCATTATTGTATTATATGGAAGCTCCTCCCTTAAACTTTCACAATAACCGGCAAATTCTTTTCAAAGGAAACCATGGTTAAAACCTAAATTGTTACTTACAAGTCAGTGAAGTTTTTCAGAGATGAAACTTCATAAGGAATGGCCCCTCTCAAACCATTCCCTTGAATCACACAGAGAAAATCAATATCAATATAATTAATCCATAAAAATGGTTTTTATTTTTATTTTTATAAGAAATGTGTTAAATTCAAAGAGAAAAAGCAATTAAAATTAAAAAAGAAAAGAAAAGGGCCACCCAGTTTCTCCAAACCTCTCCAGTCCCGAATGAAATTGGGTATTTTTCCAGTGAATTGATTGTTACTCAGTCGACTGCATTATGTAAGGGTAAAACAGCTAATGATTTATAAGTACCCAAATGAAATTTCAAATTATGTTTCAAATTTTTTATATATATTATATTGAGATTTGTAAATTTATCTAATCATATTATATTTAATAACAGTCCTAGATATACATTTGAAACTTATTTTTAAATATATTTTTAATATATATAATATTGCTGTAATGAATGTTATCTCAAACATAAAATAACATAATATTATATATAAATTTCAGTCAACCCAATTTAATTAATTATTTAAAGGTAAAACGAATTGGAAGCTAACATATCTTTCACTGCAATTAGGGATGGTAATTTTTGATCCGACACGATAACCTGATACATTTATTCAAGTTCAGGTTGACATCCCAACCTGTTTAAAAATTTTTATTAAATTTTTAATAATTTTATTTAAGAAATAAATAATATTTTAATTATAAATAGATATATATAATAAAAATATAAAATTATTAATTTAATAAAATAATTAAATTTATTATAATACATATTTTATTATTTAAAATTATTAAATAAGTTAAATAGGTGACTCATAGATCGACACGAATAACATAATTAATAAGTAGATCAACTCGAATGACATGAATTACCTCCTTTAACTATAGTGAGCCATGCTAACTCTTTAGGTAATTCTCCACTGATGCTGTTAGACGTAGGCTCCATTTTACACAAATAGTTTATGAGTTAATTAATAACTGATAAGTTAACTGATAACTAATAACTTATAATTAATAATTGATAATTGATAAACTAACTAAAATATTTCACAAAATTAGTTGTTGAATTAAATAAAATTGTAAAATAATATAAAAAGATATATTATTAAAAGTATATATATATAATTAAAATAATTTATATTTAGGTAAAAATTAAATTATATTAACATAATTAAAAAATTTAAAATAAAAGTATAATTTTTAATATTTAATTAATTATATTTTATAAACTTATATATTTATTTAGTTATATAATTTTTATTTTATTATTTATTATAAAATTATAATTACTTAAAATTTTAACTAATAATTGATAAGTTACTTAATAATTAATAAGTTAACTGATAATTAATAACTTATAATTGATAACTAAAAATTGATAAATTAATTAAAGTATTTTATAAAATTAGCTATTGTATTAGATAAAATTGTAAAATGACATATTATTAAAAAAGATATATAATTAAAATAATTTATATTTATCTAAAAATTAAATTATATTAATGTAATTAAAAAGTTTAAAATAAAAGTATAATTTTTAATATTTAATTAATTGTATTTTATAAACTTATATATTTATTTACTTATATAATTTTATTTTATTATTTATTATAAAATTATAATTACTTAAAATATAATTAATTAAATTTTATGATATTATTTATTTATATACATTTTATATATTATAATTTAAAATTAAGATATAATTATATTAATTATATTTTATAAAAATGATTTAGATCTATATTATAAAAGGTATGTGTTGTGAATTAATAAAAAAAATAAAAATAAATTTGGAAAGAATTTAAAGAAGTAGTAGGTTATAAGTTATAAACTACTCTAGGTAACTTATTAAATTAGAATTTATAAGTTACTCCAAATAGCTATAAGTTAATGTGAAAAATATCTCTAAAGATTAACTTATAATTTATTGATAAAGGTAATAAGTTATATGTTAACTTATTTATTATGTGAAATGGAATTGCAAGTTGCCTATTGCAAATTGCAATGAGAAACTAATTGAGGAAGAATCTGAGAATTTCAAAGTTTGTTTTCGATTGTAGAAAATTTTTGTAGGAATATTTTATTTATTTAAATAAAAATAAATGAGTGAAATATTACCTGTATGTCTTGTGATCAAAATAGTTGATATTTAAAATTATAATAGTAAAAGAAAATAACTTTCATCAAACTCTTTACATTTAATATTGAATATTCAACAAGTAGAATATTGTTCATTATTTTAATATTTTTTAATTTTATTCCTACAAAAGATGTCTTTTGTTAAAATAAATGGACTCTTAAATTGATTAAGAGTCTTTGAAATAAGTGATATTTAATATCCCTTGGAAATTTCATATCTTTTATTGTATTTAAAATTTAATCCATAATCTTTAATACAGTGATTTTTACACCTTGAAAGAAAATTGGACTCGTAGATTGAGATCGTTTTTCAGCAATTTTCACCTCAAATGTTTCTTAGCCAAGGTATTCACTACTATTTATGGAGAGTGTCTAAGTAGAACGAGGGAATAATGAGGAATCAGAAAAGAAGTAAATTGAGTTTATTAAACTATAAATATTTTATTTACAAATATAAGGTTGGAATTTAGGCTTATTGGTTTTATTATACATATTCAACTTATTTGAATATAAAATTAATGGATTACATGTTTCAAACCTTCAAATATTTAATAAACTTTGAGTTATCATACTTCCATATTTTCAAAGCCCAAATTGCGTGTATAAAAGTATATTTCCATGTGACTAATTTACTTTACAATTTCTCATTTATTCTATTTTAAAAATGTCAAACTTGCTTTTCAATTGATTATCTTATTAGCTACAATTTAACATTTATTTTTAAATAAATTGCATAGAACCCTCCTCTACTTTCTTTAATGTGTGATTCATCCCCTATAGTATTAAAATGTGCATCTTGCCCTCTTGTGCTTATTTAATGGTGTGCACAACCCTCCTCCATTAACTCTTTACTAAATATTTAAACAAAATCAATTTAATAATTAGTTTTTTTGGAAATAAAAATTTTGCATAATAATTATATAAATTATAGATTTTGTAGATAATTATGTTGGATTATGCAAAAAATTCAAATTGATAACATATGTAAAGAATTTTCAAATTTGTTTTTTTTAAATGCATATTTTACATATTGATTATATAAATTACAAATATTGCAAATAATAATATTGGATTATCCAAATTTATCAAATTGATAGCATATACAAAAAAATCTACATATTGATTTTCTTGAAATATAAATTTGCATATTAAGAAAATTAAATGCAAATTTTGCAAATAATATAATGTTGGATTATGCAGACTTTTCAAATTAGCAGCATTTGCAAACTGGTTGCATATTGAAATCATCTTTCCTTGTTATCTTGTGCTTTGTTCAATATATGTTACTGCTACATATGTTGCTTGTGATATCTCTAGGACATTTGAACATGATTTTTAATTAAATAATAAGTGAAGGCTCATTATATCTTTATAAAATTTTGTTGTGTGATAATAATTTTGTTTGGAAGGCATTATTTGTCTCCAAGGATATAGAGTCTCTAACAATATGTAATCTCCAAGTTAAACTCTTGACGTTGGAAAATCTATCAAAAATAAGTTATATATTTAAAAATCTATATGAACTCTAGAAAATCTGATAAGTCTTTCAATTAAAGAATGTGAAAAATTGAAAGTCATCATTTCACCCTCTTTAGTGAGAAGCCTTCCACAATTGAAGACATTGATTATAGCTGATGATGAAGCGCTAGAGCATTAAGATGAAGAGGATGAGAAAAATCAAAATATTATAAATCCCAGTTTGAAATAAATATGCTTTCTAAGATAAAATGAATATTAGTAGAAATTGTAGTAAGTTGAAACATCTCTTTTGTATGAAAACACTTAATGAATCTAAAACTAAAGGAATTGGATATTACAAAATTCCCTAACTAAAGCAAATGTTTGACAGTAGGCTCTATGTGGAACTCTTCTATTTACTAAATTATTATTCTAAATAGGCTTATGATATATTGCAAAAAGTAAGTGACTTCGCATCAAATATATGCTAAAAGAATTCAACTTGATGTGAAAATAAAAAAAAATATGAACTTAAGAATGGTAGCAAGTAGTGGTTCAATAGTTTTATTGATTGAATAATTACATGTACAGATATAATGATTCCAATAGTTCTATTGATATATTGTAGAAAGTAAGTGACAAACATGCAATGATTCTGTAGTTCCTATAATGAATAATAATAAATTGTAATGAGAAAAGTGAAACCCACGTATGTTGCAAAGTTTGGTTTTAAAGATATGGGAATTTTTATTTTATATTATTAGTGTTAAGGTCTTTAATTTTATTGTATGCAATATGCCTAAAAGATAATGTAATTTTAGTTCTCTAATCTTTAATTCTATCTTATGCAATAAGTCTAAAGGACAATTAATTCATTTTTAACTAATTGTTAATTAAATAAATTACAAACAATTCAATGTCTTTCATATTAGTATATGATAGAATTAACAAATATCATTCACTTACTTATGTGATTTATCTAATCAAGCATGTTTAATCAAGCATTTTTTCATGAATTTTTTCTAATTGTATGAAAATTGTTATCAAATCAAATTTTTTGAATAATGATTCATTAATTTATTATCAAATTAGATTTTTTTGGATAATGATTCAATAAATTTCTTTATATGATTGAACATGATCTCATTCATTAAGAAAATTAGTACCAAATTTTTTTAATATTAAAGGGAAATTGATTTTGTTTAGATATATAATAGATAGTTAATGGAAAAGGATTATGCACACCATTAAATAAGTACAAGAAAACAAGTTGTACATTTTAATACTATAGGAGGTGAATCACATATCAAGGAAAGTAAAGGAGGGTTCTATGTAATTTAGCCTTTATTTTTCAAAGAAAATATAACTACATCCAATGGTCATATTTGATAGTTATTGTGAGCCTTTGATTGTTAAAGAGAGGAAATTTTAAAATGAGAAGGAATTCTAAATTTAATTTGTCTAACATGTGCTAAAATTAATACAAAATAATATATGAAGTTGAGACACTCTTTTTATAGTTGGATAAATAGTTCTAAATAGTATTCACGTAGTATAAGCCAATTGCACTAAATTTTTAAGAGAAAATTCACTTTTACCGAAATAGCAACCCAATTACTATCTCAGATGAAAATCGAAATTAGGTGAAAAAGTAGTTGAATTTTATCTATTATGATATATATATATATATATATATATGATATATTCAATACATGAGATTTTAAAAAGCTTTTTGAGTAAGCCAATATTTTGTGAAACCATTTTTATGAATTTCAAACTTTGAGCCAAGAGCAATTTTTCTAAAATTTCAAATTTAGAGCCTAAAATTGACTTGAAGTCAAAGAAAAGATGACTTGAAGCCAAAGTTGCTTTCATTGTCTTTTTGTCTATAAATGGGTTACATGCCTTTGAAGAGAAAGAACAAATATTGCACTACAACTTACAAATTCTCTTTAACTCTCATCTTAGCAAAAACTAAAGCTCTCTTTTCCTTCTCACTCTAGAATTAAAACTTGCATATTCATTTTAAGAGTGTTATTGAGTAAAATCTTGTAAAATCTCTTTAAAAGATTTTGAGAAAAATCTCTCTTGTATTTTGTGGAAATGCTAGTATAGATTGGTAAATCTTATAAAGTTAAGTGGTGATTAAAATCTTAGTGAAAGTTGATGAATTTTGTAAAGTTAGGTAGTAATTAAAATTCTAGTGAAGGTTGATGAATTTTATAAAGTTAGATGATGATTAAAATTCTAATGGAGATTAAAAAAATATTTTAAAATTAGGTGATTGTGAAAATCCTAATATTGATTAGGAAGATCTGGTAAAGTTAGATGTTTTAACTTTGGAAAAGGTTGCGGATACCTTAAGTAATACTTGGTAGCTTGAAAAAAGAGGAGTAGAGCCAAAATCCATTTCTTTTGGACCATAACATCTTTATAAAAATTCTTGGTGTTCTTTCTATATTCTCCTAACTATATTTTTATTGTTTCAAAAATATAATTTTGTCAAGAAAAAAAAGTTGCTCCATTTTTCATCTAAGAAATCCTTTTGATCTGAAAAGAATTACAATCAAACTATTTTTCAACTCTTATTGAATAATTTTATATTTTTGAAACTATATATTCATCAAAGTTCCAATAATTTTTTATTTACATCTCACGCTTTTTATTAAAACAATATAATAAGTTTTATTTACTAATTTTTGTATAAACCAATTTACTTCTCTCTTAGCCTATAAATTCAATTACGAATAACATGGGAGGCATTTGAAACCCGTTCCTCGAATTGATCAATTAATTAGTAATCTTACTAATAAAATATCATTGTGTTTTGCATTTTTTGGCTCAAAATCAATTAATCACAATTTTATAAGTATAAATTATACATAACTTTTCTGTAATTTTTTATGTGATTTATTTTCTATAATATTAAAATATGCTATTTACTCTCCTACATTTATTTAACGATGCACATAACTTTTGTTCATTAATTTTCTATTTTATATCTTAATAGAATTAATATGTTATTCTCATTTGATTCAATTTTCTTCTAATATTAAAAAAATTAATGTTAATTTTAAATCAAAGAGTCTTAGCATATTTTCTCTAATTTATTCACAATTTTTATTATTATTCTAAAGCTTTTATTTCATTGAAACAACATTTTTGAACTTAATCATTTCATTTAGAATTAATAAGAGAGAATCTCATTGTGAGTTTCTCATTATTGAGTGGTATGATTTAATTTCTTTTTCTTAATGTAATATGAAATTGTCTTAACTTATTAATTTTATAAAGGTCTTTTTTGTTGTAGTGATTATTTTGTTAGTCATTGTTTAATAAAATGAAAAAAAATACAACCCCTCAAATCTGTGTGATGAGAATACAAAATATTTTATTAAATTTAGCTAATGAAAATTTTGTTCTCTTATCAGCGAGTTTAACATCAATTATGATAATATATTTTAAAAATAAAATTTTATTAAGTTGATTTGTTATTAGTGTTGTGGGACAGATAAATCTATGTTAAAAGATAATCACAATAATCTCATTCAAATATTTACAATTAGTTAAATCAATCATAATGACATGTAAATGTGTAATTTAATTTCAATTTTTTTCTTTTTAACATCCAACTTGTTTTCAAATCTAGCATCGGGAATACCTATTAATTAATTAGGTCACAACTCACGTACGTGCATGTACGTAGACACATCGAAAGGGATTAGGGTCCAGGAGGAAGACAAGCATTATTGTTTCTGAATGAAACGGTCAATATGAATTCCAGCTATGACCAATGTGAACGGAATGTTACATATGAAGATCACTATTTTTTACAAACCCCCAGTTCTTATTTATTGTACCCAACATGGTCTTTGTATCATTACATGTCAATTTTTTTAAAAAAATCATCGTATAATATTTGTATAAAAATTTCTTACAAACAACATTCGTCTTTTTTGCAACACAAACTAAAGTTAATTTTAATTTATTTTTATGTTAGCCTACCTTTTATAATAATTAAGGAGTTATCTTACAATATAAATATTTTCCTAAAATAACTATATTGATTTTTTGATGTAACAACCAGTGAGTCACTTAGAAGGGGGTGGGGTCAATTGACCCCAGTGCCTTCGTCAAAATGAACATAAATATAATGTAGATTATTAATTTTGTTTTTGAAATTCTAAATTGTTCACAACATGATTTTTGTATTATATTAGATGGTCAATTATGTCTATAAATAATAGTTTGTATAGATAATTTCCTCTATCTAAACAAATTCATATAAATAATTAGATCCCTAAATATTTATATGAAGGGATGAAATTGTTTGTTTAAATTATTATTTAGTGATAAAATTTCAATATAATTTAGAGACTATTTTGTGAGTGATTTATAATTTTAAGGATGAAATTCATAATTTTATGTATAATGTATTTTTCATTAAATTGCAATATATACTATCATATTAACCCTACTAATTATAAATAAATTTAAGCATTTATGAATTAAGGAAAAGTTTTACATTGTAAAAGTAAAGAAAATTACAAATTTCAACTGCAAATTTTGTATCAATATTCTACATATTTCATACATTAAAAATTATAAATAAATTTAAGCATTTAGGAATTAAGGAAAAGTTTTACATTGTAAAAGTAAAGAAAATTACAAATTTCAACTTCAAATTTTGTATAAATATTCTACATATTTCATACATTAAAATGTTTGACTCTTGTCATTCATTATTCTGGCTTCACCACTGATAATAACTGACATTATTGTTAATTTTTTAAGTTGATTACAAAATTAACATGAAAATCCTAATATATAACACTATATTTATGCACTTCGGTTACTGGTGGGTGTGTGTGTGTGTGAATATATTAATAATATATTATCAAAGTTTGAAATATAGTTGTTGTTAATTTTTTAAGTTGATTACAAAATTAACATGAAAATCCTAATATATAACACTGTTTTTATACACTTTTGGTTACTGGTGTGTGTGCGTGAATGCACGCATGTGTGTGTGAATATTATCAAAGTTTGAAATATAGTTGTAGCTGTGTGTCTGTGTGTCTGTGAATATTATCAAAGTTTGAAATATAGTTGTAGCTATCAAGCCATTCGCATTACAAAAATGTAAAATTATGTAAAACATCACGATTAAAATGATATGTTTATAGTTTAAAATGTGTGTGTGTGTGAATATTATCAAAGTTTGAAATGTAGTTGTTGCTATCAAGCCATTCGCATTACAAAAATGTAAAATTATGTAAAACATCACGATTAAAATGATATGATTATAGTTTAAAATGCTTGAAGTTTAACTAGTTCAAGAGAATCTCTATTACTTGGATTAATAAAAACTTGTTGAATAGTCAGTTTGTTTATTTGACGTAGGATTTCACACTGAAATATCAGTTAGGAATATCCCTGTTGATAATTATCACTTAAGGATATTGATATTAAGGGTGAGTTCAAACTCTCCTTCGCGCTATCCTCCCTTCCATATTTAAACGCTCCTTACTAGTAATAAAAAATTCCTAAAATGAAAATAATGTATTTCTAAATCTAAAATTGATTCGCACTTGATTTATATTTTATTAAATGCAATTGAAAATTGGTTAAGGGACAATTTTGAAAGGCAAAAAAAGAAAAAAGAACTTCAAGCATATCTACTTATTATTGTTTTATGACATGCAATGCATTCATATAAGCATGCTACATGAGATTTTTTGTAATCCTATTATTTATTAATTTAATTTATTTTTTAATTAATAAGATAAATATGAAAGTTAAATCCTAAGTAGATTTATAATAATTGTTAAATATTTCTAATTTTGATAAACACATTATCTTTAAATTTATTTTGAAGATAATTATTTCCTACAAAGAATAAACTAAGTCTGATTATTTCCCATTTTTGCTATTTATAAAGAGAAAAAAAAACATTTGAAATGAAAAGAAAAGAGAGAATTATTATCTACCATGAATAAATAACAAAAAGCTTTCATGGCGGTTATTTTCTCGTAAAAGACTCCACAATGCTAGAAAAATATTTGTTCAAGATTTGAAGATTTGAAATTGATTTGGAAATTTGAAACCAATTTGTAGATTGGGAGAAGAGAGGAATCCGAGTATACATGCATGATTTTAGCTAAGGTAACAAAATTTTGGTTGTAAATCTAAAAAATACATGAAGTAAATATCAAATACAGTAAATTGCATTGTGGTGCCACCTACTGAACTTCCTTTCAAAGAAGTGTTAATGTTGATCTTTATTTTAAAGAAGTACTAATTTTATGAACTAGTAATATTACATTCTCAAAATACCCTTTTTTAATTATTTTCCATTGTTATTCTTTTTATGTGAGATTTTCTATTGTTTCTCATCCAATTTTAACGCTTTATGTGTCTATTTTGGATTTTAATCCTTGTTCAATATTTATGGTTGATTGATCTCCTCCATTTTTCGATTGACATTGCCTTTGTGGATCACTTTTTTTCCGATTGCATTATTATTAAGTAATTATAATTTTTTGTCAATGGAACAGTGTATGTTGCTCATATGTAAGTTTAAAAGTGAAACTATGATATTGAAGGTTAACACTAGTATAGATTATTATGATTTAGTTCGGATGATGTGTACAAATTTTAAAGATCTATTTGCTAGATTAACACCAGTGGCAATTGGATGGTTTTCCTTATGTTCATGTAATTACTACTACCAAAAGTTGCGGGATTCTATGAATGAGGTTGTTGAGAATTATTTTCATGTGAGCACGTATAGGAAGATTTATAAACAAGTCATACACCTCATTCCTATAATGCTGAGGTAGGAGGTTAATGTAAGAGAGGAAGCAGTTATCTTACATTCGATTTAAAAAAAAAAAAACAAGTAGGTAGACCTAAGGTAAGGATTATGTTGAAGGATGGGAGTGTTAAGAAAATTAAGTGCAAAAAATGTGACAAATTAGGACATCACAACAAGAAAAGTTGAAAAGAACTAGCTTGAATGTAGTTTTTTTAGTGGCACAATTGTATTCTTTATAATTCTTTTGTTTTGTAAAAAGAAACAATAACATCATTCAAATACATAAATGCAACTTGTTATTAGTAAGTATTAGTACTTGACATGTTTCTATTTGGTTAAAAAACTACACAATTAATAGTAACATCAAGGCTGAAGTTGTAAATAAAGGGGTAAATGAATTCTGATTGTTAAAAGAAGTTGGAAAGAAGAATACATTGAATTTTTATTAACATTTACAATTGAATGTTATATATAATTGAGCGTTAGATACAATTGAATTCGACCTACAAGGAAATGAGAAACTACATAAGAATCATCTTTAGTTGGAAATATTGAAATTCCTAAAGAAGTTATTCACTAATTTTACCATGTATTTCTTCACATATTTTAGCAAAAAGTATTCTTCAAATTCTTTATTTTGGTATATATCTTCTATTTGTTTACATACAAAAATACCGCAATCTAGCCTAAAATTATAAATTTATGAAATGGGTTAGTTTGGCACCTCCTAATTGTGGTACTTGTATATTAGTAAGGAAGATATTACTTATGATCTGGAATGCTATTGAGGCAATCTTTCATATGATATAAGATCAAAAGGTGGCTCTCCAAATCCATCTTGTTCTTATGAACAACAGAAAGTATTCTTAAAAATCTTTATTCTGGTATATATCTTCTATTTGTTTACATACAAAAATGCCACAATCCTGCCTGAAATTATAAATTTTTTAAATAGGTTAACCTCCTAATTATGGTACTTGTGGATGAATAAAGAAGATATTAATCATGATCTAGAATGCTGTTGAGGCGACCTTTTGTGTGATATAAGATCAAAAGGTGGCTCTCTAGATCTATTTTGTTCTTATGAAGCATTTCATTCTTATTTTCCTCATAATAGCTCTTCTGTTATTAAATTACTAAGTTATGAAAAATATCAAATGAAAAAATAATATATTATTGTTTAATCTAGAAATAGTAACATAAAACAAAAATTGAGAATAAATTGACAATCAAGCATCATTAACAATAAAAATGATAAAAAAATATGTTACTATTTTCAGAATAAATAGTAACATGTTATTTTTTATTTTTTTAGTTTG
Source organism: Sindora glabra (assembly GCA_020226215.1). Lineage (NCBI taxonomy): Eukaryota > Viridiplantae > Streptophyta > Magnoliopsida > Fabales > Fabaceae > Sindora > Sindora glabra. The sequence goes on from CM035229.1 coordinate 45,758,732, forward strand.
ATATATTGTTGTTTGGTTTGAAAATAGTAACATTAATTAAAAAAATAAAATAACTAGACAAATCAAATATAATTAATAATGAAACTGTGAAAAAATAATGTGTTACTATTTTTAGACAAATAGTGAGATCAATAAAAAATAACATACCAAATATTAACATCATACTTGATTTGTTTTCTTGTAGTAAACAACATGTTACTATCTACATTCCAAATAGTATTTGGTTTGAAAATTGTAACATCAATAAAAAAATAAAATAAATAAACAAATTAAGTATAATTAACAATGAAATTGCTAATATTTTTAGATGAAATAATAACATTAACCAAAAATAACATATCAAACAGTAATACCATACTTGATTTGTTTTCTCACAGTAAATAATGTGTTATTATCTGCATATCAAATAGTAACATTTTATTTTTTTTGGTCAGATGTGTTACTGTCTGGTCTAGAAATAGTAACATCAATAAATAAAATAAAATAAATAGATAAATTAAGTATGATTAAAAATAAAACTATGAGAAAATAACATGTTAACATTTTCAAATGAAATAGTAACATCAACTAAAAATAATATATCAAATAGTAACATTATAGTTAATTTGTTTTCTCACAATAAATAAATAGATAAAAAGTAACATTTTATTTTTTTTTGGTCAGACGTGTTACTATTTTCTCACAGTAAATAAATAGATAAAATGTAACATTTTATTTTTTTTGGTCAGACGTGTTACTGTCTGGTCTGGAAATAGTAACATCAATAAATAAAATAAAATAAATAGATAAATCAAGTATGATTAAAAATAAAACTACAAGAAAATAACATGTTTAACATTTTCAAATGAAATAGTAACATCAACTAAAAATACTATATCAAACAGTAACATTATAGTTAATTTGTTTTCTCATAGTAAATAATTTATTACCATCTGCATACTAAATAATAATATGTTATTTTTTAAGTTTGACATTTTATTATTTAGTTTAGAAACAATAACATGAATTAAAAATAAAATAAATAGATAAATCAAGTATGATTAATAATGAATAACATCATACTTGATAAAAAATTTATGAAACAATAGCATGTTATTGTCTGTATACCTAACAATAACATGTGATTTTTTTAGTCTAATACGTTAGTATTTATTCTAGAAACAGCAACATCAATCAAAAAATAAAATAAATAGACAAATTAAGTATGATTAACAATGAGTAACATCATACTTGATAAAAAAAACTATGAGTAATATCATACTTGTAGTATCAAAATGGGTTGGCCACATAAAATTGTTAATATATTTTAAACATGAGTGAGTATCAAATTATTTGTCATATGCCACATTTAGGAATGGATTTAAGATCTTATCCAACACATGTTGTTGAATACAAATATCCTATTACTGCTGGACATGCTAGCCATGTCAAGTAGCAATGTATAGGAATTTATGATATGAAATTGAAATATTAATTTTTATCAGATAAATTAATTAAAAAGAAGTCAAACTCTAAAAAGGAGTAAAAAATAAAAAATAACAGTAAAATAATGATAAGTAATAGCACAAGGAGTTATATATTACTATTTTGACTCCAAACAATAACATAATATTTTGAAGTCTAAAAATATCTAATGCTACTATGTTACTGTTTCAAATCCAAACAGTAACATGATTATAAAAGGAACAATACAAAACATTAATATTGCAAAATTTTGAGGGAAGCATACATTTGATGTTATTGCCTTTTCTACAAGTACGTCTAGCAACTCCTTGAATGTTATGTACATCTCTTGCTAAGGAAATATCTAGACAAGAGCCCTATATTATGTATATAACCTACTAATTGGATTTATCCATAAAGATTTACAAGTGCTTTTGATTAATGGCTATGAATGCAATACTTGGCCATTGCTTAAAGAAAACTTAAGTCTTTTATTCATCTCTAAAAGTGGAAGCATAAGAAGACCAAAATTGCCATTCAAGCTTGCCAAAACATGACAAGTGGATTATATTATTTGAGCATAAAACGACTAACTCAATACCACCTTCAATGAATGCACATACTATGACAATAAATTTGAAATTTCCATACTTAAAACCCATGGATCTAATAACCCATAAACTATTCAAAAGAAATACTTGTTTCATTGAAATTTCTTGCTATAGAAAGATAAAGCTCTATTGCTACAATTTGGACAACAATCTTATCCAGACCAGAAAAATATTTGAGAATCAAAATTTTTTGTTTTACTTCTGGTCTCCCTTGGTTAACTAGCCTAACCTAAATACGCATATACCAAAATTTAATTCTGACTTCTTACCCAACGTCATGTCAAGAGAGCAGCCTCCATCTCTTATTCCAAAAATTAACTTTACAAATATAGGTGTGATGTTGAGACATTTGCCTTTAATTATGAATTTGTTGTACTTTAAAGAGAAGGTGGCAATTGTTACTTGTATTTCTTGATCACTTTTCTAGTACATACTATGATCAAACTCCTTTGTTATTATGGCATTGAGAAGTAACTAGAAAGGATTTTGTTACAGCACTTTTATGTGGCCCTCATTGAAGTGAAGATCATCAATCTACCTTATACACATTAGTAAATTCGATTTGTACTACTAGAATCTTCTAGCCATTTCTTCAACTACTTCTCTTTGTTTGGTTGTTTTGCTACCTTTCTATTTAGGAATAAAGAAAAATGTCTTAATTATATTCATCATAAATCAAGCTAAAGACTGGATAATATCACGTTACTATTCTCTGCAAGATAGTAACATCAGTGAAATTTGTGATGCAAATAGTAACATTGTGCTAAAAACACAAAATGCTCTCATAGTTAAAGAATACTTCCTAATCCTCAATGAAAGTAGAGTTCTAAGTAGAAAAGTAATATCAATTGTTACATGTGCATTGAAATAAGATGATAAAAACAATCATTATGCATGTTACTATTTTGCATGCACCAGTAACATGTAAAGGTTTGAAGCATAACATGATATGTTATTATTTTTCATTATTGTGATAAAATAAGCTTAAAAATTACACAATTGCTTATGTATTACTGTTTGGTCACTATCTAATGCTAAACAGTAATATCATTGGAAAAGCATAATTAAGGTGTAGAAAAATAATATGAGAACTATTATGCTAATGTTTAGACTTAAGATAAATCGATTAAGTAAAAACTAAAATTCTTTATGAGAAAAAATCAAAGCATAACATGTTGAATTGGATGTTACTATTTAAGATCCAAATAGTAACATCATGCTAAAGAATACAAAACGTGCACAACATCAATAAGTGCATTGCAATAACTTGAGAAACACAATCATTATGTATGTTACTATTTGGGTAACTCTATTGCGCTAAACAATAACATTAATGGAAGATTAAATTATGGTAAAGCAAGATAGGTATTATCATGATGATGTTTGCACTGGAAAATTTATTGATTGAGTTAAAACTAAAAATATGCACATTTTCAACATGCATGCTTTCAACATGGAAAATTTATCATGTAAATAGTAACATGATGCCAAAGAATATAAAAATATGCACATTTTCAACATGCATGCTTCCATTTTTTTTATCATATAAATAGTAACATGGCTAAAATAATATATTATTATCACTTCTGTTATGATGTTTGAACTAAAAATAGAGTGATGAAGTTTAAATTGAAGTTTGTTATGAGATGTAATCCACAAACAACATGTTAGATTGCATGTTTCTTTTTGGTATCAAAAGAGTAATATATTTCTGTTTGCTTCCATGTGAACAACATGCCAAAAACAAAATAATGTGTACTTTCATGTTTCTGTTTGTCATATAAACAACAACATTAAGATTCTCGATGGTAATGTGTCAATTAAGTATGCAAATAAAATTGTGACATGCATGTTCATCATTTTAAGATCTAGGATTTCGTTTCAACATATATACTATACACACACACACATGCAAATAGTTAAGGCTAAGAAAATCCATATATAAAAATCATTTAAGAGAATGTAGAGTTTACCTATTAACAACTCATTTTGATATGTTGATTCATGTGAAATTATTGTTTGGAACTAACTGAAAGCTGCTGAAAGTTAAAAATGTTAATTTTTAATGATATAGTGTCGGCTAAGTTTGTTACTACAATTTTCCCACAATTTCTATTATGGTTTCGTTTGATTTGTTGAGTTACCTCATAAGGACTATGCAGTGATGAATTAGGATTCAAAAATTTCTATTTCTGTACTTTTATTTTTTCTAAGACGCACTATAAGTGTATCATTTTAGTCTTCTAGGCTTCGTGATGAATTATTGTTTATGGGTGGACTTAAATGAAAAAAAGTAGGTTTAAGATTGCAACAAGCAATACTAACTTAATTTTTTTTACTAAATATTTAACTTGTGCTAAATATACTAACAATTGTTTTTATAAACAATTTTTTATTTTTATGTATCTAAAAACAAAATTTTTTACTTGATAATTAATTTTGTAATTCATTTTTAAGAATTATAACTCTAAATGTATATATTAAAAATAAAATAACAAAGTCAACATTTAAATGTTTTTCTAATTTATTTTTCTCTTGATGGCAATTTTAAAATTAAATAAAGCCTTTTATTATTTCCTCCACAGTGTATTCTTTATTTTTTTAATTTAAAAATAATATTTAATAATAATTTTAGAAAACTAAAAAATAAAAACTCATCCGACTACTCTTTTCGTATTTTTAAATGTCCGATGTCAATTTACGTCTCATGAGCCGTCGGTAGCATGCGCACAAGTGGGGTATTTGCTTCTTTCGCTATCTCAGTTCCTAGGCAAGCATTCCACCTATCTTCTGCAAGCCCAACCAACACTTTCATTTGGCTAGACGCTCCGTGGATCATCCACCTTCCCACAGTTAAGCACAAATCAATTAGGCTGTACTCACTCGATCTATTTCATTATTCTGTCTCTTCAAATAATTTTTTTTTATATAATCATCAAATATCCGGAGAGCGTCAATTAATTTGAATTTAAGTCAAATAAAACCATATTAGGTGGCAAATTTTTACTTAATACATAAATAGCAAAATTTCCCGAGTCATTTAAAGGTGTAAATAGAGATCTAGATTGTTATTAGGTGGGTCAAAAAAATTGTAACATATGAATATTATGTTTATAATGGTGTACATGTAATTACTATAAATAAAAAAAATCAGTATATCAAATTATATATTTTTTTTCTCAGCTCGTTATACTAAGTAATGGCCCCAACTAGGCAGAAGCCATCTCCCCTTTAACCATTTCTCTCTGACATCATTCCCACGTGTTCTACACATTGTAGAGTGAAAAACCCAATGTAAAAATACACCTATAAATGGTCCAATAGTAATTTATGATGCAAACTAAGAAATTCATTTTATTTAAATCAAAGGAAAAGGTCCACAAGGGATCAAGCAACTACAAACACGAAAAGTTGTGTCTTATTTTATTTAAAATAAAAAAAATCATTTTGATATTCAAAACAATAATCATACTTTTATAATTGTATAGTTAAACCATTAAATATACTCATGTAAAAATCAACAACCAAACTCTGAATACAGCATCGCCCAAGATATTATAGGAGCATCTGAAATATTAAATTTAGGCTTCCTCACTGCAGGCCTTGAAAATCAAGGCAAGCATGAAGGATTGTAAACATCCTCATTATCCTATCATTAAAAATAGTCACACCTTCATTATCATAACTCCACACAAGTCACTCACACCTTTGGTCAACTCTATTGCATTACATTTCATTACATTGGTTGCCTACAATCTAAACAATCACCTATGACATTATCATCTTTGCATGTCATTTCATGTGCCTTCCTCTCCATTCTCCCTTTAAATACCGCCCAATTCCTTAAAAAGAGGAGGTCACCCATGTCTTATAGTCTCTTCACCCCCCTTAGCACATATATGTACAATATTTTGAATCTATTGTTTAAAGGGGTCCCAAACGATAATTAAGCCCCTTATGTCCTACATAAATCAATTATAAATTATATATGTATAGATTTGTCAAAACAAATTAATCCAATCCTATCAAACTAATTTAATGGATAAAAATTGTACATTAAACTAATTCTAGACTAAACTACTTTTTTACCAAATCGAATTTAAATCAAATTGTTATAGTGTCAATCTTAATGCCAATCTCAAATGGACATTTACCAAGTAAATTCAGACAGATTTGATAATCCATTCCATTATTATTATTATTATTATTATTATTATTATTAAATAATAATAGATTTACTAGCAAGTCCAAGCAAGTTCTATAACCTACTATATTTTATTATTATTTATTTATTTATTTTTAAATTTATATTATTAATTAATTAAAATCTATTATTATTAAAAATAATTATATTTTATTATTACTAATTTTTTTAAAATGATGAAATTAGGATAAATTTATTGAGATAATTGAAATAAAAATTATATATTTTTAAAATTTTAAAGAGATTAAATATGAATTCTTTTTCAAAAGAAAGTAAGAAAATTTTTAAATATTAATGTAGTTTTGGACCTAATTTCTTGGGATATATTAATAACTTCTCAACATATTAAAATTTTAAATTAAAATCTCATTACCTTTAATACGTGAAAGAAAATATTGACTAAAAATAATTTGACTACTTATAAAAATGTATTTAATTTAGATAAGTTATGTTTAAATTTGAGGTATAATAAGATTTATAACTAAAATTATGTATTAAAAATTTTAGGTGATTAATTAGTGATAAGAAACTTGGAATTTTAGATTAAAATTTATTCTTATAATTATTATATATTATTATTGTTATAATTACTCTTATTATTATAAAATTTAATTATATTTTATTATTATCACTTAAAAATTATTATTATCATTATTATTATTTAATAAAAATAAAAATAATAAAAAATAAATTAATATATAACAAAATTTAATATGAAAAACTCTCATTAAGAAAGGTAAAAATCATAGGATATAATTCAAAAAAATTTTACTATTAAATAAAATAAGTATAAATAAATATCTATGTTAGTGAATTATATATATTATATATGAAAATAAATATATATTTAATAAAATAGATATATATTATTAAATATATATATTGATAAAGTTCAAAGAATTATATATAAAAATAAAGGGAATTCTTGGGTACAATTTTTACGGTACCCTCACCAAACAACTATATAATAAGTGTGACATTTGGCAAAGTTTTGGCCACTATTAACTTATTATTACGTTCGATATATTACGTGCTGTTTAGTTTTAGGCATTTTTTCAATTCGTTATTTTGGCCTTTTTTTTTCCTTAATCCCTTTTTTTATTTCGTGCCTCCAATTTCCGGTTCTATGTGTAAATATGATTTTTATTTTTTTATTTTTCTCCTATTATTTTGATTAAAATACACATAATATTTTATATTATGTCATATGTACAAAAATTCATGATATTTTAATATTCTAGAGAAAATATCCTCTAGATGCAACGAATAGGATAAAAAATATTTTTTAAAATTATCTAATAGAAGAATTTGTTTTAAATATAATTAATTATAAATAATTAAATTAAATAAGTTAATTATATACTAAGATTTTATATTTTTAATTTTAAAATCATTACTTCCTATTCTTTACTTAAAATTAATTTTAGATATTAAATTAATTTTAAAAAATTATTTTTGTACAATCAAGCACAATAAAAAAATAATAGAAAATTTTTCTTTTGCCATTAAGTATTTGGATTGAGAGATAAAGAAGATATTAAATTAATATTTGGTACATATAAATTATTTTCCATCCAAAATATAACCAAAAGTTACGTGCATTGAATGTAATCTTTACATCTCAAAATTTTAATTAAATTAGATTTTCACTCAGAACTAAATTGCCAAAAAAAAATTATAATTCTATTGAAGATTTGTCTTTTAAAATTTAGTTAATAATTACTATATAAAATGTGTCTAATAAGGTTTTAAATAAGTAAATTAGTTTCAAGTGGGTATTAAATTAAATCAAAATTTAAGGAAATAAAGATTATATGTAATGTACATAAATTTTCTATTAAATTTTCAATAAAAAATTAATTTAAGTTGGTAATATGATAACAATTAAAAGTATAAGTGAATAAATTGTAACAATTAAAATTATATGTTGAAAAGTGAAAAAGATTGAAATTGTAGCTGGATAAAGTATAATTTGTTTCTTTTTCCAGATGCCTATTCTCTTATTATTATAATTAAAATACACATAACTTTCTATATTACATCTCATAAACAAAAAATTAAGATATTTCAAAAGGTCCATTTAAACAAATAGGTTGCATATATTGTATAGAAAACTTTTTCCTTTATCTCTCATTCCAAATACTTAATGGTTGAAAAATATTTTGCTATTATTTTTTTATTGTGCTTGATTATACAAAAATAACTTTTTAAAATCAATTTTATATCTAAAATTAATTTTAAGTCAAGAATAAAAAGTATAATTTTAATATTAAAAATATAAAATAGTAATTTATTTAATTTAATTATTTATAATTAATTATGTTTAAAACAAATTCTTTTATTAAATAATTTTTAAAAAATATTTTATTTTATTTGTTGCATCTAGATCATATTTTCTCTACAAAATTAAAATATCATGAATTTTTGTTCATATGATATAATATAAAATATTGTGTGTATTTTAATAAAAATAATAGGAGAAAAATAAAAAATACTGTTACCATTAACAGAAAAAATCTCAAAAATAAAATCATATTTACACATGGAACCGAAAATTGGAGGCACAAAATAAACAAAGAGATTATGTAGGAAAAAAAAGGCTAAAAGAACAAATTGAAAAAATGCCTAAAACTAAACAGCACATAATATATCAAGCGTGATAATAAGCTAATAGTAGCCAAACTTTGCCACGTGTTGCGCTTATTGTATGGTTATTTGGTTTGAGTACCGTAAAAATTGTACCCAAGAATTTCCCTAAAAATAAATATATTTAATAATTTATATATTATTATATATATAAATAAATAATTATACAAATATATATTAATAAAACAATTATAATAATTTATGTATAATAGTAAAAAATAAATAATAATATATTATATTATATATTTATGTATATAATATATTTAAAAATAATATCAAAATTATTTATTTAAATTTTTTAAATGATTTAAAATTTTAATATAAAAATACTAATTTAAAATTTAATATAATTATTTATTTTAATAAATTTATATAATATATATCAATAATATTAAATATATAAATTTATTAATTTTAATATTAAAAATTGTTTAATATTACTCATATTTATAATTTTAATATTATATTTATTGAAGTATAATTTTAAGATACTAAAATTATTATTTTAATATATATATATATAAATTAAACATATAATAATAAATTAATTATTTACTACTTATTACTATTATCAGATTAATAAATTAATTTAATAATCCAATGGTTTAATACTTACCGGTCTCAGTTCTTTATCAAGTCAGGTTAACTAATCTCAAACCCAAATTCAATCTCAGTTCCTTATTAGGTTAAGTCATTGTTATCATTTTTTTCTATCAATTTTAATCTCAAATCAAACAAAATCATACTAATTTCAAGTCAATCCATTAAATATAATCTATTTTGACACATCTACTTTGACACCATCTAATAATCCAACGGCTTAATACTTATCGGTCTCAATTCTTTACCAAGTCAGGTTAATTAATCCCAAATCCAAATTCAATTCCAGTTCTTTATTAGGTCAAGTTATTGTTATCATTTTTCCTGCCAATTTTAGTCTCAGGTCAGACAAAATCATATTAATTTCAGGCTAATCCATTTTGACACATCTACGTATATAGTCAAATTTAATTAAATACTATTAATTGAGACTATTTTTGCCTTTTTCTTTTACTTGAACTATAGTTTAGGAGAGCATTCCAATGATGCCACCATTAATAATGAGAAAATAAGAATCAACCTACTCTCTTATTGGGATTAAGAATCAACCTACTCTCTTATTGGGAGATAACTGTTGTTTAGTTTATTATCTTCAGTTTATCTCATGTAATGTAGGAACCACCGGTATTGGTTAGTTTGTTGCTCCTTTTCCCTTTAAAAAAAAAGAATCAACCTTGTATAGATATTACCTGCATAGGATGCTCATACATAAATAGATGGAAAAGTAGAAGCCTCGTGATATCAATATGTTGATATCCCTTCCTCGAAGTTTCTTCCTGATCTTCACTCACACTTTTCAAAAATTTCCAAATTTTTTCATCATCGTCCGCTCCCAGAAAACTTCTCTCAACTTTCTCCCATTTTCCTTCGTCACCTTCGGTAGCGGAGGCAGAAGCTTTAAAATGGGAGGTCAAAGTAAAATATTTTAATACTTAGAGGGCTAATATAAATTATATTAAATTTTGATAATATATATTATATTAAATTTTAAAAAAGAGCCCCCCCCCCCCCCCCCCCCCCCCCCGCTCCGCCGCTGGTCACCTTCCCCTTTTCTCCTAATCATCTGCAACTAAAGGGCTTCTCGACCCAAATGCTCTCCGAGATAAACTAATTTTCTTCCTTTCGAAAGCTATTTTCGAAATACCTCTTTTTTTAATCATATTAATATTTAAATGTAATATACTGATGACAAAATAATTCCGCCGCTGCAGACGTTAAAGTCAATTCATACTAACCCCCCTCCGTCGTCTACAATGGCGGGATCGCTTTGTAACTAATCAAAACGCTTATTTCGGAGTGATCTCACTGTCCACATTGGAATGATAACTTGATAAAAAAAATATGGAACATTTCCGGAATAAATTTTAGAAGGGGATAAAATGATAATTAATTTACCCATGACAGACAGTTTGATCAATCAGCCTACAACTAAGAATTTGGAAAAAAAGAAAAAGAAAAGGCAAAAGCGTAAGCATATTTCCACGAAAAGAAAGTTGCTCACGCCATTATTAAAGACCAACTTTTCATTCCTTTAACTTAAAGTCTCAATATTATTCAAGTTTTATTTAGATCAATTTTACCACGTAATTTTTAAAATCCACAAAATTTTAGATAGTTTGTACATTTGGATATTTCTAATACAGAAAATTATGTATAACTGATCATTCTGATTGAAAATCTAGCTAGAGTGTTTGGTGGTAGATTCCTTCATAATTTTTTTATATTTATTATTTTATGTAAGAATAAAAAGATTAAAAAAAAACCAAAGAAAGGCATATGGGGCGTTTTTTGAAGTAAGTCCATTATTTGGGCCAAATAAGGCTTGCTACAGAATAGGGACCTTGGTAATATTTTTGGCAGGTTCTTAGGCCTAGGGTTCCGCGCATCCATAGGCAAATATAAGGCTTTATTGCCGATTGGCTTCTCAGACGACGATTGTGGTGAAATCGAAGAAAATTGGTACAAAAATCACCAGCGCTTGCGCGCGTGGAAAAGGGTTGGTTTTGTGATTTTGTGAAGTGACAAAAGCCACTCTTGCATACGGCTAAGAGAAGGAATATTATTAAATTATGTAAGAAGATTTATTATTATATTTATGTAAATTTATATTAAATTTAAGTATGTTACCGTCAGTAATTTATGTAGTATAGTATATATTTTTCTGTTATTTTTCTTCTCTCCTATTGGCTGATTTTTTTAGAATAGTTAATATTAATTATTGTGTTGCTTTTATTGAGTATTCCATTTGGTTTAATAAAGAGTTTTGTACTTGTTGTTTCCAAAAATTTTAGAAAAATATTGTATTCATTATTTTATTAATATTTTTTATTGGATTAAATCTCATAATTTTTACACTCACATATTGAGAAGTTTTTATGCTAAAATTGTTAATCTCTTAATTTATTTTTCTCATAATAATTTCTAATAATATATTTTATTATATGTATAAAAAATGTTGATTTGAATAAATTATTTTTCGCTGCGTGTTACTTTATTCCCATATTTTTTTCCCAACATAGAGACTGTGATAATCATGGATGGCTAGTAAGGGACAAGTGGGTAACTTGTTGGTGATTGGAATCTAGCTACTGATTGAGAGGATGGGGTGAGCCTTCTCAATATAATGTTGTCTACGTAGTGGTTGATAAGTCATGGGTTTGTTTGTATCTGCTAAGTAGATCAAATAACTTTGGTTTAGTTGTGAGATTTGAGTGGAGAAACTCATCAAGTAACTAGTAAATTCCCTCGAGTATTAGTTATTTGTGTATATGAGGGTTGTTGTATGAGAATTTATAGGAAAGTAGAAATATGTCTTCTGTTTACATGTACTATGTATTTAGCCAAGTCAAGAAATTTTTTTGAATGTGTTTGTTGTTCTAATTATATCACTACAAGTAGATAACATCATGATGAAAGAAATGTAGTGTTGTAATCTACTTTAATGTGCTTGTTTTTATGCACGGATGTTGAATGAATCAACGATGCTTGTTGCCACCATATTGACATAGTGTGGGATCCCTCAAGTTACAGCTACAGGGAGTGGTTAATGTGGGATGGAAGGTGAGTTGCAAGTAAAATTAAGATTTAACATTCATCACCCTGTATATCAATAGATTTTGTATTAACTCTTGCAACATGAACCTATTTTATTTATGTATTGTACTTGATGGTGGGAACTTGAATGATAAATTGCACATTTGTGTCATGTGTTATTTTATTTTTGTATAATGTAAAGTACTTTTTTTTAGATTTGATAAAGAGATAGTGGATCTATATGCAATTTTTTTTACATTGGTTCTAAGTAGTATTTTATCTGTAATACGTGCAAGAAATTTTCAAAGAGAAATACCTAATTTTTGCACCATTTGACACCACAACTGTGATGGAAAAATATTTTCAATTATACAGTGTTATTGAACATCGTAGAAGGATAATATATATATATATATATATATATATATATATATATATATATATATAATTTTAAATTATCAAATAGCAAATAATTAATTTTGTGTTGAAATACTTAAATTTTTTAAAATAATTATTATTTTTTAAATTATGTGGGGAGTTTGTATCCTCCTTTCTCATAATTTGTTAATAAACATTTAAAAAAATAAAAAACTAAAGTACATTTTAAAATATACATCTATATTCATCCACCATTTTTTCTGAAGAAAAGGTGGGGTTACATATTCAATTTACATCTTGTCTCAAGATATAACATAATTTTTGAAACTCCTCTTTTTCTCTCCCATGCAAACAAAGCATAGATACTACTACATCTTATATATAACTTATTTCAAATGAAAAATATTTTTATATGGGTATTAGAGGAGCAAATAATAATTGTAGAGTTTAATATTAAAAGAATAAAGGTAAAATATAAAATTATATAATTTTTTAAATAATCATAAAATTTTTATATAATTATTTAAAAAATTATTCATATTTTATTTATAACTATAAAATTAAAATATTTAATTAATGGATTTATTGTTAATTTTATCTTTATTTTAGAAATTAAAATTATATTTTTTAAGAATACAATTTTTTAAAATATACACTTGCATTTATATTTTACACATAAATGCACAATAGTCATTTTATAGAAATACAACTTCTTTCTCTCATAAATTTTTCTTTTCCAAACGAAAGAAATTACTTTTCTCCTAATTTCTTTCTCTCTTAACTTCTTCATTTTCAAACAATACAAAAGAAATTTTTCCTTTCTCCCAACTTCTTTCTCTTCTAATTTCTTTCTCCTCCAACTTCTCTCCCATCCAAACAAAGCATTAAAGATTAGATACCTAAAAGAGAAAAGTAGACCAAAAGGAGTTCCCATTATACCAACTACATAGAAAATGAGCTCTATCTACTACTTTGAATCTGCATACTATTTCAAGTTTATATTTTATTCGAGACCTTTTCTGAAAAGGAATAGTTGAAATTTATCTTTAGTGTCAATTCACCTCTGTGTTGACCTGTACTATATCACTATTTGATTATTATCCTTTGTTTTTTGTTTACGCAAATAAATCATCATTAAAAGCTATGCATGAATCTCAGAATAGGGAAAAAAGAAGGAAACATGGCAAAATGTCGTAAGTAAATTAATATGGTCTACAGAATCTTTAATTTCTTTTCTCGTAGTAAGAATTGAAGTTATGAACTTAAGTGGACAGGATAGAGATCTATGGCTGAAGAAGACGAGCCAGTCCATGGCCCTTCTATAGACATGCTACGATTTTGGGTACTCGCACTTGTCTTCTCGGTTTCTTCATGAACCTTTAGGTAATATTGTCTCATTGCTTCCAACTTCTTCTTATCCAATACTTCACTTGAATCTGAAACCACTTCCTCAACAGCAATTCTGCTTTCAAGCATGCTCACCACTGAAGACATGGGTGGCCTAAGTGATGCAGTGACATTGGCGCATAGCAGAGCCACTTTAATCATCACCATTACCTCTTCTTCATTATAATCTGAACCCAACCTTGGATCAACTAGCTCCATTAGGTTACCTTTTCCTTTCAATAGGTTTGCCTGTAGAACATAGTTGAATCCTCTATTGTGATTTTGTTTAATTAAAAACATAGACAATAAATATCAGTAGAAATCATCAATTGCAATATGATTCATTTGAACTTAAGATAGAGAAGGAGAAAGGAAGATACCCAATCAAGAAGATAGAAGCTTTGTTCCCTTGGGCGCTGAATGGTGTTGGTTCTTCCACTAACAATTTCCAATGCAACAATTCCAAAACTGTAGATATCTGCTTTTTCAGTTAAATAACCATGCATTGCATATTCAGGAGCCATATATCCGCTGCACAATTTAAAATTTCAGTCAAATTTTGTTTGCACTTATAACGTAATGCCAAGATGTTTTCCTTGTAATAACACCCCCCTAAAAAAAAGAAGAAAGAAGGAAACTTCATAGTTAACTATGTGCAATTTTTTTGTGTAATTTTTTTAATATTGCACCAAAAAGAGAATGGAAACTTACTAAGTTCCAGCAATTTTAGTGCTTATATGGGTATTATCTTCATCATCAAGCTTGGCTACACCAAAATCAGATATCTTTGGGTTCAAGTCTTTATCGAGTAACACATTAGTGGCCTTGATGTCCCTATGTACAATCTTGAACCTTGACTCTTCATGGAGGAAAGCCAAACCTCTTGCAATACCAACACAGATCTTTTGCCTTGTTGCCCAATCCAATTTTATTTGATGTTGTTCTGAACCTAAGATTTTGATAATGACAGAAACTAAATAGTATTACTACTTATCATGCAACATTAATGAATCTCAAAAATAAAAATTGGAAAGCAAATTTGTGCAAATCAGTCAATGATTTACCGAATAAAGCACGAGCAAGGCTGTTGTTCTCCATGTACTCGTAAACCAACAACAGCTGGTCTCCCTCAACACAACAGCCATAGAGTTTAACAAAACAAGGATGTTGCAGAGCAGAAATCATGCCTATCTCATTTATAAACTCCCTATTTCCTTGCTTTGATTTTGAAGATAGCTGTTTCACTGCTATTGCAGTTCGATCTGACAATACACCCTATATTTTGAAGCATAGTTACCGTGAAAAGTGGTACATCTAAAATCTTAGCACAACTAGGAACATAGGATACTTTCTTTTTCCTTTATTTTCTTTTTAATACAAGTTATTGAGAAATTGATATTTTTTGTGATAGTACCAGTATGAAAAACGTAAATACAAAAATGTGTTATGCTGCTAAAGTTTCCGATAACTAAGTTCTGGAGAGCATTATATGGTTTAAATAAGTTCTTTAAAAAAAATCAGCCAGCAATAATAACAGGAACACACGTCATTCTGATCAAAGAGTATTCATCACAACAAATTCACACTAAACTCAATTTGTGAGCCTAAACCTGTGTGTTTGAGTGTGAGCCAATTGTTAATAATCTCGTTGTGTGACAGCTTTTCTTTTGTGTAAACTACCTTGTAAACAGGGCCAAACCCTCCTTCTCCGATCTTGTTGTTAATGTCAAAGTTATTTGTTGCCGTTTTGATTTGCTGCCAGTTAAATACTCCCATTTGTAGATCCAAACCCTTCAACTCTGTTAATCAATCGGAAAGTAAGAGACTATTTTAGTTTCAGAGAAGAACATACATTTAGTCACCAATGGCTGAGTAAATCCACATTATACATGCTGCTATTTTTCTCATAGACAAGCTAGTAGTTATAAATAAATGCGTCAATGGTTTAAATCGTAGGCTCCGTCCGAAGACAATCTCTATTGAAAAAAATTCATTTTCTTGTATACAAACAGAAGTATCATATGTCTCTATACCTTATAATTTAAAAAAATAATTCTTAGAATTATAATAATAGAGGAAAATTAACAACTTTCCTTTTTTCTCACCAAACTCCTTATATTTATTTTTAAATATATCAACCTTTTTTTACTATTTTAATAGTTCATAATTATATTTTTATGAGAAATGTTTTCCATCAAAATAGATGGAGTCATAGTTATAGTTATACTGGCAATTGCAAAAAAATTTTAAAAAATGGATATATTGGGATAAACAGTAGTTGCAATGAATTTATAACAACTTAAATTTTCTTTATAACATGACTGGAATAATTTTGATTGTGCAACCATATTTTGAATCTTTAAAAGGCATTCGGCCTCAATGTTTCAAACTTCTAATAATAATGATGAAAGTAGAAACTACATATTGTATTTACCTCTTGCTAGTGTATTTTTCTGACCAAAACGACCTCTCCACCAAAGAACACCAAATATGAGGATGATAGCAGTTACTGCTGCAGCCACAATTCCAACCACAGCCCCAGCAGATATGCTACTGGGTGTATTGTCTGCAGTTTAATCATTATACAGAAATCCTTGAGCTTTACATAGTGTAATGTTAGAAGAAATAAAAAAATTAGGATGCCAATACGACTTCTTATAAATTTTTTAGTTTAAAGTCGTAATTTTTTTTTATAGAATTTTAAATATTTCTTTGTCACAACTG
Source organism: Sindora glabra (assembly GCA_020226215.1). Lineage (NCBI taxonomy): Eukaryota > Viridiplantae > Streptophyta > Magnoliopsida > Fabales > Fabaceae > Sindora > Sindora glabra. The sequence continues at coordinate 45,775,757 of CM035229.1, forward strand.
TGACTAACGGAGATATTTAAAAAAGGAAAAAAAGAAAAAAAAAAAGGTCAAAAAGAAGTTGCAACCCCACACACTAAATACTTGCAACCTAAAAAGTTGCAAGATTTATATACGAAGATACAATATTTTCATAAAAATACACAACTTTTTCCAAATCCGTATGGAAGCAAAACCAGAGAATAATAAAACATACCATTTTGAACAGATATAGCTGATATAAGGGGACCATACACTGATTTCTTTGGGATACCAGTTGTTCCTTTCCCAGCCCAACGCAAGTGGATTTCTAAGGTACTATTCACAAAAACTTTGAAACTTTTGATGATTTTGTTACCAGCTCCTCCTGCTTCCGCCGCTATGTTAAAATTCTCTAGCTTGCGCTCTCCCTGCAATATTTGTTGAATTGAAATATATGTACCATATATCTCAATAACACCATCTAGAAATACCAGAACAGGATCTTTATCCCTCAATTTTTTTCAATTTCCAGGAGACAGAGACGTGATCTTCCATTGAGACTCACAAATTTTCAATTGAGACCCATGGTTTCAATAAATATGACGACAGTGAATGATCCATGTGACTAACGAAGTTACCTGAATATAGACGTCAAATAGACGCCTTCCGAGGCTGCTATATGTTTGATCATTAGTGAAAATGATCTCCGCAAAATGAAGACGTACGGTGTAGTTTCCTTTGGCCAGGCAAAACCCATAATAAGTCAAAGAAATAGCAGAAGTACGTGCGTTGGAGTAAAGTTTATCATTAGGCATATTCTGTGAGGCTTCGACATTGGAGTAATTTTGTCCTTCATTGTTTAAAAAGTGACCAGTGCTGCTATATGCCCAGTTTTTTGTTCCAGGATGGTAGAATGTTGCAGCTGCTTCACCACCATTTGAATCGTCCTCATATGTCACTCCTTTATTCTTTACCTGGTTTCCCCCACAGTTTACATGGAAGGAGTAATGTACTAGGACACAAAGAAAAGCCATCAACACATGAAGAAAAAGAGATACTCAGCGGGATTTATTAATTAATTATAAATTATAATTTTTAAATCAAATTCCATTTTACAATCGTGAAGCCACTCTCAAAGGATATAGGTCTGTTTGATATGTTTTTATTTTTTTATTTTCAAAAATTATTTTTAAAAATTATTTTATAATTTAAGAAAAATAAATAATATAGGATCTTCAGAAGAGTAAATAAAAAAAAGTTTCATTTAATTGCAAAATTGGCATTAAAGACCAAAAAGAAGTTAAGAAGACATAAATTATTTCTGTTTTTAAATTTTTAAGTTATCCATTTAAAGTTACAGTTTTAAAAATTGATTTTGAAAATAGTTTGTCAAATAAAATTTTCTATTTTTAAAAAAATAAAAAATTATCTTTAAAAGACGGTAAACAAACAAACCCATTCCAATCCGATTTTGTAAGTAAATGATCCAGTAATAAAATGGGAAAATAGTGGGAACTGTGAAATTTTGAGAATGTATACATACTTCGAGAACAAGAGGGGCCATTGATAATGCTTGCAAGACAAGAAACATTTCCTCTGAAATATCAATCTCGTAAAGGGGGAGAATTAGTGAGGCTAACAAGATCATAAGTTCATAACAACTAATAAATTTTATACATGAATAAAGATATATATATATATATTATGATTATATTGTGATTGATAAAACTATGGATAAATAAAAAAAAATGCTTCAATGTGATGCAAAATATTAGAAAATGGCTTTTGATGTGCTGTTCACAACTATAGTAGTATGTTCAATATTATCATTGCAAACCGCAATTTGGAATTCTGATATATACATATGGTAAGGATAATTTAGCACACTTACGCGCTATTGCCCATATGTGAAGAGCTTGCAAACAAGTTGCTGTAGTAGGCGCGCACACAAAAGAGATGGTTAATTGATTAGGATCAAGTAGCTTCTTAATTAGATTTGCAAACAAATACACGTTACTAAGATAATTCCTACGTCTTTGTTGTTGGGTCTTGACAGAAGGACTGCTCTGAGTCTTCATCGCTGAAGTTGTTATACGAAAGATCCCTGTACGTACAATTAATGTTTAAAATTTGAATCAGAGTCTGCTAAAAAGCATGAATCTCAGACTCTTATATATTCCTACGTCTCCTTACTTTCAACCAATAAAAAGAAAATAATTATAATTTTTAATGTATATGAGCTTTGCAAAATTGGCAAATGAACAATAAAATTTACAATTAGCTTCTTTTATTGACAGTAAAAATCTGTGATATAGTCAGAATATATAAAAGTTTCTCAAATTTAAGTGTTCCAAGTTCTTGCGTGGATTGGATTCAGCCAGCATTTATGTGAGAGAGAATTTTAAGTGCATCATCATACTCATATTTTGTTATTATTTAACAACTTTAATTTAAGATGAAAGCAAGTTCGAAGAGTAACAGAAGTTGCAATCTCCCTTTAAAAAAAATAGAATGCAGTTGATTTATAAATAAATTCAAGTAAAAAATTACTAACTTTTTAACACAAATTCATTCATTAATAAATTGAATTCCACAAAATATGTGCCATCTTTGGTCCAGATAAATGACCTAAAACATGAAGTACTGTACTAAAATTTCCAAAATAAAAAACAATGTTAATATTCCTACAGAGATGTTCCAAAAAATAATGCATCAGTTAATTATGCAATGCAACACATATGAATTATTTAATGGGAGGAAGCATACATGGTTTGAAACTTTGAAATAAACTTACATAAATTTGGTTGCTCCCCACTGAGGCAATGATCCCGTGAGAAAATTTCCAGTTAGATACCTATGTAAAGACATATATTATTACATCAAGAATCAGTTGATATAGAAGGAGCAAAATGTTCCTTCACTTCGGATTAAACAGTAACCGCATAGGGAAAACTACGCACATAACAAGTTGTTCTTACATGCAATCCACTTTTGTTCGTAGGCCTTCAAAGCTTTCTGAAACTTTTCCATATAATTTGTTAAAACTGAGATCTCTGAAACATCAATTATATGTTAATTAAAAGTTTTCTTTTCCTTCAAAAAACAAAAGAAAAGAAACATTAACAAATATTTATTTCCAAATACAATAGACGAATGACACAATTTAAAACATTAAGGTGATGATAGAATACATAGATTTGCAGAATATAATACAATATAATATGTACTTTATTTAATGGCGGGTCCCATCATTTTTTGGCAGATCCTACCAAGATGAAAGGTCAAGATTTATTGTTATGGACAACAGCATTTTATCAGTGCTACCCCGATTTTCACTATTAAATTGTATATTCTATTTCCGTTTCCATATGTTTAAAAAAAAAATGAATTTCAATACGATCTTCATACCTTCTTTAAAAAAATTTATATCAACCGTGTCCATCAAATAATTAATTTTGTAATGCCTCGTGTCTCACTGACTTAATTGTTAAATCTGAACAAAATATCCTAAAACATTAGTCCAAATAACTTCATTACTCAATATTTATATTAAGTGACTTCAACCTTATCAAACTCATCTAACATATAAAAATTATACATTAAATTAATTTCAAATTAAATTATTTTTTGACTAAATGAGTTGATATAGTTTCAATTTCAAATCGACTTTTATCAAACAATCTCAAGTAAATTTTATAATTTATTATATTTTATTATTATTACATCATTTATTTTATTATTAATTTTATATTATTAATTAATTAAAATTAATTATTATTGAGATTACTATTATTATTATAAATTATTGTCATTTATAAACTTATATTTATTAATTTTGGATATAATTAAAATAGTAAAAAATAAATTAAAATACAATAATTTTTAATATAAAAAATCTTCCAATTAGAGGAGTAAAAGACTTAATTTAAAAAAATTTAATATTAATTAAAATGGATACAAATATTTAGTTTACTAAATTCACAATATATATATATCACTGTTTTATTATAATAGTAATAATTTATTACTCTAATTAATAATTAATATATTTATTTAGTTATAATAATTATTTTATATATTTTATAATAATTAATTTTTGTAATTATTTTTTATTAATTTTTAAAATTTATTATAATAATTCTAATCTAACATAAAATTTATTATCTTTTTAATTTTAATATAATTATTTATTTTAATAACTTTGTGTAATATATAACAATAATATCAAATATATAAACTCATTAATTTCAATATTAAATATTTTTAAATTTTAATGTAATCATTTATTTTAATAAACTCATGTAACATATGTTGGGAAAATTAAATATATAAATTTATTAATTTTAACATTGAAATTATTTAATATTACTCATATATAATTTTAATATTATATATTAAATTATAATTTATATATATTCACATTAATAAATTAATAATTTATTATTTACTAATTTTATTATATTAATCTAATAATCTAATAAGCTAATGCTTGTTAGTTCCAATTTTTTATTAAATTAGGTTAAATAATTTCAGTTTCTTATTAGGTTAAGCTATTGTTATTATTTTTTACATTAATTTTAATTTCAAATTAGACAATATTATACCAGTTCTAGTCCAATTCATTTTAATAATTCTACTTATATATCTCAATTAAATTTTAAATTTAATCAATATAAAACTTTTTAATTAATAGATAGTGTAATATTTCTATATTTTAAATAGGCATAGAGTAGGTACACGCAAGAAGAAGAAGAAGACAAAACTAGATACTTACAAGACATCTAGGCTTGTCATGTTTCGGAGATAGCTAGGTAGCACACCATGAATATTGCAACTCCGCAGTATCCTATGAAACAATTAAACATTTTATTGTACACCTACAATGTATTCATCTCTTTTTTTCACTCAAAAAGCTTCAAGTGATTGTAAATTACTTAAGGATCCCATATGCAACATGGTTATGATGGTGAGTTTCATGGTTGGAATTATTTAAAAATTTTATTAAGAGAGTAGCAATCAATATTTTTTAAAGATTTTATATTTTTTTTATATTTAAGATTTAATTTTTAATATTTAGGAATGTGTATTTAATGATTTATAGCCAATCCTATGATAAGCAAAAAAAAAAAAAAATTCCGCAACAATTATATATATTTTCTCATTTATTTACTATACTATTTTGTGACGTAATTCACAATTTATAATTATAAGTTTCATATTACGGCATAAGTTAAGGGCAAGAGTTCATACCCTATTGGCATGTTCCGTGCTTTTGCTTATTAAGCCCAGTCAAAACGTTTGAATAATATCGGTAGTTGCCAGTGAAGCCCAAATCAACCAGTTTTTGTATTGCACTTTAGTCCCTTCTTCTTTTTCTTTTTAAAATTGCAACCAACTCCTTAAAAATTCAAATTTGTTTTACGGGTACTTTGTTAGAATAAGCACAACGATAATGGTACCGGTATATTCCATATAAAATTAAATGCAAAATATTAAAATTTTTGGTTCGCCCCATCACTCATATCATATCATAGGACCACGTATTGCAAGGTTATAATTTAGTGTTTAAACTAGGACAACTTTTATGTTTTATTTAAAATAAATAGTTAGATTTAGTTGCCATAAAATTTTTGAAATTTTTATTAGAATTGTAATAAATAACATTCTATTATGATTGTAAAGTTAGAAAAAAATTCGGTCTAAATAACATAAAGTTATAATTTTCATTAGCTTTAAATTTTGACAAGATTTTCACATCTTAGAAGTCATACTTCAATTGATAGATTTAAAATATTGCACCACTTGTTTCAAAATACTAATCTTATAACGTTTTAGCATCTTATAGTACACTCCAATTAAAATGAATAATTTTAAAAACTATCTATAATTTATTTAATTCATATTAGTTCTTTAACATAATCAAATTAATTATCATCTTAATTAGTGAACTTAATTAAATCAATAAATTACTGTTAATTATAATCTTTAAAATTTATTATAAGAAAACTCAATATATTACTATATTCAAGAGTTTTCATTTTTTATTAATAAAATTTATATTTTAGTTAATTTGATATCTCTAAATTCAAAATAAATTGCAAAATAATACAAAAAATATTATTGCATTTTGATGTATAATTTATATAAATATTAATATTTGTATACATCAAAAGTAAGATTTGAAACTAGATTGAGGGTTGTCAATTAAATACAAAATGATAGAATAAATTTATAAAGCTCAATTTAATGAATATTAAATATTTAAAATTTAATTTTAAATCTTACTTTCAATATATATAAAATTTTTGTTAATATTTTTAAAGAGCTAGGGTTTGTTTATTATTTTTAAAAATAGTTTTCTATTTTTTATTTTTAAAAATAAAGAATCTGTTTGGTAACTTATTTTTAAAATTTATTTTTAAAAATTGTAACTCTAAATGTATAACTTAAAAATAGAAATAACTTTCAATTATTTTTTTAATTTAGTTTTCTTATTTTGGATATCAATTTTATATTAAATAAGGTATTCCCTTATTTACAATACTTATTATCCTCTATTCTTTATTTTTCTTTAATCTAAAGTAGTTTTTAAGAACAATTTCTAAAAATATAAGAATAAAATATATTGAAACACACTTTTGAACATTGTGATCTCATGACTATTTTCAAAGAAATAGTTAGGTAGCGGGAGGATTAAAAGTTTTTTTTTTGTTTTATTTAACTACTACTAATAAACTAATATAAAGTTGAATATTAAGTAAAGAATAGAAAATGGTAATTAAAAAAAATGAATATATATATATAATATCTTTTGTTTATCATTCTTGTCTTTCTATTGGAATTGGTAATTTGAGTTTATGTGTTGGGTTTGTACTGTCAAAAATTAGTAATATTAGGAGTAAGTTTAATTTATGTATGATTTGAATAAAAATTGTATCATGTCAAATTAAAAATTATCACTCCTGCTCTTAATTCAATTCCTTATTTTTTAACTCTATTACAATAAAATTTGATACTAATCATCATAATAAGATTTGTTGCAATTTTAATTTCCTAACTTAGAGCTCTCAGATTTGACCAACTTCTTATCTCAGCCATAAAAAGCTTAACGGTCTGGCTGGCGAATGACTGCCCTATAAACACATTTTTAGTTAAAACGTACTTATTTAGTAAATTTGCTAGTCAAATCCTTTCTGACGCTATTAAAAAAGTAGAATTGCACTACTCGTCATGCGGGCCTTCCGCTGGGCCCGTTATATCAAAAGCGAGAAAAAAAAAATTCTCCTATTGCTCCCTTCAATATTATTTTTTTTACTATATATAATTATATTAATTTATTAATTAATTTTTGGATCATAAGATTGATAAGCAATAATATAATTTTATAAAATTATGAAATTATAAGATTTCATAATTACAATTAATTAAATAATAATTAAGAGAGCACAATAAAATTCAATAAATGTGTGAAAGCTAACTTAAAAATGCATAAAAGGCACAAAATTAAAATGGTATCAATAATTGTCAATTAGCAATTACAATTCAATTAGATATTTGGTGGTATTTTCTCATATTTCTATTATGTTAATATTGTAAGTGATTTTTATCCAATTAGATATTTGGCGGTATTTTTTTATATTTTTTATTTTTTCAATTACATATGGTGACTTTCACTTGTAATTTTACTTATAAAATTAAATTTTTACCATTATAAGATATGGTGACTTCAAAATTAAATTTTACTTATAATTATATTGAAAATATAATCTTAAATTATTTATATTTAAATGTAGCTGCTTTTATATTATATTTAGTATAGTTTTAAAATATAATATTTATATTTTATAATGATATTTATCAAATATGAAAAATTTTATTTAATTAAAGATTGCATAATATTAAATTTAAATAGTATATATAAAAGCAGTATTTTAAAATAAATTAAATTAAATAATGATACTAATATGTTAAATCTAATATAAAAAATAAATAAAAATATTATGTTTTCTTTTCACACGGTTGTCAAACTAGTTTAATTAAATATTTATTTGAATTTATTTTTTCCTTTTGAGTTTTGCTGCAACAAACCCCCCCATTAGTTCAGCAATAAAGATTTCCTCTATCAAAATTAACTGCATTTTTTAATGATTTATTTTTCCCTAGCCTTTTTTAATAATTTATTTTTTATATATTATTTTTAATTGATTATGTATGAGATGTGTCACTTTAATGATTAACAATGAGTATTTCGTTAATTACTGAAAAACAATGAGTAATTGATCCATACAAATTATAATTTAATATTATATTTATTTTAATAAAAAATTTATCTAATTTTATCTTTTTAATGAGTATTCCAATAACAAATAAGAATTTTTTTAAGTAATTTTATTTTCCTTCATTAGCCCAATAACAAAAGGGTTTTGGATGATGGATTTTTTTTCCCAAAAGAACTAGCCCACTTTTAGGCCTATGCATGAGGAGGGAATCAACTTAAAATTAATAGCGTCTTATGTACTAATATGGTGACGAAGCAGCCACGTCTTCAAGATTTATTAACTCCAGTTTTGTCCGAGGTGTGGAAGTGGAAGTCCCGCCCGTTACGATAATTCATAAAGCAGAACCGTGAAAACAATGATAAATGAAGTTTGTAACTTACAATTTCTTTAATTTTGTCATACTACTAAGCTGTGGAAAAGAGGATTCAGGTCCATTTAAATCACTAATTCTCCTGCATATATCAATCATATTGTAAGCTTGGATGAACTCAGTCAAATCAATAACGAAGCAAGTTAAAATTGAAAATTTCTTTATTGCAACTTTGAATAATAAGGTTTTCTAACTTTTTATGCATTTGCCAACTATAAAAGTCGCAAACAACTGAAAATTTGTAAATTTTGTGACTTTTGCGTTGAACTTTCGAAAACTTGCAACTTTTTTCGAAGACATACCATAGCAACACCCTAGATTGTTATAAACACCATACTTACAAGTCAGTCAAATTTTCCAGAGATGAAATTTCAGGAGGAATTGGCCCACTCAAACCGCTCCCTTGAATTTCCCTGTGGAAATATATTTCTATAAGAAACCATCTTTTATATAAGAAAAATGTCTTATATTAAAAAAGAGAAAAAGTAGTTAAATTTCATGAAAAAGGATCCGACAGTTTCTCAAGACTTGTCCAGTTCTGAATGAAATCGGGTATTTTTCCTGAGAATTGATTGTCATTTAGACGACTGCATCATGTTAATGTAAAGAAACAATGAAAAATAACCAAATTAGCAATTAAATTCTGTTTAGCACTGTAATGAAATTTAAAAAAAAAAATATAGGATGCCCACATATCCTCCAATGCACTGAGCTTTGCTAATTCTGCAGGTAATTCTCCACTGAAATTGTTTGAGGAAAGAAACCTATACAGCCACAAGAAAATAAAAAGAGTTCATTATAATTTTCCACCTCATAATATACAAATCATTTGCATTTCGTCTTCTTAAATTTAATATTTTATTTTAATCCCTCCAATATACAAATTAAACCAAATTGAATTCATATTAACAATTTCTGTCTTTAATATCAAAGACTAAAAATCATAACTGGCATATAAAACAATAAGAAAACTCCAAGTCATGTATTTTGCAAATTTTTTAACATAACAAGAATAATTCCACTAATTTTCTTTTCTAGTAATTACTGTAATCTCATCTGAACCGTATCTGTTTATAAGCATTCAATTTGATGAAAGTCATAACTTTGTACCTAATTTGTTCCAATTTACATATTAGAGAGATAAATATGGAATATTACATTTAAATGGGATTAAATATGATTAATTTGTATATTAATATAATCAAAATTGTAATTAAACCCAATAAAATATGACGCAAGTGATCACCTCTTTTATTAAGTGAAAAAACAATGAAATGAAGCAGCAAACAACTAGAAGAAGAAGAAACGGATAGTAAGAGTAGATGGCGAATCAAACAAAGGGCTTACAATTTTTGGAGCCGAGTGAGATTTCCTAGCTGTGGAGGAAGACTTCCATTTAATTGATTGTACTCAAAGGTCCTATTAATTTCAAGTTAAGCTCCTCTCAAAATTGAAATTAAATTATTAATGATAATATAAAATCATCACTGGTGCAGCAACTAATTAGAAACTCACAAATATGTGAGTGTGGAGATGTTTCCTATCTCCTCTGGGATTGGACCGGTGAGTCGATTTCCAAGAAGAGAACTACAGTAAGTAAGATAAATTTGAAATAATAAATATCAATTAATGGAAAAACAGAGAAATCAAAGAAATTGTTGAGAGATTAGTAGATTACAGGTCGGAAAGATCTGAGAACGATCCCCAATTCTTAGGGATTGTGCCATTAAGATAGTTGTAGCTAAGATCACTGTACCAAGCAATAAGAAAAATATTGAAATGGGAGCGTGATACAATAATTGACGAAATGAGTATGGTTAAATTCACTTTCTTCTGCCCGGTAAATTTTCCAATCTTTTGTCGGTGCTACTTTCTGCTAATTTCAAGGTTACAGGTGAGTAGTTCTAATCGGTAATTTTGTGTATTAAATTAAATAAATTGAATTTTATTGAAGGTAAGAAATCTAATTACTTATATTGAATTTTATATTTTTCAATAAAAATATCTAATTTAATAATTCATAATTTATCAATAAAATCAATACATGCATGCATAAAATTAACATTTTATACAATCAAAGGAATTATTTTTTATTTATAAAATAATATTAAAAAGTAGTATTTAAATCTGATCAAATTAAAAAAAATTTGTAAATGCATTCCACCCAGATCCACAGACAAGGTAAGTAATGAGAAATTGGAATTAATTACTTACATTCTCTTCAAGTAAGGCAGCCTGACGAGGTCCGGCGGCAGTACGCCCGGAAGATTTTGTCTTTTTAGAGCTCTGTGGGTTTCAACATGAAACCGAAGAGGAAATGATCGGAACATATTTTACAAAATTACCAGGATTGTTTATCTTGTAACTCTATTACTATAACACAAAAATAATTCATCCTCACTGCTATCGTTAAAAAATTATCACTTTTTATTACTAAATGAATTAATAAAATAATTATTTTTAAATTAATCATTTTTCTAAATTCTCTTAATTTTTGGTGATAATGAACATATAATTTTTATATGTAAAAAACTTTTTAATTTTGAACTGTAATTAATTAGATTTATGTTATTTTAAATAAAATTGGGCTAACTATATAATTCAATTATACGAGACCTTAAAATAATAAAGTAATCCAATAAGTTATGAGTTATATATTTACCTCATATTATATATATTATGTTAAGAAAGTGATTTGGATCTATTTAAGTATATTTGATGCGGAATCTATCATTAAGTTCATAATGGGTAAACTTAATTAGGATTATATTATTATTGATGTGAGGTGCCCTTTTCACAGGAGGGGAAGACTTTATTCTCTACGTAAATATTTATGCAAAAATATTGGAAATCATGAATGAATTCAAAAAGTATGCACTATTGTTAATTTTGATCTTTTATATATGGTTCTAGTCTTTATATATCATCTTGACAATTACAAAATTCTTATACATAGTATTAGAATAAATTATATCAGATTAGAATCTTAATTTAATTTATTGAAATTTAAATTTAATTTTGTTAATAATTATTTCTATATGATGTTATTGACAAGATATTTTGAATCATAAAATACTATTTTGGCTTTTAGAATATTAAAAAAATTGTTTTATATATATATATATATATATTCCGACGTTTTCTATATATTATAAATTGAAATTCGTTTCATATATACGTTTGGTTTGATGTTCTGTATGCATATTTGTTCTGTTTGGTGTGGGTTAGCATTCTACGTGTATACACACATATATATATATATGTTCTAGAATTTTGTTTGGCACTTTATATGTATAAAAGTTCTGGCGTTTACTGTACTTTCATCATATATATGTATATATATTTCAATGTTCTATATATAGATGTTTGGTGTTCTTTTTTGTATACATATGTTTTGACTTTTCGTACATATATTTTATATATATTCTAGCATTATATATATAGTAATTGTTATATATGTTTGATGTTTTGTATATATGCTTGGAAATTTATAAGTATGTGCTTTCTTTCCATTTAATTTAGTATGAATTTATTAATATTTTAAAAAGTTGATAGTAATCATTAAAATTATTTTGATATATTTCAAAAATAAGACACATCTTAGGAAAATTCATATGGAAGTGAAAAAAAATTTATAAGTAATTTGGATATATTTTTCTTCATTTAGAATTAAGTTGGTGAAATTATATTTTTATCACTACAGTGATCATTTAATAAACCAATGAAATTCTTTTATGTTATTAGGGATATTCTTATTATTTAAGTTAGTTCATATAATCACCTATCCTCAAGAGATTATTATGTGAATAAATTTGAATAATTTAGAGCCTTTATAACAATAGGTGGATTGATAATCCTTTTGCCCACAAATGTTAGATTTTTCAATTTTGTTTATTATTATATTAGCTTGATATTCTATGGATATTTTATAGTTTATTACTTTTTTCACCCAGAGGGGAATCTATAATAATATATTAAGGTGCCTTATATTTAAAAGAAATATAAGTTATTATATATTGCCTATGATATTAACTAAATTTCTGCTATCATTATTATTTCCAGCTTTATATGCCTTTTTTGTGAATAATCAATCTTTTCTAATTGAAACTTTGACTAGAGGAAATTATAAGAGATGGAAGGAGGATCTGGAATTAGCTTTGACCATAATAGATGTGGACATGGCAATTAGAGTTAAGAAACTTGCTATTTAACTGCCTAAAGCATTATTGAACAAAAGACTTGTTATGAGAAATGGAATAGGGTCAATGGCAACTTTATTGATGATGAAGAAATCAATCTCTAAGAGTTTAGTTTGAGCTATCCTAACTATTAATGATGCCAAAAAAATTTTTATTTCCATTGGAGAAAAAGTATATAGTTTATAATAAGACCAAAACTGATCAATTAATGGAAAATTTTGGTAATATGAGGTATGCTGCTACTAGTGGTATTATTTCATATATTTTGAGGATGGCTACTATTTCTACCAAATTAAATGAGCTTGAATACCATATTAATGATACTTTTCTTGTTAACCATGCCTTAATTTCCTTATCTTCCTAATTTAATGCCTTAAAAACCTTTTACAATACCTAAAAAGAAAATTGGGATATTAACACTTTGATATTCATTTGTACTCAACAAGAAAGGATGAAATATAAAGTTTCAGGAAGTGTAAACTTAGTGGATTAGCCATATCCTAATAAGACTTTTAATAAAAGAAATTTTAAACCCAAGGGTAAAGGTGGTCCTAAAAGAAAACCTTGATAATAATCACTATAACTCTAAACATATGATAACTAAAGATGAATGATTAGTTTGCAAGAAACTAGGTCATAGAAGGAAAGATTGTTTTGCATATAAGAAGTATCTGAAAAATAAAAATAAAAATAAAAATAAAAATGAATCAAGTAATTTTTTTACTTTTGTTTGCTTTGAATCTAGTTTGATAGATGTTTCTATTAATTCTTGGTGGATTGGCTTTGGGACATCTATCCATATTACTAATACCTTGCAAGGATTCAAGAGCAAATAAAAGTTGAGTAAGAATAAAGTTAATTTATTCATAGGAAATGGAGAACGAGTGTAAGTGAAACACATAAGCATAGTTGAATTAAAATTAGATTCAAAATTTGTTTTGTCTTTGAAAGATACTTTATATGTACTGTCCATGAGATGAAGTTTGATTTCTCTATTAAAATTTCAAGATTCAAATATTTATTTGAGTTTTAATAATGAATCTTATCAATTATTTTATAATTCTATTGTTATTGGTAATCTTTTATAATATGATGATTTCTATAAGTTAAATTTTGATTCTAAATAGTTTAATACTCTTCATACCATGAATATTGATGTTAAAAGGCCTTTATTTAAGAAAAATTCTTTTCTTTTGTGGTATAAACATCTAGATCATATATCAAAGGAAAGAATTAATATGTTAATAAAAGAGAATGTTATTTCATATCTTAATAATTCTGATCATAATTGTATTGACTGTATTAGAGGAAAAATGACTAAAAAAATTAATAAAGATTCTACTAATACTAAAGAAGTCTTGGAGATAATTTACACTAATATAAGTGATCCTTTTAAGAATACTTTATTTCAAAATAAGTATTTCATAACCTTTATAAATGATTTCTCCCATTATGACTATGGCTAGCTTATATATGATAAGTTACAATCTCTTGAAAAGTTTAAAATTTTTAAAGTTGAGGTAGAAAAGTAATGCAATAAAGAGATTAAAATTGTAAGCTCTAATTGTAGTGGTGAGTGTTATGGTAAAGTTAGCAATACAAGCTAGATCATGAGACTTTTTATCAAATACTTATAGGACTATGGGATAGGTTCTCAATTTACTATGCCCAAGACTCTTAAACAAAATAGAGTGGCTCAAAGATGAAATTGCACTTTGATGGACATGGTAAGATCTAAAATAAGTAGAATAACTTATTCATTTTTCTTTAGGGTGAAGCTTTAAAAGTTGCCATGTATATCCTAAACAAAGTCTTACCAAATTTGTACCTAAAACATCTTTTAAACTTTTCAAGGTTTGGAAACTTAGTCTAAACCATCTTGGAGTGTGGGGTTATCCTATTAAAGTAAAAATCTATGACCTTATAGCATCAAAATTAGATCCTAAAATCATTAAGTGTTATTTTATTAGATATCCTAATGGATTTAAAGGCTACATATTCTACTATCCTACCTATGAGATAAAGACAGTTGAGGCATTACTAATAAAATTTCTTGAAAATGATGTTTGTAATTTTAGTGATCTTCAGAATGATGATAATATTTTGGTGGAAGCACTAACTATTTTTCCTATACTTGTTATGCAAAAAAAGATCATGTATTAACCTATTAATAGAATGCCTAATGTGCAAGATCATAATGGTGTTGTGAATAATCCATCTAAACTAGAAGAACCTATTGTACCTATTGATACTCTTGTTAGACATTTTGAAAGGGTAATAAGGCCTACAATCTTAAATGATTATGTTGTGTACCTGGATAAGGTTGATTATGATATTAGGAAAATTGTTAACCCATTGAGTTACAATGAAATAATTTCTTATGGATAATCTAATAAATGAATAGAGGCAATGCATGATGAGGTTCGATCTATGTATTCTAATGAAGTGTGGGAGTTAGTTAGAATTTCAAATGTTTTTAAACCCATTGGTTGCAAATAGATGTTTAAGACTAAAAAGGATTCAAAAAAAGAAAGGAAAACTTCAAAGAAATTTTTTCACATATATCTTTTAAAGATTCCTTAAGGATTATTATGGCCTTAGTGGCTCATTATGATCTAGAACTCTATTAAATGAATATGAAAACTGCCTTCTTGAATGGAAATTTATGTGAAAAGGTTTACATGCAATAATTAAAAGGTTTTGTTGAAAGTGGAAATGCATGTTTGGCATGCAAGTTAATAAAGTCAATTTATGGTTTTAAACAAGCATCTAAGCAATGATATTTGAAATTTGATAAAATCATCTCTTCTATAAGTTTAGTTAAAAATAAAGTTAATTAATGCATATACCTCAAGGTGAGTAGGAGTTATTTCATTATTTTTGTTCTATATGTGAATGATATATTACTTGGTAGTAGTGATATCAATTTGCTTCATGAGACTACATCTATGTTGTTGTAGTCTTTTAATATCAAAGACCTTGATAGTGCATCTTTTATTTTAGGTATTGAAATTCATAAAAATACATCTAGACACTTGTTAGAACTTTCATAAAAAGCCTATATCAATTGTGTCCTTAAGAGGTTCAATATGGATAAATGCAAACTTGAAGATATTCCTATTTCTAAGTGTGACAAATTTAGTAAAGAATAATGTTTTAAAATGAAATTCATAAAATTTGGATGAAAAATAGATTATATTTCAATGCTATAGGAAGTCTTATGTATGCTTAAGTTTGTATCAAGCCTAATTTATCTTTTATTGTAAGTATTCTCATTAGGTATCTTTTTAATCTAGGTGATAAATATTGGATTGCTGTTGAAAAGGTAATGAAGTATTTCTAGAAGACCAAGGATTATATATTAGTGTATAGAAGGGTCAATGATCTTGAAGTAATTTAATACATATATTTAGATTTTGCTAGTTGTGTAGATGATATAAGTCGACTTTAGGCTATATTTTTTTTTAGCTAGTAGGGCTATTTCTTAGAAAACTATGAAAAAAACTTTCACTACTTCTTCCACCATGCAAGTAGAGTTTATTGCTTGTTATGGTGTAGGTGCGCATACAATATGGCTTAAGAATTTTATTTTTAAGTTAAAAGTAATTGACTTCATCTCAAAGCTTTTGACGATTTAGTGTGACAATTCTGCAATAGTAATATTCTTAAAGAATAACAAGACATCCAATGGTTCTAAACATATTGAAATTAAGTACTTTACGGTTAGAGATTAAGCTAAGAATAGTCACATTCTTATTGAACAAGTTAACACTAAAATAATAATAGAAGATCTTTTAACTAAGGTTGTTCCACCTATTATTTTCAAGCAACATGTTTTAAACATAAGTGTTTTAAGTTATTTTAATGTGATTGGTTAGTGGAAGAATTTATATTATAAACTTATTTATGTTACTTTTGCAATTTATTTTTCTATAAATTTATATGCCTTTTATTTTGTATGCACATTATGGAATATGAATGTTATTGTGATAAAGTTTATTTTTAGATATAATTGTCTTCTTGGTGAAAACATTATTTATTTTTGCATAAATATAAACTACAATTGTCTTCTTAAGAAGATAAAATTAAAATTAATGTCGTATTCATAAAAGCAATTATAGTTGTTTCCTTAGAGAAATGATTGTTTATTTTATAGTGACATTCTTATGAAGGACCACAAAGAGGACCTTTACACTATAATATAGAAAGATCACTTAGTCATACTATATGTGTAATTACACTATCACATTCTTGTGATCATGTCAATGACACTACAACAAAATAGATTACCACTAATGACATTTTCAGTGACAACAAAAATTTGATTGTCAATATAAAGTCCAATAACTTTTACTAATGATACAGTCATCGGTAATAAAACGACATCACTAAAAATTGAATAAAGGGTAAAATCTATAGCAACAACTTTTGTTGTTGCCAAAGAGTTGGTACAAAAAATTGTGCCAACTTTTAGCAACAAAATGTGTTGTCGCTATAGGCCAAGATTTACAGCGATGGCATATGCCATCATTAAAAAGTTGACACAATTTTCAATTTGACTCTAATTTTCCAATACTGAAACTTTGGTAAAATTGATAACCATTAATTTTGCTTGATTTTTCAATTGTAAAATTTATTCCAACGGTCTTGGAATTTCAATCTCCTTGATACATTCTATTCTATGTCTTGGTTGACATAATATTACAATTTGGAGGAGTCATAATTTTTTTTTTTCGAAAAACGCTAGAAAACTGAACACTTAGTTGACATAGACAACTTACTTAATAATTTTAATTAATAAAAATTATATTATAAAATTATTTATTTTTATTCTTATTGTTCGATATTACAATTATTAATTAATATTTTATTATTATTTTATTATTAATAGTTGTTATTATTATTATTGATAAACACTAAATCAGGAATAAAGAAATTGGATTCTTTTTGAGCAATTCAATGACAGAAAATAAAAAAAAAATAACTTTCTTAACCAAACACGAAAAAAAGAAAAGAAAAGTATCCATTCTTTTTTTTCATTTTGGAGTTACCCCCAATCAAACAGTCTTGAGAGATGCCAAAGCTGCTTTCTAAGAGACAGTGAGAGGACACCATCTTTTATACAGAGTAGATCGTACATTTTATTGAAACTCACATGAAAAAGAATATCTCCATCATTTTTCAATCTCCATTTTTGTTTATATGAAATTAAATTTTTCTTAATATTTTTCCATAAAATATTTTGTATGCATTTGGTCACTATAAATTACTAATTTATCCAATACTTTGTCTAGAGAGATAAATTTATATAAATTAATCTTGAACATTAATTAAAAATTAAATAAACAAATAAACTATAAATATAAAACTTGATAAAAATATATTTCACAAGAATAGAAATAAAAAAATTGAATTTCATCAAAACGAAAAATCGAGTTTTTATTTCTAAAGAATGCGTGTATGAATTTACCGTTCAATCACTGGAAATAGAAGTTTTAAGGAAATGTTGCATGCATTCTTTTAAACTTACTTTTTATTCCCTCACTCCTCGTAGATGAGAAGCCCGAGGAATTTTTAGTTTTGTAAATCAAACTGGCTGTGTTATTAAAAAAAGAGTGTAGCAAAAATATTTTCCGTACACTGGTTGGTAGTTACAAAACACACAAAGGCAGGTAGAGAAGAAATCCCATCTCTGCTCCAACTTTTTTCTTCATTCCAGGGGAAAGAAGATAAAAACAATACTTTAAAGTAAAAGGTGTATAAGTTTAAAAAAAAATAAAAATAAAAATCCAGTTTCTTGCGTTTCTATATGTATCTTTTTTTTTTAATAAAAAATTCCTGCTCAAAATTAAGATATATATAATTGTGGGAGAGAAACATACATTTTAATAACATGGCAAACCTTGCCAGTAAGAGAAGTGCAATTGGAATCGCAGATGACAGAATTAGTAGTTTCGTTATCCGGCTTATTATCGGTAAACGAGTCACCTCCGCTGCATGGGTCCCCGCCGAAGTCCCAGTCCTTCTTCCCAAGTGTCTTCCCTATATTTTTCAGAGCTTCCACTGAACATTCATTAATTTTAGTATATATATCAGCAAAGTCATACAAGAATATTCACTGAATTCACACCAAGTACGAATCCATAAATAATTATCAAATTGCAAACCGAACTGAAAAATAAGTGACTTAATACTATAAATAAAATCTTAAATTCAAACTTAAAATGTGAAGAATTTTTTTTTTTAAAATAACAACAGATATTAGGTTATATGTACAAAGCTTTTAACATCCCAAGTTTGGAGAGCTCCAGATAGTTTCTTAAGATAATTGTTAGATTTGGTTCATCTATTTTTTTAAAAAAAATTACCTAAGTTATCTAAATAACCAAAAAGAGTGCTTTATACATAATATTCAAATTTCAAATCTGGCTAATGCAAGCTTTACAACTACAATTAAACTTTTTATATATATAAAAATTGTGAATTTAGGAGTGGTATGAAAAATTACATAAACTCAAAAAGGAAAAGATTAAAAAAAAAAGATTGCGGCAATTTAAGTTCTCTGCACCAACCATTTTGAATTTTAAATTCCTTTTAAAAAATTAATATTGCCTTCGTTCGTTTTTATCTGTCACTTTTTTTAAAAAAAATTATTTCTTTTTATTCCTCATTTTAGAATTCTAATAAAGTATTAAATATTCTTTTTTCAAATCTATCCTTCTCTTTTATTAATAAATACTTTATTATTTTATACTATTAATCAATTTACATTTATTTTTTTATATTTTTTTTCTATTTTTAATTATCTTAAATTTTGTGCGTAAAGGATAATATTATTTTATATTATTAATAAATATTTTATTATTTCACGCTATTAATTAATTTATATTTATTTTTTTATATTTTTTATATTTTTAATTATTTTAAATTTTATACGTAAAGGATTATATTAAAAAATTTATTAAAAATAAATAAATTTAATTACTTTCTTAATATATATATAAAATTAATTAATAACGATAAATAAAGAGAAATGGAGGGAATAATTAAGAATCAGATACCTTCATCTTCTACCAGAGTGCCTCCGTAAGCGGATGATGCCTGGCAAAGAGTGAAGAGAAAAATGAAGAAAAATTGGGGGTTAAAATAAAACATGTGTGCTCGTCGTCGAAAACTCAGAGGAGGGAATTTTGGAGGAGCGTATGTGATGGGCACTGAATATATAGAGAGTTTGAGTGGAAATTAGATGGAAAATCTCTGGAATGTGGAATGTGGACTGTGGACTGTGGAATATATAGGTCGTTGTAGATTACTTGACTTTTAAATAAATCGGAAGAGAGAGAGAGAGATAAGGTGAAATAGACGTTAGAGGCAGTAAAAAGAGGAAGATATATATATTTAATTAATTAAAGATAGAGAAGCTTCACGCGGACAACACTTGACTCATGAGGTTTGGTTTTTTTAAGGCAAAATTAATAATTTTATTTTTAATAATATGTTAGTAAATTTCTTCTTAAATTATATAATATTATGATTTTGTCTCTAAATGATAATTTATATGAACAATTGTATTCTACCATATAATAATTCAAAGATAAAATTATTTATATAAATTTATATAAAAAATTATTTGTACAAATTATTATTTAGAAATAAAATTATAATTTTATGTCATTTTAAAGATGAAATTATTAATTTTTCTTTTTGTAAATTGAAATATTATAATTTTGCTGGAATTTAGTTTAAGTGGTGCTCACAATTTTTTGAAAGCTTCATTTTTTTTTTGGCAAAGTTGACCCCTTCTAAAATTTGATTTTATTATATCTAATTTTTTTTACATTCAATATTTTTGCTGTTACAAAATGAAATAATGATAATTTTTAAGCTATACTTTCTTTTTCAATGTCGTCTCTTATAATTAAAAGATCGATAATCTGCATTTTTTATGCACATATTTATCTTCTTTAAGAATAAAAATAATCTCATTTTTTAGTGTAGTTGTATTACTACATGTTGACACAAAAATATAAGGATATGACATTTCAATTATAAAGAATGACATCAAAAAATTTATAATTAAAACATTAACAATGTTCTATTTCATACAGGTGAATATGTTTTAAAAAATAGAAGCATATAATTTTTAAAAGTAAAAGGTAACGAATTTAAATATAATTGCATAGAATTTCAAGAAACATCAACATAATTTACCCTAATCTTATATATTTTCGATTTGATAGTATCTCATCCGTAAGTTTAATATTTTCTCCTCTCTTACTATTAAAAAATCACAACGACTGATTAAAAATTAAAAATAAAATTTAATAAGAAAACTAATTTAAAAAACCATTGTTAGTTTTATAATTATTTTTATTTTCTTATCAATATCTATGATTTATATACTAGAAATAGAAGGAAGTATCTCAGAGGTTTCTTTGCAAGCATCACTCATGTTCGTACTACGGTTGCGTGCATGATTAAGATCTTTTAAGTACCTGGGGTTGGGCAGATGTTATTCTACTGTTATTATTGTGTAAAAAATAAATATAATTTATATTTCTATATAAAGAGGGAAGGAAAATTTGGTTCCACTTTTTAATTTTCATAAAAATCTATAGTAAATTATTTTATATGGAAAGAAGAGCTCTTAATAATATAATTCTGCAATTACTTAATTTATTTAATAATGAAAAACATTTTGTTTGGCGAGTGCAACAATTACATGAATTAATTAATTACAATTAAAATTCTATCTTTCAAATCAGTTATCAAAAATTTCAAAACTATCATTCTTTATTTGTTGCATTCTAAATTTAGAATTCTAAAACCTATATTCCTAATTCTGTGTACATTTTTTCCATAGACTATGTGTGTGATCTTCTAAATCATTAATTGATATTGGTATTTTTTTCGAGTCATTTTAGAAATATTTTCTTTAAAAAAAAAAGCACTCTTCTATAAGTACATCAATGTGTTTTCAAAATTCATGATCTTAATAAACAATGCAATTTTAATTTTTTTTTCATTTCTCTCTCTCTCTCTCTCTCTCTCTCTCTCTCTCTCTCTCTCTCTATATATATATATATATATATATATATATATATATATATATATATATATATATATATATATATATATATATATATATATTGAATTTTATAGTTCATATCATTTTCTCATTGAAATTTTATATCATTTTATTTGAGTAAATAAATTTTTATTTTTCATTTATTATGAGATAAATTAGTTTTATAAATAATTTAAATATAATTCATAAATTAATAAATTATATGTAAGTTTTTATACAAAAATAACTGTTGAACTAAATTGTCATTATTTAATTAGAAATAAATTAATGACAAGCTGTGATTAATAACATATTTATAATTTTATATCATTTATATATATAGACGCATGCGCTACTCTATATTAAAATATAAAAGGTGATTAGAGAGTTTCGGTCCCACTTTTATAAAAATAGTTATGCACTAATATACGGTTAAATAAATATAAAAAAAATGAAATATTCATAACTTTTGTCCATTATTTATTAATTTCTCTCTTCCTCCCTCTTATTATCTCTATCTGTAAACCCATTCCCTCATTCTCTTTATTTTAATTCACAAGTTATAAAATATTGTAAATTCAATTATAACATAAATAGATTGCTTCTATTTTTTATTGCCAATAAAGAACATTCTAAATTTTCAAACTTTATTTATAGGTGTTGTAAGACATATTGACTTCATTTCACTTATGAGATGATGATGATGTACAAAACATAATTATTTGTATGACTCTACTTTTTTAAAGTTTTGTAAACCAAATTGAGCATAATAACGAAACAATTGTTGCACTATTAGATATTAGATATGTTTCTTAAATTTATTTTACATAATAAATTTATTATATACAATTCAATCAACAGAGTAACGAGTCTAACTTTAACTACGTTAAATGCTTAACACTTTTCAATAGTGCATAATTTTCAAATATTAAAAAAAAAAAAAAAAAAACCCTCTACTAGGTGGGAAAATGCGTGCATAGAGGCTAATACTAAACAAGGAAAATACTCTGAAGATCTTATAATCAAACTTACAACATTTATTTTACTATATAGAGAATTTCAAAAATAATAACTTTATAAAATTAAACTTCCCCAATTGACTGTACAGGCAACGAGTATAAGGACGATGCAATAAGATTGAACATTTATCATAACGAAAGCGCCATCTGCCAAATTTTGTGTCCTTTTGAGCATAAAGGAGCCAGATACCATCAAACTATAGGATGCTTCGATTTCACCAGCAACCTTAATAGTAATTGTGACAATTACAAATCAAGCAAGTGTTTTAATTGTGGGGATGCTGACCTTCAAAGACAATATAAAAATACAATGCTCCTAAAAAAATACAGGCAGAGACATTATAAGAATCTTCACCATACATTCTTCTAAGTTTAGATAAAACAATTATATAGTTTGAAAATTTGAAGGTCTAAGAAAACTTCATTTAGGGGAAAAATTAAATATTTTCATGTGATTTTTTTTATTTCAAAGGAAGAGATCGAAGAAAATTCACTTAAGTCAGACACTTAAAATATATTATAATAGATTTAATTTAAAGTATTCAGTCAAGATGTAACTCTTATATCATAAATTACTCTCTAAATATCATTTCTCAAATAGATAAGATATCATTTTGAGGCCAAAATCAGGTTCTTTCTCTATGATCAACAAGAAAAATAGGTGATGAGGTGGAACATTAAACACTAAGTTGAGCATTCCCAAAATCGAATTGGTGTTTACTACGCACTGCAACAACAACTTTTGCCAAATCAAATTTAATTAATATATTGGTAGAAAAGCAATGGGCCTTGTATATTTTAAACAAAAAGACTAAAATTTGGATCTAAAATTTAAAATTTTCTTCTTAGGGGTGATAATCCATTAAATGCATGCATACAAAATCCTAAATTTTCTAAATTTGAATATCAAACATAATGAAAATTAAAATTTATATTTTGATTATGCTTATTGTAATATTTTTATTGAACAATGATTTCACTCTTTTACAAATGTGATAACTGTCATCATCATTATTATTAATTACAATAACTTCTTTTAAATACAATTTTATTTTAGTGATACTTTTTATATTTTAAACTTATATTGGATTTTTATAGCCAAAAATTAAGAAAGTGGATGTATATTTTTACAAATACAAAAGTCATGATATAATTAAATTAAAATCTAAAAGAAAAATACATTGTAACAGGTAGAGAGAATTTTTTATTTTTCATTTATAAAAGGTATGAAAAACTCTTATTATTGAAAAAGAATGTTAGTAAATAACTTTTTAAAATTTGTAAGAGGTTTTATTTTCTTTATTTTAAAGATTAATAATCAATCAAATTATTTGATCAAAAATTTCTTACTTCTTGAAATTATACCTCTTATTACTTCCATGAATCAAACGAAGTTTAGATTAGTTATCATCGGAAATGGAAAGTGGAAACATCCGTCAAATGACTACTTGCTACAGGGCCATGGGTCCATGACCAATGAGCAACCTTAGGGGAAGGAGAGAGATGACCGAGAGAAGTTGACTAATAATAGCATAGATTTCCTCTTCTCCCATTGTCTCTTTCATCTGAGGAAGAGAGAGAATGATTCCAAGTGAGATAAATATACAAAATTATACATACTAAAATGCTGAATTTTAGTAATAAAATAATAGGTTTTCAAATAAAAGTTTTATTTTCATTTGTCTGAAAAAACAAAGAGTTGGATCAGTCATTGGTAAATACATTTTAGGTAAAATTTAGATAAAATTATTTTAATGTTCATTAATATTATAAAGATTTCATTCTCTTAAATGTTGTTATTATTAAATTATATTTTTTAAAATTTTAAAATAAATAAATTAAATTAAAAAAATGCAAATCTCATCACAACAAAGATACTTTAACAATAAAAACACTGAACACCTTAACAGGTGGAACTCTCATAATATCATCCTATGTTTGTTATAAAATATTTCATAAAAATATTATATATAACAAAAATAAAATTCAAAGTTAAATTTTGAGTCTTTTATATTCATTAAATTAATTTTTATAAATTTATCCCACCATATTGTATTTATTGATGTTCGTTGATTTTTATTTAAAACTCAATTTTGAATGTCAATTTTATTGCATATAACATTACTAAATATTTTATTCATATTGCATCATGAGTATTAATTATTTCATTTTACAAAATAATTATAACATTTCTAATTATTATAATAATCAAATTATAATTATTATTAATAATTAATAAAGTAATTAATACACATATATATAATTTTTTATGAAAAATACATAAAAAACTTTATCTAAATTTTATTTTATTCTTTTATTCTTTCCTTTTCCATCATTTTTTTGGTAATATCTTCCATCATTTTTTGTCATATAAAGAGAGTTACATACAAAATTTTATTACATATAAAAATAGGATTCTAGATTTTACTACACCTTAAAATTTATGTTTATTTCTCTTTATCATAAAAAATGAGTAAAATAAAAAATAAAATTTTTTAATAAATCAATTTTAGAAAATATTTATATACTTCAATTATAATTTGTATTCCTACTTTTATATAATAAAAATAAGATAACTATATTTTTAGTATTTTAAAAATTAAAAAAATATATAATTTTTAATATACATGAATTTTATAAAATTGAGATATGATCAGAAAAATTCAAAATAAGTATTTGTTATTAAAAAGAGAGTTTACACTTATTTTCCTTCATTTTTTGGGCTGCTACTTTCTATTATCGTTTCTAGTCATAATAATCCGCCATGTGTCAGCACTCTTTGCGGAACATTTTTCTTACAACCAATTGCGGAGAGTACTCTTCAGGAATGCGATTTTTTCTACAAACAATTATTTTTATAACTTATTTTATATAATCTTGTAATCTTATTTTAAATTATAAATGGAGAAGACTGATATGCACCACTGATGAAGTGTTGCATAAATGCACCATTAAATTTCTACCAAAAAAAATAAATGCACCGTTAAATATGTGGTGATGCTAGCTTCGTACAATTTATTGGAAATATAAAAAAAATGATAGTTAGAAATTTAATAAATTACCCCTTCATTATGGACGTTTCACCTTTTTGCCCATAATTTATTTTGCTATTCCATGTTTATTGTGCCACCAATGAATTCCATTCCTAATTTCAAATAAATAATTATATACATATGTATATTTATATATATATATATATCTGTGTGTCTAGGTTTTTGCATGATTTTTGTAATCTACTTTAGTTCTTCATGCAAACTCATCTATTTATAAATATTTTTATTTTATGCACTTATTTTTATTATAAAAATTTACATCATGTCTTTTAGCTATCTAGTTACCTTATATATATATATATATATATATATGTGTGTGTGTGTTTATGCACTCTCAGTTTCATATTTATATTTTTTACTTTTATGTTTAATGCATTATTTTTTCTCTAATATAATTTGTTGCCTTTTTCCTACCTTTCAAATAATAATATTATTAGATAATATAAATACGGCATAATACAATAATTTTTATTAATATAAAAATATTTTAAATAAATTAATAATTATTTTAATTAAATTAATTAATTATATATTTCATTTTTAAATCTAATTACTTTAGAGTTTATATACTATATATTTTATTTTTATTTATCCCATTACATTTTTTTCATATTCAACCCTATTGTTTATAATTCAAATAATAACTTCTCTAAATAGTAAAAGATTAATATGATATATTTTATTTTTATTTTAAATAAATTAAATTTTTAATTTTATTAAACTACTTAATTACATATTCCATCTTTTATTTTTTATTACTTATAACTCTTACACATTTTTTATTCCTTTTATTTATTTCATTATATTTTTGGTAATGACTAAGACTATCAATGGTGTGTCCTTGTATCATCAAATGGATGGTTCAGATTACATAATACAAATTAATTAGGTGACAATAAAGAAAATGAGTTGCAAAAAAAAAAAAAAAAGAGATAGCCTATTAAAATATGAAATTTAAAAATACAATCATAACCAAATATGAAATTTAATTTAGTGTATTGGGTCAAGTAAGATTTTTTTTAATTTAATATTTACAAATTTAAAATGAATTTATTTATTTAAATTTTTTAATATTTTTATTTTACATTACAAATACTCTATTTTAAATTCAAAATACATTAATTAAAATTTTATCAAAACTTCATAGTCCACCTGCTATGTTTATTCTTTTTAACTACTCTTTGATATTATTATTTTTTATTCACTCCTAATATTTAAAGTTTAAATGACATATTAATAAATAATATAAATATAATATAATATATTTTTATTACAAATATATTTTTTAAATAATATAAATGTTACAAATATAACATACAAGCAAATAATTTAATTAAATAAAAAAATAACTTAGTCCTAATATTTTATAATAAAATAAAATATATCCTTAATTTTATACCTATATTACTAAGTATTATTGGAATTTAAATTCCAAGTAAAATATATCAAGATATACCTATTTTATTTAGAAATACTAACATTCAAATTGTAAAGAATAAAAACAATACTTGAATTATAATTATTTAACAAAGTCTTATTTGATGTATATTTAATTTAATTTGATATATAGTATTTAAAAATTTGTATGAAAAAATTTTTAAAATATTTGACTTTTATTTTTTAAATACTTTTATTAATAAATAGAATATAAATTTAAATTTGATCCACAATCAGTATAAATAAGTTTTATACTATCATTCTTTAATATGTTATAATATTATTAAAAATTGTTAAAACTAATTTCTATAAGTAAATTTTATTAATGAATTTTAATTTTTTAATTACTTGACATCTTCCAATTTATTAAAAATATAAATACTTTATATTAATTATATTAATAATAAATTAAATTTAAATTCATATAATATTAATTGACTAATTCAATCAACATATATCTTATATTAAATTATTAATTTATTTAAAGTATTTTTATGATAAAATATCATAATAATTTAATGTAAAAATAATTATATCATAATTATTATAATATTATGAAAGTTTTTATATTTAAATTATTAAAAAAATAATTGCTCGTCGTAGAAACATTAGTTGAAAAGTAGTAACCTATTTCATCATTATGGGTCACAATTCTACAAGTAAAATTTGAAAAATATTCATCTTCACAATGTTTTTAATATATGTATATATATTTATTTAACCTTAGGAATGGAAATCACTGTTGGCATAATAAACATTAAACAGCAAAGTTGATAATGGGCGAAAAAGTGAAACGTCCATAAGGAAGGGACAATTTTTTTCATCGAAACCATCCTTTTTTTATGTTTCTAGTAGATGGTATGAAGCTATCGCCACCGCACATGCATGAAGTCTATAACCTTTTATGACTTAAGTGTAAAAAATTACTATCCCTCCGCCCCTTTTTACTTACCGTATTTTGAAGAAATATTTTTATTCTTTTTTATTTGATTTTTTAAAATTTTAATAAAATATTAAATATTTTTTATTTTATTTTTATTTTTTATTAATAAATATTTTATTATTTTATACTATTAATTAATTTATATTTATTTTTTTATATTTATCTTTTTATTTTTAATTATCTTAAATTTTATGTTAAAAATAGTCTTGTAAAACTTATTAAAAATAAATAAATTTAATTATTTTCTTAATATATGTAAAATCGGTTAATAATAACAGATAAATAAAAATAAAAAGAGTAATTTTTATAAATAAATTTTATTGATGTTTTTAAAATCTATAACTTTTTATAATATTACAAAAAAATAAAATCATTAATTTTGTTCATAAAATTATAAAAGATTAGTAAGGTAATTCTTGAATTATATTAAATTACTAATTTCATTCATGAATAATAATTTATGTGGATAATTTCATTTTTTCATATACATATTTTGGAATAAAATTATTTATATGAATTTTTATAGAGCCACAATATTATTTATATAATTTATTATTTAAAATTAAAATTAATTATTTAATATAATTTAAATATTATTTTATTAATATTTTACAATTTTAAAATAAAAATTGATAATCTCATCTTAAAAATTATATGAATTTTTCAGAAAAACCTAAGTGAATACACCTTTTTAGAAAATTTGATATTTTCCTTTTATCTTCTCATTTGATTGGAGTCGCTGGCTCGCTGCAAACCTAAGTCTCGTTTTTTTTTTTTCAAAAAATTATTCCTCTTTATTTATTATTTAAAAAATTAAGATTATATTTAATATTTTTAAATATTATTTCAATATATAGTTAATATTTTTATTCATTATTTAATTTTACAAAATATATTAGTAAATTATAATTTATTTTTTAAATTAAAATTATTTATTATTATATTAAATTGCATAAATTTTCCTTGAAACACGTTTGAAAAAAAGTAAGGGGAGTGCATAATTGTCTTTGTGCACGCATCACGTGTGAATGGGTGGACTCCTCGAATTCCGTATTACTACGGACCCACCATAAAGTCATCTTTTTCAAATAAAGGTCAAGCGTCATAATTGGAGTGAGACATGTCACGATGACAATTATAACACGCCAGTCTTTTTTGTCAGATTTTTTGTTTGGCTTCTTTTGACAAACTGACTTCTGAATCAGACATTTTATCCATATTTATTTTTTAATTGTTGAAAAAAGCTTGTTGATAGGCTCCAAGTGGGAGCAGACTTCCACACCTGCTGCATACGTACCCCGGTCAATACTCCGGTCAAAAAGGTTGAAGTCACTAACACATGGCAAGAAAATTAACTGTGTAACATTGTCCTTTTGTTATTTTAAATTTTTGAAAGTAGCGATTCGTTGATAGGAGACTAAACACTTTGTTTAACTAAAAAAAATATATTATTTTGAGAATAAAAAAGAAGTAGGTGAAGTAAAACTAAGATAAATTATAATTTTCTTTAATTTTAGAGTCTTCATAGCTAAGTAAAAATAAAATGAAAAATGGCTAAAATCATACAAAAAATAACTAAAAATATCAATATTCTCTCAACAATGCACGACGACACTAGGAAGGAGAACATGTTGTTGACAAACGGGGAACAAGCACTTGTAACATAGCAAATTGTCTTCGAAAGTTTGTTCAAAAAGATTTCTTTCTGGAACTTTTGAAAATTTGTTTGACTTGGCTAGTTTGTTATTGTAAATTCAAAATTTTACTCCAAATAATTAATTTTAAATACTACACAAAAAAATTACATATTAAATCTATAATCAATTTTAAGCACATGAAACCATTCTATGAAGATTTCTAATCAATCTCAAATACTCTTTATATAAGTTTGAGATTTCCTTAAATTACCAGAAACATTCTTTATTATAATTAACAATTAGGGCTTATTTGGCATATTGTATAAAAAATATATGATACTATAAATAAATATTATTATATTTTACTAAGTGTTTGAGCTTTCTATAAAATAATATAATGTAATCCAATAACAAAAAAAAATTAGTACTCTTCAATTTAACATGATAGAATTAAAACAAGATTTATCATTCTTGATTTGTTATATCACTCGGCATATTAATAATTTATTTTAATATAATTTAACCTTAAAAATATAAAATAAAGGCTTAGAAATATTAATAATTTATTCCTAACAACAAACTTATTATTCCTATTAATCTTAACCTACTTTAATCTTAAAAAATATTAAAAATTATTGTTTACGTATAAAATAGATAAAATATAATAAATATATCCATTATTAATAATTAAAGTGATTATAAAATATTAAAATATATAATTATTAAATACTATAAAATGACTGCAATAGAAACTACTTTTAGATAAGACTAAATTTTTCTAAATAAAATTTTTATTACTATCATATTATATATATAATAACAAATATATAATAATATAAATTTATATTATCATATTATTTAAGTAATTGCTTGTCATAATTTGATAATATTATATACTATCCTTTTATTTTACTTTACTATACTATCATATTTATTTATCATATTTTATTCTATATATTTATGTTCTCCAAACTCACCATTATATAAATAGAATTAATCTATCATCATTCACATGTAAAAAATTATTTGGGATTGATAATGAATTCTTTTGATAAAAAATTATTTTAACTAAGTAGTTTTTAATCCCAAAATTGATATATACATGATTTTTTTTGAATCATTAATGACTTTTTCTAGTGTAGTTAATTTAACTATTCAAAAAGTGCTTGGTTGGAATTTCAAATCTACAATTGCTAAATGAAAGGAATTTTTAAAATTAAAAAATAAATTTCTAAAGTTTTTAAAATAAAATTTTTAAAATAATTTCCTATGTTACATAATTTAGTATTCAACATTAACTTTGCTTTTTTGTTGATGCCAATGGATTCCAATTTTTCAATCACATTATTCGTGATTGTTGATTATTTTTTGGTGGATTTATAAAATATTTTACATGCATGTTCCCATATTTTATTATCTTATTTATCTTTCTAGCCCTGGTATTTATATTTGAAGGGATTCTAATTAATCACATTTTAAGGAATTTTTTATCATTTTTAAATGATTTACATTAGATTTGCGATTAAGAAAATATGATTTTCCACTGCCATAATTGTAGAATTAAGAAATAACTATATTTATAAAATTTCAAATATGAAGCTCGACACTGTCATCAATGGCAGTTTGATGCCATAGACGTTAATAATGGGCAAATCTTGCTTGGTTTTGGGCCTCATCATTCTTTAAGCCCATTATTTCAATTTTAAAAATTTAGATTAATATGTAATTAATAAATTTTTACGTATCAATATGCAAAATGAGACATTCATCAATATAGTCACATAATCTTGAAGAATTCAGTGCACCCATCCAGCTGGCATTTTTTGTTTATTTCCTCCCCTCTTTCATTTTGTGGTCAAGAAGCTACCATATGTTTAGAGTATTGGTTGGGGCACAAACTAAGTAGGGAATGAAAGTCTTGCCCCCTCCAAGTATATTTCCCGGCAACAGAATCACAGTAGGAACGAATCTTACGCGCTGAATCAGCTTCCTTCTCATGATGATCAGGTTGATCAAGAAGATCATAGCCCCGTTTTATCTTTTTGATGCTTCTAAGTTAAGGCATCTTCTTCCGCAGAAGTGTTGCTGTTTGGTGAACAGTGATTAGCGAAATCTCCGGAGGTCTCCATTTTTCTTTTTTTTGACCTGTTTACAACTTGATACAATCAATATTATCATGACACACCATTCTTACAGATAACTATTACAAGGCCATTATTATAGATAATTATTAATATGTTAATATATAATATATTAATGTATTGTAATTTTTCTTATAATCTATTTATACACGTGCTAAATACGCGCTGATTCTTTCACTTCCACTTTCTCTTATAACTATTCGCGTAATAGTGAAAATAAGCAACGTAAAAAAAAAGTTAGTGAGAGTAATATAAAGGTAAATTTTAATATTTTCAAATGCTTTAATATTTATTACATTTAATTATTTTTATCAAAATTAAGAAAATAATTTAATTTCTTTATTTTTAATAAACATTTCAAAATTACCTTTTAATAATTCAAAATCAAATTTTATTTCATATCTTAAAATTTATGATTTAGCTTGAATGTATATGCAAGTTATTTTATGTATAAAGTTTAAGATATTTGAGAATGAAAAGAGAAATACGAAGAAATAAATTTGTTGAAATATCTTGAGATAAATATGTAAAATTATAAAGTGTTTATTAATAAAAAATAGAATTAAAAATATTTAATATTTCATTGTAAGTTTAAAATAATAGATTAAAAAAATAATAAATTTATTCTGTGGTAAATAACAAGGAATGCAGAAAATATAACAGTTCAACATTTTTTACTTAGGATTTAGGGTTTAGGGGAAAAATTTTAATTATTTTCACATTATAAACAGTGATAGACCTTGAATCTAAATATCAGTGGGATTAATATTTATATATAATAATATATGAAAAAATTATCACAAGATAATACTGTACGGATATATAATTATTATACTTTAATGAAGAATTATTTTTAATTATTAAAAAAATAACATTTTTCTATCTGCAAAATTAATTTATTTAAAACTACTGAATATCCTAAAAAATCAGTTCAAAAAATAAAGTAAAGCATACTCATTAAAATATGTATAAAAAATGGTAAATCCTAAGAAATTTTATTGACAGGTACATATAATATTTCTTGTATCTTAAATAATATTGTTTATGTCAATTATGAGACGTATGTTTCAATGAAATAAGAATGTATATGAAATAAAATAACTATTTCATAATTATATTTGATATGACAAAATTTTATTGTGATGAGATGAAAAAAAATATCAATTATAATTATATCCTTAAAAATAAAAGAAATTTTAAAAAACACTATATTTTTAAAATAAATTTATTCTATTAAAAAAGATATTATAAGTGAAAACATAATAATACTCTTTTTATGTTAATTTGATTTGAAGTATATGTTTTTAATTCAAAAGTAATCTTAATGGTTGTACATTGTCAAAAAAAAATTATATGTTGTTAAAAGAAAATATAGATGATTTAAAGTGTATGTTATATTTATTAATCTTGTGATTTAAGTGACACCTAATATTTTTTGAAAGTATTATATCTTTCGATACATCTAGGATTTGATCTCTAATTTTTGCGTGTGTATATCCAATCATTTAGTTACTCTTTTATTCACAAAAGAATCTAATATATTTGACAAAAAATTTAAAACATTTTTTATTTGAAATATTTTTACACTTATGATGGAAGAGAACAGTTAAATTGAATTTATAATTTTAAAAAATTTTAAATTTATTAAGGATAATATAATTATAAATCTAATTTAAGAATGAAGAAATAAGTTATTGCCTCACTTTTATTATAAAAAGAATTGAAATGATCATTTTCCGAAGAATGAACATTTTCATTACATAATGCTTATCAAACACATTTTTGAATCATTCATTCTTTCCTTCCTATTTTATTTTATTTCTTTTTAATTTAATCAAATACATTCCAAGTGAAGGAACCGTTGTGAGATTAGAATATTAATAATTATTTGATTCATTTTTAATATTCAAACTCATATTTATTGATAAATAAAATTTGTTTAAATTCAATGAACTTTTCATTGAATTAATGATCGTAATAAATTACTTCTTCAACTTAACATGTCTTCTTAAATAATAATTTTAAGAATTAATTTTGATAAATAAATTAGGGACTAAATTTAAAAAGAAAGTAAAAAGTTAAGCACGCGTGAGTGCCAACGCTCAACTGCACATAGGTCCGCCCATGTTTACAAACAAAGGGAATGAGAAAATCCAATCTTTTACCGACTAGCTCCGTTAGATTACCATTATCTTTCGGCAGATTTGCCTGATATGTTAAAAAAAATTGCAATATGCATTAAAAATAAAATATAAAATTAAATTCTGAAAATTTTATAATTATTAAATTAACATTTTTAAATCTGTTTCATAATTTTATATTTAATATATTTTTAATTTATATTTAAAATTTAAAATTAAATATTATTTCTAATATATATATACTATTATTATTTGTTGCAAGTCCAACGAAGAGAGTTTGTTTTCAAGGTCAATATTTAAAATATACAATACATATATTCAAAAAATATCCGATTAAAAATAAAAAAGCAGAGTCATTTTTTTATGACCGGAGATAAATGGATTGTTTAATACGGCGGCCTATTCTTTTTCTTCTGCTACGGCAAACAGGCAAGAAGAAATCAGCAGCCAAGGGAAAATGATTCTGTATTGAAAATTAATAACTTTAGCTTCATCTGGTGAAAGAGTGGCTTCATGAACAGAAGATACGAAGCAGAAGGCAAGCAAGGACAGCCAAAAAGTTCTAGGAAAAGCCATGGTGATCTTCACGTTGATGATGTTGGCTGGATGGATTTTTTAATGAGAACACTTGAAGAGGAGCCATCATGATAGCATTTGATCCACAAAATCCTTTTATATTTTCAAAAATATTTTTAAAAAATATAAAATTTTTTAATTTAAATTTTAAAAAATCATTTTTAAAAATATTCACATTATTCAAAATATTTTTAATATATTATTTCTCTAAAATACTCTGATAAGAGATGTGGATACTTTATACCATTTACTGTAATCATCCACTATCATATACTTCAAATGATTACCATCTAATATGATTTATTATCCATTACTACTCATTTTTAATAATTATTATCAGCAAAACTCACCATCAATTAAAAAAAAAAAGTATATAGTGAAGCAAGTAAAAATGAAAAAGATAGGTTATGAATTATAAGATAATAAGAATTAAAAATAAAAGATGTAATTATATAATTTGGTTAAATTAAAATTTTCAATTATTCAAAATAATTTTACAGTTATCTAAAAATATATTAAGTTATATTTATATTGCTTAATATTATTAATGTTTGAGTTGTGGATAATAAGAGTGAACAGAAAAAAAATAATAACATATAATGAAGTAAAAAATAAAAGAGAATCGATGTGAGTATTGTAAAGTAATAAGAATTAAAAATATAATATATAATTAATTAATTCAAGTAATTAAACATTTAAATTATATAAAATGTTTTTATAATAGAAATATATTACATTACTTAATGATATTCACGTATGACCTACAAATAATAATATAAAAAAAGAAAAATATGCAATGGAGTAGATAAAATGAAATAAAATAACAATGACTTGTAATGCCTTGACAAAATTTCAATTTAAATGTATTTAGTATGAAATATAATATTTAAAATTAACATCAAGAAATATTTATAAAATCTAAATAAATAATTTTAGCTTTAATTTTAAATATTTATATTAAAAATAGAACACGTATAATTAATTAATACTTTTTAAGTTAAAATTTAAATTTATTTAATATATTTTATTATAAAATTAAATAATATAGTGTTATATTTACATTAATTAATAATATTAGCATTTAAGTTATAAATAATGGAAAGTGACTTAAAAATTAAAAAATAAAAACATGCATAAAGAGTATAAAAGTAAAATATGTAATCAAGTAGTACAATTAAATGAAAATTTTAACTTATTTAAAATATTTTCTACATAAAATGAAAATATATTATATTATTTTTATATTACTTAAAAATATTAGAACTTGCATTGCATATAATAAGAGTGAATAAAAAAAATTGAAATAGACTAGGTAAAAGAAATTAAAAAGTGCATGAATTATAAAGCATCAATTAAATTTCAGTTTATGTATGTTTAATTAAAAATTTTAAAAATTTCTTTAAAAATTATTGATAAAATTAAAATAAATAAATAAATTTGATTATAATTTTTAAAAAATAGAATATATAATTAATTAAATTTATATTTTTAAATTAAAATTTCAACTTACTTAAAATATTTTAGTAACAAAAATAAAATATTATTTATATTACTTAGTAATATTAGTATTTTAATTATAAATAATAGGTA
This sequence comes from Sindora glabra, assembly GCA_020226215.1. Taxonomy (NCBI): domain Eukaryota; kingdom Viridiplantae; phylum Streptophyta; class Magnoliopsida; order Fabales; family Fabaceae; genus Sindora; species Sindora glabra. Next base: position 45,812,167 of record CM035229.1, read on the forward strand.
TGGATAGAAAAATAAAAAATTGTAACAAATTAAATAAAAAGAAGAAAAATAGTGCATGTGCTGTAATATAATAAAATTTAAAAATAGAATACATAATTAAATAATTAAATTAAATTAAAATTTTAAATTACTTGTAATAATTTCTTAATTAAAGAATATATTATATTATATCTATACTACTTAAAAATATTAGCATCTAAATTATAAATAATATGAGTGATCAAGAAAAAAGAGAAAATGAATAAGATGTTGTTAATTAAATAAAAAAATAAGAAAGAATGTGTGAAGTATAAAGTAATGAACATTAAATATAGTATATGTAGTTAAGTAATTCAATTAATTTAATAAGCATATATTACTTTATGGTATTATTGTTTTAGCTACACATAATAAGAGTGGACAAAAAGAAAACATAATATATAATTGAGTAAATAAAAAGAAAAGAAATAGTACGTGAATTATATATAATAAGATTCAGAAATAAGCTATGTAGTTGTGTAATTTAATTAAATTAAATTTTAATTTATTAATATTAAAAATAAGATATATCATATTATATTTATTCTATTTAATAATATTAGCGATTAAACTATCCATAATAGGTGTGGATATGGAAAAAGATACAAAGGAAAATATACAATAACAAATAAAAAGAATAAAAATAGTACATGAGTTGTAAAATGATAATAGCTTAAAATAAAAGAAAATATGTGATAAATTAATTTTATAAATTAAATTATTAATTTATTTAGAATATTTTTATAATAAAATATATTATGTTATATATATAATTTAGTGATAATGTCATTTGAATTAAATATAGTAAAAGTAAACAAAAATATATATAATAAATAAAATAAAACATAATGTTTGAGATATATAAAATAGTAGGAAAGTACTTAAATAATAAGTGAAAAAAACTTTAAAAGGACAAAAATAAAATAGTAAAAGAAAAGATAAATTAAAAAAAACTGAAGTGAAATTGGCCGGAAAGAAAAAGAGGAAGGGGGTGACATGTGGCAAGTAAATTTTAAAAGAAAAATGGACAAATAGAAATTTTTTTTATATTTCCTTCTATTTTATAATTGAAAAAATAATATTTAAAAATATGAAAATCAACAATAACTTTCAAGAAAAATTATTTTTATCAAATTTTATTTTTAATATTAAATATATAAATTATTTTTTACTATTATAAACTCTATATTATATATTAGTCATAATATTATTTACCTTCTACTATTACAAATATTATTCACATAACTTGTCATGTGTTCTAACAAATCAAGGAATTGAATCTTTTATTGCCTTATCAATATGTCCATTATCTTCTCCATGTCATTTTTAGAAATCAACCTTAAATTTTAAATTTCTTACTTTATTTCTTAAACTAGTTCAAAATCTTTTAATCAATTCTTGCATCTACTAAAATAAGAAATTAAAGGTATGTTTGGATATATTTTTATTTTTATATTTTTAAAAATTATTCCTAAAAATTATTTTTAGATTAAAAAAATAAAAATAGAAGGTGGTTAGTTTTGTAAATAAAAAATATTTTATTTAATTATAAAATTAACATTCAGAATACAAAAATAAGTTTAGAAAATAATTAAAAAAAATTTCTATTTTTTATTTTTAAGTTACACATTTAGAAAATAATTTTTAAAAATAAATTCTAAAAAAATTTACCAAATAAATTCTTCTTTTTTTAAAAATGAAAAAATAAAAATAGTTTTTAAAGATAGAAAACAAACAAGCTCCAAGTTTTCAAATTTTGATTTTCAAATTCACTACTCTTATATTATTATCAATTTTTGAATAGTATTTCCAATGGCAAGTTAAAAAGAACAGTGATAAAGCTCTATATTTTCATTCACACCCCTTTTTTTTTTTGGCTTAGATGACATTGTTTGATAACAAAAGCTAACATGATTTGTGCATTATCTTAGGTGAGATTTTTCCATTCTAATCTTATTAAAATTGATATCATCTACCTTTTCAATGCTTTTTACTTTTTGCTTTTTCTTATACATATGTATTGTAAGTGATGCTTTTTTATGACACTTTTTTCTTTTTATTTTGTATAATTTATCTAAATTGAATCAGAATCTCTCAAGTTTTTATTTTGTGATTTTTTTCATCATAATTCAAAATTTGACACTTTATCCTTTTCTTAATACTTTACCATCTTTCTATTCTTTTCATTTAAAATTTAATACATTTACCATTTATAATGCTTATTTTCATAATTTCTTATTCCAGTAAAATATAAATTGTTCTAAGATTTATACTTTCTCTGTCACCAAAATCATCATAGTTCTTTATTTTTTTGTTTCTTTATACATTTGAGTTTTTATTCATTTATCTTAATTGGTTTGGCCCCTTTTTTTAGGTGTGGTTAATAGGCTAACAACCCACGGGCCTAACGGATTAACCTACGAGTTTTTTATAGATTGAACCTAAAATTTTAAGCCCGTTAAAAAATAAACATAAATGAGTTAGTTTGTGTGAGTCATGAGCCAAAGTGGGTTGATCCTAAATGGATTGGATTGATCTATGAGCCTAAACGAGCTAACTTTTTTTAAAAAATTATATTTAATATTTTAAATAATATTTATACTTCAAAAAATATATATTATAAATTATTTTTATATTATAATTTAATATAAAGCATGATTCAATTATCAAAAAATTAAACACAAATACTTAACATAATTAGATATAATAAGAATAAAAATAAATAATAAAAATAATGAATATAAAAATACATATAAAAATATAAATAAATAATAAATATAAAAATATAATAAATAATAAAAAATAAAATATAAATTAAAATATAAAAAAAGATCTAGCCTGTAGACTAGTCTAATAGGCTTGCAAATCAAATCAAATCGGACTAAAATGGTTTTAGCCCAGTCCAGTTCAATCTATCTATTAAGCACCCCTACTTTTTTCATATGTCTATATAACAAATTTTCTGAAGATCATATAATGAACTCTTACTACTCTACTTAAAAAATAAAAGTCTACTCTAACTATTAAAGAACCAAAATGTTTTTAATAGGGCTACAAGTCAAATTATTGATTTTTTTAAATAGAAAAAATTTAATCTTTTGAAATTTTTTTTTATAATTCACATTTATTACTTAGTTATCATTAATCCTTTTCATAATGACATAAACCAAAACATTTCCTTTTTAAAATGAAAAGAAAAATTTTTATTCTTCATTAACGATTAAAAAATTTATTTTAATTATCATTAATATTTATGAGTCATTGACACACTATATCAACCTTTTATTCTTTATTAGAAATTTTGTTTTAATTACTAGTCATTGATTTCAGCCTAGCCTGGTTTAATTTGTCTGTTAAACACTCCTACATTTTTCATATGTCTATATAACAAATATTCTGAAAATCATATAATGAGCTCTTACTACTATACTTAAAGAATAGAAGTCTACTCTAACTATTAAAGAACCAAAATGTTTTTAATAGGGCTACAAGTCAAACTATTAATTTTTTTTAAATAGAAAAACTTTAATCTTTTGAAACTTTTTTTAATAATTCATATTTGTTACTTAATTATCATTGATCCTTTTCATATTGACATAAACCAAAACATTTCCTTTTTAAAATGAAAAGAAAAATTTTTATTCTTCATTAAGAATTTAAAAATTTATTTTAATTATCATTAATGTTTATAAGTCATTGACACAATGTATCAAGCTTTTATTCTTTACTAGAAAGTTTGTTTTAATTACTATTCATGATTAATATTAACTCATTATGTTAAAGGTATTTTTCAATAATAATATTTTTTTACTACATTAATAAAAGATCAGTAATATTATTTATAAAATTTGAAAATATAATAAGCATCATTTGTATAAATAGAGGAGTAGTTGTGTTTACTCTCCGTACAAATGTCATATGTAAAGATTTAATAAAAAACAAAAAAAGAAAGGATCTTTGTTATTGCAACAAACAATGTTAAGTCGGTTAGAATATTGGGACGTACCTTCCCCAGATTCTCTCGCTCCAAATTCCCAGCATTGCATGCTCCAGCTTCTCAACGGTTGGGTCCAAGACTAGTTCATCCAAAAGGCCAGTTGTTGGGAAAAATCCAAAGTCAATGGTCATAGATCCCAATTATTTATGACAAGTATGTCGAAATTGACTTGAATTTTGAAGCTAGGCCCACTTGTCATATACTTTAACATGAATTTGCCCTCGAAGAAAAGCATGGCACCGTTAAGAAAATAGTTTTGACCTTTATTTTTAGGGGAAAATTATGGTAGTATTGGGATTTCAAATTCTGGGTGATGTGGCGTAATCTCGTTCATTTACTTAAATCTTTGGTAGTGTCATCCAATAGATGAGATTCTGTCGCACCACTCAGGATTTAGAAATCCTGGAGGCACCTTAAATTTTTCTTTATTTTTATTTTGATGGTTTATACAATTTCTCTCTCCGTAAAGAAATTTTTTATTTTTTATTTATCAATTTAAAAAATTAGATAATATCATAGAAAGTTTTACTTTTTAAAAAGTTAAATATTTTTATCATTAGATTATTTTTAATATATTAAATCTTATATTTTTAATTTTAATTTATTTACTTTAAGATTTAAAAAAAAAGTAATTCAATGATAAAATATTTAATCTCTTATGAGATAGAATTCTTCGTAATATTATCTTTAGAAATTTAATGAAATATTAATTTTTTTTAATTTTACCTTTCCTTTTCTTTAATAAATATTTCATTACTTTACATATTTATTTTGTAATGTTTCAATAAATTTATTACATTACATTTCTTTCTCCATTTTTAACTATTTTGAATTTTATAGTCATAAAGTTCAAAATATGTAAAAGTAATATACAAAAAAAATGTAAAAATAGAAAGAGAAACAAGGTGGAGTAAATTTTGATTTGGGATCATAGGATAGTTTTAAAAAGTGCAGTAAAAATAAATATATTAAATTACTTTCTTAATTTTTGTAAAACAGTTAAAAGTGAGAGATAAAAAGAAATAGATGGAATATTATTTTTTTAGTGAAATTCACTAAAATAAAGGATTAAAACAATGTGATATAATATGTTATTAATTGCACACAATTATCAATGCATAAATTTTTAACTCAAAATCTTTTAATTCAAGTAGTATTTAATATTTTCTAAAAATTTTATATCTTTCATCTTTTCCAATGTTCCATCTCTATTCCTTATAATTTAACCAATCCAATAATTACAAAAGTAAAATAAAAATATGATTCTTTAAATTATAACAAACACTTTATGATTATAGATTCGGATCTCAGATTGGACAGATTCATTGGGTTTATATAACATTTTCCATTATTTATATAATTATAATTCACCAACTGCTTTCCCAAAAAAGATTGCATTTGGAATCTTAGATCCATCAAGAAGAAGATTTTATTCTATAAACCTTAAACCTATATCAAATGCATTTTAACAAGGAATGTCATCATTAAAATTTAGGGATTTTAGAGAATTTGTTTTGGCAATGATGAGGGAGTTAAAGATTTTAGGGAATTTGTTGTCAAAGCTGAATTAACAACAATGCACAAGAAGGGGTGGAACCAACACCTTTGAGGATGCCGGGGGATGGGTGGCCAGAGCTCTGCAAGGGATTGCTTTCCTGCAAGGAATTGTTCTCGCACAAGTAATTAATAAATTATTTAGCTATTAAATTAGCTAGAAAAGTAAAATAGCATAAAAATATATATTAATATAAATAAATATATAAATTAAATTAATTTTTATTTATTTAAATATTAAATTATATTAATACAATTAATATGTTCAAAATAAAAATATAATATCTAAAATTTAATTAATTATATTTTATATTATTACATATTTTTTATTTATATAATTTTTATTTAGTTATTATTTATGACAAAAATATAACTACTTAAAATATAATTAAATATATTTTATAATATTACATATTTATTTATATATGTATTTTTATATGTTTATAATTCAAAATAATGATAAATTAATTATAATTTATGATATCATGCATTTATTTATTCACTTACTTATTTTTTATTTATCCAAGATTTAGGGTAACAACACAATTGCTTAAAATTTAATTAATTATAATTTATGACATCACTTATTTATTTATTTACTTGTTTTTATTTAGTAAGTTATATTAAATTTATGATATTATATCATTATTAAATTTATTTACTTAATTAATTTTTATTGTATTATTATTCAAAATATAAATATAATTATTTATTAAGAGTATGAATTGTATATTAATAAAAAATAAATTTAAAAATAATTTGAAATGTTATTTGTTTATAAGTTATAAGCTATTTAAAATAATTTATTAATTAAAATTTATTTTCTTTTTATGAATTAATGTGCAAAATACTTTTAAAAATTAAATTAATTTATAATTTATTAATTAAATTAATAAATTATAAATTAATTTATTTATTATGCTAAATGTAGCCCCTGACGAGTTGGTGGCAAGAAAATGGGAGCTGTCTCTAATCTGTTGCATCGCATGGAGAAGAAAGGGGATCAGCCAAGCTAAAACGACAATGTTTTGCTCCGCAATCAGTTGGTTACGGGTTCATTAAGATCGAAGCACATATACTAGAACTCCTCTTGGGGCGGACTTAGGGCTCCTGGGTAGAGCTTTAATGTGGGTTGAAATTTGCAAACCAGCCAATTAGTACATGAGTTTCGACAGATTTGAGCTTCATTCCGAAAGATGCGGATTAAAATTGGCTTGGTCAGCAAAGCCAGCGGATGAGACGGGACGAGTCGGGCCGCAATTTTTTTTCACCCTTTTAAAATTTTATATAAGTTAAAAATTTTAATTTATACAAAATTATTTTTTTATTTTTTATTTTTAATTATATAAAAATATATAATAAATAATTTATGAATGATATTTTTTAAATATTTTATGTCTTATATTTTGTATATATAATATTTTTTGAAGTTATATATAAATTTAAAATGTATTATAAGTTATTTATGAATAAATATAAATATTTTTAAATAATTTTAAATTTTTTATTATTTAAAAATTAATTTTTTAAATTAAAATATAAAAAATTCCAAGCTATCTCGTGACTCGCAAAGACCAAAGTAAGGCTTCTATCATAGAGGCTTATGCAAAATATAAATGGATTTGGCTTGATCTGCTTAGTGGCCTGCTTACACAAATCGATTTGATTTGTTGTTTGCTAACTATACTTCTAGAGCCACACTCTAATACCTTAGTAATTTTTCTTACACATTTATATTTTATTTTACACATACACACACACGCACACTATCCCGATTGTGATTAGCATGAAATTCCTTTTTCAGTTTTCACTAACCTATTCTTAATTAATTAACTTGATCCTAATTAATAAATATCATGTATTTATAAAGAAAATGATACTTTGGAAAGAAAAATATTTATTGAGATTTTTACAAAAAATAAAGAAGTTAAGTATGCTTATAATTTTCTCAAAATATGGATAAGTAGGTCTAATTAACTCTTAAAGAATTAGTTCAAATATTTTTTTCTACTCATATCTATGACAACATAAGGCCCAAAATATATTATGTACAACAAATCTATACTACCGTATTATCATCAATAACTTTGAAGAGGTGGATATGGAAGCTTAATCTAGAAATCTATAAAGCAAATTATTAAGAAGTGAGTTCGAGACTCAGTGAGTGAATAATCTAACATTAATAAATTATAATAGCTTACCCGTCAAACTATTCTCTTTTAATAAATCATATCATATTTAAGTATATTAGTAATCAAAAGCTAATAACAATAAGATTAATATATAATCATTTAATTTTAATTGTGTCACATAAGGACACTTATGACTAACTACACTCATGGTCATATTTTATTTAGAACAATGAGCAATAAATAAAATACATTCATTTATATTTTATCTCTTGAGTCAATCTTATACCCTTTATAAACTTTTCATCTTTATCTCTCTAGAGTCTGCCTTATACCCTCCACAAACATATTACCAAGAATTTTTCATCTGGTATTCATAATATCACCCCATCACATTTCTCATATGTATTGCCATTCATGGTATGATTTACAATGCAATTTTAAACAATAGAACTCAAGCTCTATCCAATACAGTTATATTCAATTTTAACGTACATTATAATACTTATCAGCATTATTATGCTCTCTTATATAGCTAAAGCATTCATACATACTAAATAATTAATTCATAAAATATTTCTTAATATATCCTATCTTATGAGTAATGCAATATGTTCATTATGACACATATTATATTATACAACTTCTACTCTCTTATGCAATAATTACCCAAGTTATATACTCATCTTATAATTATCATAAACCATTCTATCTTTAATACTTAGTAACCAAATACTTATGTTAGGCTATTATAAGTTATGAAAACATAAAAAAAGCTTGGGTATGAGTTGTTACATGGTCACTATAATTGTGACCTTTAGGTGATCTTTTATTAATAACTCCAAAATTATAAATATATTATTGATAAAACTTATTTCATATGAAAATAGAATTAATTAATTTTTCATAGACTGGTCATTTTCCTAAATCAATTAAGTTTTGAAAGGGTTATGCCCTTTTGAAGATAGACACAAAAAAGGCTATTTTTTGAAATCTTGAGTTTTTTTATTTCTATTTACTATTTTAATGATATATATATAAGATATTGATTTAAAACTAAATTTATTTGAAAGTAAACTCAATTACCTTTAAAAAGAGAGGTAATTCATTTAAAATGGACATAAGATGAAAGAGTTATGCCTCTTCAAAAATCTACATAAAATTTGGGGCTTAGTGAATCAATTGAGCAATTGATTCACCTATCTTGAAATTTACCTTTAGATCCTTATAATTGATTAACCATTCAATTTGCACATAAAAAGATAAGTTTTTGCAAAAAAAAAAAAAATACTATTAACCTAACTCTAAATACCTTTTAAGCATATATATTACATACCAAACCTTAATATAATCATCAATACACTTATTTAATATATTATATCACCTTTCTCCATCATTTATTACTTTCACCATATTAAAACAAACCAAATTCAAGTAAAACCACAAAATAACCAATATTCCATCAATACTATCACATGGCTACAAAATTCATAAATTTAACTAGATTATCCATTCACCTTATATGAAAAAAGATGTTAAGAAGTTAGTTTAAAGTTTTTTCAACTCTAATCATGTTAAAATTTATGTGTTCAAGAGTTAAGATTTAGAATACTCAACAAAACAAAATAAATCTCAAATTTCTTCATCAACTAAAAGGAAAAAGAAGAGATTCTTGATAAAAAAATAATGTTCTTACCTTGGTTGGATAAATGAATTAATAAGAATAAAAGACTTTCTTACTAGATTGATGAAGTCGTGGAAGAATTTGTTAAAGAGAGATGGAAGAACAAGAGAAATGAAGAGAAATGAGGCAAATTAAGGTTTCGGAGGCTAAAATGAGAGAAATAAAGCTTAGAGGCTTTTTCAAAAAATTATGCCTAAACATTTTCCATACTCATATACTTACTTATATCAATACAAAATTTTTTACCTTATGATTCCAATAAGTTTTCCCAATCAAATTTTCACCAAATTCATATTCTTATATTTTTAATTGAATTAATCTTATTTTATTCTATACTTCATATATAAGATTCCTAATTTAATCGAATTTGCTTATTGCCTTAGTTATTCTTTTTCATAAAATAATTTTTAATTTATTAATAATTTAAGAGGGTGTAATAATACTTCCTTCTTCAAAAGAATTCATCCTTAAATATTCAATACATATAGTACCTTAAGGCTAATATGAAAACATGAATATGTCAAATTCATCACTTACTAAATAAATGAGAATATCATTATTACATTTCAAACTCTAGCTCCATTATAGTCTTTTTCACTTCATGATATTCCTAATGAACCTTCATAGAAAGAACCTCTTTAGATTTAAGCTTTTGAACTTAACGATATAAAATCTCTATTAATTGCTCTTTATATGATAATTTAGGATCGAGTTGTAATGGTTTGTCTCAAATCATATGAGATTTATTTGACAGGTATTTTCTAAGCATAAATGCATAGAATATAGGATGAATAACTTATAAGCTATCTGGCAACTCCAATTGAGAGGCTACCGCTTTAATACACTTAAGAATTAGAAAAGGCCTAGTGAAACATAGTGCTAATTTACCCTTTTTCTCCAAATCTCATAACATTTTTCATAAGTGAAACTTTTAGAAAGACTATATCTTTTACTTAAAATTCTAATTCTCTCATTCTTTTATTTGTATACAACTTTTATCGATCTCCATATGCTTTTAATCGATCTCATATGATTTGAACTTTTTCTAAGGCATCACTTACTAAATCTGATCCTAAAAGTTATACCTCCCCAAGTTCGAATAATGATTGACATTTTTTATTATAAAACACTTCATATGGTGCCATCTGAATGCTGGATTGATAGCTATTATTATAAATAAACTCTATTAGTGGTAGATACTTTGCCCAAGTACATTTAAATTGCAATGCATAAGCTTTAAGCATATCCTCTAATATTTGAATGGTTCTTTCAAATTGCCCATTAATTTATGGATCAAAAGCAGTGCTAAACTGTAGCTAAGTTCCTAATGCCTATTGAAATGATTGCCAAAAAGTAAGATGTAAACTAAGCACCACGATCTAATACAATAGTAACTAGGACTTCATGTAATGGTATAATCTTGTTGAGACACACCTGAGCATATTGAGTTGCAATAAAGGTTATCCTAATAGGAAGAAAATATGCTGGCTTTATCAATATATCAATAATGACATAAATGGAATTGTATCCTTTCTGTATTTTAGGTAACCCAATCAAGATACTTTTTCATTTCCATTTTGATATTAGGAGCGGTTGGTGCATTCTAGTCGGATAATAATGTTCTATCTTCACCCATTGATAAGTGAGACACTTTACTACATAGTCCAATACATCCTTTTTCATCCCTTTCTACCAGAAGACTCTTTTTAAGTTATGGTACATTTTTGCTACTTTTAGGTGCATAGTATAAAATGAACTATAGGCTTGGTGCATTAATTCATTTCGTTCATTTATCAGAACCCCAATCCTCACTTGGCAGCGAAGTACTCTCTTTTTATTAATAGTTAGATCAAATTCTTATTATTTAGTTGCCTCTTTTACCAAAGTTATATAGTTTAGATCACTCTTTTGTGTATCTTTGATCCTTTCTATAAGAGCAAATTGAATGACTACGTGAGCTAACACCACACCTGAATCTTTAGTTAGTACCTTTATCTATTTACTTACACATTTCTTACTAAGTGCATCTACTATCACATGGACCTTACCAAGGTGATATAAGTCTTAAACTAACTCCATCGATCTCTATTATCTTAAATTGAAATCTTTTTGCTTAAAAATATACTATAAGCTCTTATGATTCATATAGATTTCAGTACTTTCTGCAAATAGGTAATGTCTTCATATCTTCAAGGTGAAGACTACTACTGCCATCTCCAAATCATGTATAGGATAATTTTATTCATATTTCTTTAGTTTTCAAGAAGTATAAGCTATTACCCTACTATATTGTATAAAAACACACCTAAGTTCAATCCTTGATGCATTACAATATACTATATATCCTCTGATGCTCGAAGGAAATGCTAATACTAGTGCTAACGTCAAGCATGACCTTAGTTTTTGAAAACTATTTTTACATGCATCTGTCCACTCAAATTTGACTCCTTTTTGTATCAATTTGGTTAATAGTGCTAAGATTTTGGAGAAATCTTTAAGAAACCTTTGATAATAACCCATTAACCTAAGAAAATTGCAAATTTTTATAATTGATGATGGCTTTGGCCAATTTTCTACTGCTTTAACTTTTTAAGGATCCACCCAAACTTTTTCCTATGTTACCATATGCCCTAGGAAAGTAATACTAGTAATTTGAAACTCACATTTAGGCTCTGTTTGTTTTGTTGGAAAGTAATTTCTGTAGGAAAATGTCATTTGTATATAAATTAATGAAATGATGATATACCATTTACATTGATGATAAAAAATAATGATACCTAAAAACTTGAACTTGGAAGAAAGCAAATTCCTTTTTGAAATAGGAGAAGTTGCTTTCTCCAAATTCTTTACATTTAATAAAATATTTTTCTTTATATTATCATTTTTATAACTATATTTTGCAGAAAATATTTTTCGACAAAACAAACGGAGCCTTAGAAAACTTTGCATATAGTTTATGCTTTCATAATGTTTGCAAGGCCACTTGAAAATGTTGAGCATGCTCCTTGTCACTTTCAAAGTACACCAAGATATCATCTATAAAGACAATGATGAATTTATCTAAATATGATTTAAATACACAATTCATTAAATCCATGAAAATAATAGGGGTATTGGTTAATCTAAAAAAAGCATCACTAAGAACTTAAAATGGCTATGCAATCTTAGGAATATCTCCTTCATAGATTTTCAATTAGTAATAACCCATGTGCAAACCAATCTTGGAGAAGTACCTTGCTCTTTGAAGTTAATCAAAAAGATCATCGATATAAGGAAGAAGATATTTATTTTTTATGGTGACTTTGTTAAGTTAACAATAATTAATACATAACTGTATAAATTTATCCTTTTTTTTCACAAAAGGACTAAGGCTCTCCAAAGTGAAGTACTTAGACAAATAAAACCTTTATCTATAAGATCTTGCAATTGCTTTTTCAACTCTTGCAATTCTATTGGGGTCATTTAATATAGAAGAATTGAAACAAGTTTAATGCTTGGCAATAAGTTAATATAGAACTTAATTTTACGATTTGAGGGTAATCCAAATAATTCCTTTAGGAACACATCAAGGAATTCTTTCAATACTAGAATAGTATTAACATTTGGAATGGATTGATTCAAATCTTGCACTAGTGCTAAATATGTTATACCTCCCTTCTAAATAATTTTTTGAGCTTTAATGCTCAAAATAATGACATCAGAGTTCATCAACCTATATCATTAGAATTCAATGGATGTTGAGCCTTTTACAGGGAATGTTATAGGTTTATTGAAATAATTTACATATGCATGGTATTTAGATTACCAATCCATCCCTAATATTATATCATAGTCATTCATATCAAGTTAGACCAAGTTTATTAGTATCAAATGATCATGAATTCTTATGGGACAAGCATCTAATTTATGGGTAGCTATAAGGGATTTCTCTATAGAGGTTATTATAATTAAAAGGTTATTCATCTCTTTAGTAGGTTTTACCTAAAGTAGTAATAAGTTTCTTTGACACAAAGGAGTAGGTAGTATTTGGATCAAATAAAACTTTAGCAGAAATTTTTTTAATAAAGATAGTACTTGTCATAATAGTATTTGAGGCATGAGTCTTTTGGCGGTTAAATGCGTACACTCAAGCTTGATTCCCACTTGCTTCTTTTCTTTAGTTTAAAATATTAGCATTCTTCGAAGGTGCAGGAAAGTTTCTAGAACATGGAGCCGATTAGGGATTTGAATTATTCTATTGAGATCCAGAATAACTCATGCTTTAGCTCATAAATTTTCTAGGGCAATCCTTTACTTTATGTCTAATTATCCCACATTTGAAGCATTCTCATTCAAAATGATTACAAGGACCATCATGGTGAAACCAACATTAAGGGCATTAAGATATTCCACCAACTTGTCTTGAAGGTTGATTTTGTTGACTTAGAGAATTAGAATGATTTTTTTTCCTTTTAGGGTTGTTTCTTAAAGAATATCCACCATATATGCCTTGAAAAGATGGTGGCCCCCTAACAGAACTACTTCCTCAATGCCCAAAAAAAGCTTGAGGAGGTATCCTTCTTGAAAAATGTACTTAACTCAATCTTTTGGATTGACTTCTTTTCCTACTCCCCTCTTGAGCTTGCTTTTCCTTTCTTTTATAAACTCTTATTTCAAGGGTTAGTTCTTAGTCCACCACTTCTTGATAAGTGGCATTGCGATCAAAATGGATTCTTTCAAACTAGAAATCTTTAAAGCTATACATAAATCTTATGATTTTAGCATTTTCTATAGAAACCAAATATGGAGCATATCGAGACAATTAGTTAAACCAAGCATCATACTTTAATAGATAAGCCTTCTTATTTTAGGGCTTCAAATTCTGGAACTCTTCCTTGATGAACACTTAGTGATAAAAAGCGATCTATGAATAATTCTCAGAAAGCCTCTCAAGTTGAAGCCTCTAATTGCAAATACTAATTAGTAATTATATCGATGAGCTAATAATGAGCCACATCATTTAGTTAGTAACCTACCAACTTAATCAACAAAGAGGAAGAGCTTTGTAACATCTTGCCCAACCTTACAATATGCTTAGGGAGTTGATATAGATCTACTGTCAAATCAAGATCGGAGTATCTAGGTGGATTTAACTGAAGGAACTAGTGCATGATTTTAAACCTATCCTTTGGTCCTTTTGTAGGAGGGCTATGCTCGTGTTCATGTTCTCTTCCTCAATTATAGCTTTTGTCATAATCACTAGGGTTACTTGAATGCTTACTTTGATCCTTTAAGGTATCATACTCCAACTGCTGGGTAAGGACTATATCAACTAAGTCTAAGACATATTTTAAAAAAGGCACAATCTAACGTGGAAATTATTGATTAATTTCTCAACTAGCTCTTACCTATCATTATGAGCTTGAGGATCCCCAAATGATTCTTCATCTTTAGGGCGATTGGTTACGCTTGACTTCGCATGTTATCTAGTTCCAAATTATTCATAAGTTTTCTCAAATAGTCATATAACAATTCAGATAATCATTGCACAATTCATCAATCAATTTATTATACAGTTCATAATGCACTGGATCACACATAAACTCCATCACCCACTACCATGGTATAACGAAGTCCATCAAAATAGTACTAATGGTACGTAATTCCAGGTGCACACATACCACTGATATAGTTTCAGTCAATAACTATCATAATAGCACATAAATATAATGTAAGGGCTTCATCCTACTAAGAACCTAGATCATGATTTGATGCCATCTTTGTCATGATCCTATATTGATAGTGTTCAATGTAGAACCCTTTTTTCAGTTTCTACTTGCCTATTTCTAATTAATTAACTTGATTTTAATTAATAAATATCGTGCTTTTATAAATAAAATGGTATTTTGGAAAGAAAATTTTCATCAAAGTTTTTACAAAAGATGAGAAAGTTAGGTATACTTATAGTTCCATCAAAATTAGGATAAATAGGTCTAATTAACTCATAAAAAGTTAGTTCAAATATCTTCTGTACCTATATCTATGACAAATAAGGTACAAAGTATACTATGTATAAAAATTTGTGTTACCATACTCTCATTAGTGAACTCTTATGAAATTTAGCTTTAAGAAGGTGGATGTGGAGGCTTAACCTAGGAATTTGTAAAATAAATTATAGAGAAGTGAGTTCAGGGTTTAGTGAGTGAATAATCTAATATAACATCAATAAATCATAATAACTTACCTATCGGACTATCCTCGTTTAACAATCACATCATATTTAAGCATATTAGTAACCAAGAACTAATAATAATAAAATTAACATATAATCATTTCATTTTTAATATATCATATAAAAAATACTATGACTAACTACACTTAAGGTTATTTCTCATTTGAAAGAATGAGCAAAAAATAAAATATATTCATCCATCTTTTGTCTTCTTCATCAACCTTATATGTTCCACAAATTTTCATCTTTATCTCTCTAGGATCTGCTTTATACTTTCCATAAGCATGTCGTCGAGAATTTTTCATCTAGTATTTACAACATCAACCTATCACATTTCTCATTTTTATTGCCACTCATGGCATGATTCATAATACAATTTTAAACATTAAAGCTTAAGCTTCATCCAGTACAATTACAATTCAATTTCAATGTACATTACAATACTTATCAGCATCATTATGTCCTTTTTTATGGCTATAAGTGTTCATATATATCGTAATAATTAATTCATAAAAAATTTCTCAATACATTTGATCCCATGAATCATGCAATAAGTTCATTATGATACATATTATATCATACAACTTTTAGTCTCTCATGTCATGATTACCTAAGTCCTGCACTCATCTTATAATTATCATAAACCACTTTATCTTTAGTACTCAGTGACTAAATACCTATGTTGGGCCATTATAAGTCATGAAAACATAAAATAGATTGGGCATGGGTTGTTATATGGTCACCATGGTTATGACTTTTAGGTGATTTTTTATGAATAACTCCAAAATTATAAATATATAATTCATAAAACTTATTTTATATAAAAATAGAATCAATTAGCTTTTTATAGACTGCTCATTTGCCTAAATCAACTAAGTTTTAAAAATATTATACTTTTTTGAAGATAGATACAAAAAGTTCATTTTTTAAAATCTTAAATTTTTTTTACCTTAATTCACTATTTTGATAATATCTCAAAATATATATAAGATATTAATTTGAAACTAATTCCATTTGCACCTTTAAAAAGATAGGTAATTCATTTAAAATGAATATAAGATGAAAGAGTTTTGTCATTTCAAAGTTGGCATAGAATTCTAGGCTTGGTGAATTGATTGACCAATCAATTCACTCATCCTAAAATTTGCCTTTGAACCTTTATAATTGATTGACCACTTAATTTTCACATGAAAAGATTAGTTTTTTTGCAAAAAATTCATTATTCACTCGACTCTAAATATCCCCTAAACATGTATATTACACACCAAGCTTTAATATAATCATTAATACACTTATCTAACATATTATATCACTTTTCTTTATCATTTATTACTTTCACCACATCAAAATAAACCATATTCAAGTAAAATTACAAAATAATCAATATTCTACTAATTCCATCACATAGCCATAAAAGGAAATAGGAGGGATTCTTGATAAAAGCAATACTCTTACCTTAATTAAATGAAGAAATCAAGAAGAATAAAGGCCCTCTTGCTAGATTGATGGAGTAAAAATTCTAAGAGAGAGGTGGAAGAACTAGAGAAATGAAGAGAAATGAGGGAAATTAGTGTATGAGGGTGTTGAAATGAGAGAAATAGGATTCAGGGGTATTTTTAAAAAATTATTCCTAAACTTTTTCTATACTCACATATTTACTTATATCAATACAAAACTTTATACCTCATGAATCTAATAAGTTTTCCTCACCAAATTTATATTCTCATATTTTTAATTTGATTAACCTTATTTTATTCCACATTCCACATATAAGATTCCTAATTTAATCGAGTTTGCCGATTGCCTTAGCTATTTTTTCTTATAAAATAAATTTTAATTTATTGATAATTTAAGATGATATAACATACACAAACATATATTGTACATTTAATGTCTTTAAAAAAATAATATTGGCCCTTCTAAATGAAAATTCAAAGCAAAATATTCTCTTCACTCTTTTCTAATATACAAAGATTAAGGAGAGTAATTAATAGTTTCAAATTTTTACTACTAATACCACGTTTATTATATATAAATTTATTGATCATTTATTAGGATAATAAGTGAAATATTTGAAAATATATAATAAATACATTTTTAACTATGATTCAAATAAAAAAACCTCTTTACAATGACCGTAAAAATGGAATTGAGGAGTATTATGCAATATAATTTTTTTAAAAAAATCTTTTTTAAGACAATTAATGATTAATGATATTTGCAAAGTTATGTTCGTACATATACTTTGCAGATTCTGTCATTTTTTTCTTTTGGATCATGAATTATATTTTACAATTTTATTTTCTATGAATTATATGTACGAATCTTGTAAAATTTTATATGTTTTTCACAAAAATTACAATTTTATTCAAACTTTACATATAATAATAATAATAAAAAACTTCTCCCGCTATGGGAAAAATTTAGACATTTATAAATTTTTATAAAAAAATTACATACTCCTTTTCAATCATAAATGATACCGATATGTGCTGTTCCTAAAAACCTAAAACCTTCCGCCCGAATTTTTTCGAGTCGGATCGGACAGTTAATTTTGAATTCTTATAAGATGACCACCCAAGAATTTCGAAACCGAGAATAAATTAGCTCTTGCACGATGAATAACGAGCTTAGTAGACCAACTTCACAGATATTTGTTTTATTTGTGTATTTAAGCATCATTTCCATTTATTTAGGCTTTTTGGGAACTTGCACGCATTTCCAACCAGAGATATTTAACACCCAGCCCACACAAGAAAAAGCGTCTGCAGGGCCTTCAGGGCAGAGAACAAAATGCTTGTACTGGGTTTAGTGGGGTGCGCCAGGCCCATGTAGCAGTGCAAAGCAAAGGCGATGCGTGAAAGGCCCAATATATTATTTTTAATTAAATTTAATATATTATATAATAATATACTAATAATTAAATTTAATAATATATTAATATTTTATTATACAATAATATACTGTAGTCGTTTCCTTATCTTAATAACTTACATACCCAAAATCATGAAATTTTCTATAATTAACAAAGCAGAACGCCTAATGGATGGATGAGTTTTGCTTCGATGCCGGTTGAAAAAAATTCTTATATAGACGACACTTTGATAAATTTTATATAACTATTTATATTTTTTATAATTAGTTGTAATTTTTTACAAAATATTACAAATTTTCAAAAAAAAAAAAAAGCTGTGTTATAATTTTCATCAACAGATCCTTCTATATTTAATATTGTTAATATAAAGTATTTTATATTATCAATAAATGAACGAAAAATGGCATGTAATTAAAAATTTTAAATAATAACAAAAAATTTTAATAATATTTTATTGATGTGATAATATAAGAATCATTGATAATGTAAAATGCTACCAATAAATTAAATTAAAATTTTTTATATACTTATTACATTTCAAATCATATAAAATTATCATAGTTTATAAATAAAAGTTGTGAAAATTAATGAAAAGAAAAAGAAAAAGCAACAAGATTTGATTTTATATCAACAACATGTAAAATATTATTTTGTAAATCATGCTCTTTTGGGAGTATTAATACTGATATTTATAAGTTAAAATTTGATTCATTGTTAAAAAAATAGAAGTAATTAAAATTTGTTAACACCAATAAATTAGAAATATTAATAATTTTTTGATAACATGATAATATATAAGTAGATAATAATGTAAAATTAATTTATATAATAATAAATTAAATTTTAATTCATATAAAATATATGATAATGTTTTATACATATTGAAAATATAATTATATTATTTTTGCATGAAATTTAAACCCAAAATTATAATAATACTAGTGTTCATAAAATTCGCAAACAAGAACTTTGTTGATTAATATTAATTAAGGTTGTAAATTACAATTTATAATTATAAAAATAATTATAATTTTTATATGTTTATAATAAATAATTATATTTTTTAAAATTTAATTATAATTTTATAAATCGTAACAAAATTACGAAATCATTTCAAAACTATAATAACAGTACCCAGCAAAGGGACAAAACAGACAAACGTGGAGAGAGAGAAGGAGACACGCGTACAAGCAAGATGGTAAACGTTGGCTGTGGCCAAAGTGCAGTTGTCGTCGCAGAAAACTACACTTGTTTTGCTACCAGGAAACCAATTAGCTCTTCTGCTGCAAGGATCTACGCTGAAGTCCCATTTCTTCCCAAGTTTCTTATCTATTTCTCTCAAAGCATCCACTAAATATACATAACATAAAAAGGTATCAGCAAAGTCTTAAATAAAAACATTCCAGTTACATAATACACAAAATTGAAATTAAAAAAAAAATGGAAACCCATTTTTATTTTAGTTAATAACATGATTCCAAACTGCCATTGTGGTTAGAAATCGTAATTACAAAAAGAAAAAATAAATGTAATATTGTAGTATAAAATTATACAAAAGCTTATAAATTGTTTTTTTATAATCTTTTTCTATAATTTTATGCTGCAATAATAATGTTAAATACACACATATTTTTCACAAAATTATTTTTTACTCAATCAAGTGAGGGAAATTAAGCATGTAGGAAGAATTCTCAGTTTAACATACCTTCATCTTTTGCCAAAGTGCCTCCATAAGCAAGGGATGGCAAGTAAAAGGAAAGGAGAGAAAGGAGGAAAAGTTGAGGATGGTTTAAATCCATCTTGTGCTTATTGGACTAAAAAATTCAGTGGCAGGAAGTAAAGAATACAGAAGGAAAAGTTTGGAATTTAAATACAAATGAATATTGGAAAAATCACAAATGGGACCACCAACCCATAAGAAAAGTCAAGGCACGAGACCTTCAAATAAATTGGCGATAAGTATAGAATTGAGAGCCATTAGAAATCGATATATAGGAGATGCAATTTTCATAAAGTAAGAAAATAAATAAATTATTTGGTGGCCATTGTTTAATAAGTTGATGTGAGTAAGACTTCTCAAATCTGTGAAATAAAAATAAAGGATCACTTTTTAAAATTTTTGCTAATGGTAACCGTGTTCTTTTATTAAGGAAATGCTAATGTGTTCCGAGGAGTTTAAAATTCAAGATGATGTGGTTAAATTCAGGCTATTGAATGAGATGATCAGATTTCTTGATTATCTCATCCAATGACCTGAATTTTAGGTCATCTCATCCTATTGAATGAGATGACCAAATCTCTTGATTATCTCATACAAGGACTTAAATTTTAGGTCATCTCATCCTAGGGTGATGTGACAAAATCCAAACTATTACCTGAGATGACTAAATCTATTGATTATTTCATCCAATGACTTAAATTTTGAATTATTTCATCCAATAACCTGAATTTTGTTATATCATCATGAGTTTCAAATCCTGTAGGGTACCATAACAAGCACCCTTTTATCAATGAGTTTAATGATGTTTCAAAAATTCAACTGAACAATGAATTAAAAAATTATTGATTCATGATTTGATTGATTCAATTAATTGAATCAATAGTGGAGTCAGATTACCTCATAAATAAAAATTTATAAAAAAATTTAAATATTAGTTAATTTATACAATATATATAAACTTATAATTTATATAAAAATTGAAAAATAAAGTAAATTAATAAAGTGTCACATTTATTCTTTAATTATTTTTTAATTACATATAAATTTATTAAGCCAACACAAATAAAAAAAGAAATCTGAAAATGAAAAAGAAAAAATTTACTAATCAATTTTTTGATTTTTTTTTCAATGTATATCAGTTCAAGCCAGTTCAAATTGGTTTGATTTTTATAATGGTTCTTTAAATCGATTCGAAGTGAATAATATAATAGTTGGCAGTTGGATCGCAGATCATTCTATCCGGTTCGTTTTAATTTTTCAAACATTGATTTAACGTCAACTATAATAATATATTTTATAAACATAATTTCATTAAGTTGATTGATGATTAATATTGTAGGAGATTTGAATTTGTGATTAAAAAAATTACAATAATTTTATTTAAATCTTGATCATTAGTTAAAATAATCCACATTGACGTAAGTATGACTAATAAAATTTCAATATTTTGTTAAAATACTTAACTTTAATTTTCTTTTTTTGAAATCCTGCGATAAGAGTACCTATTAATTAATTAGGCCACAACTCACATTCATGCGTACATGTACGCAGACACATTGAAAGGGCCTGGAAGACCTTCAAACAGTGAGTTTCCTGCTAAAGGCCAACTTGAGAAAAGAACATAAATAGGAAGGGGACAAGCATTATTGTTCAAGATGTAACGGCCAATAATATAGAATTCCTACCATGACCAAAGAAAACGGAGTGTTATACGTATGAAGATCCCTGCTCTATACAAACTCATGACAGGAGAGGCGGGATTGCATCATATCCGAATGCAGTAAAAATTTAAAATTTTTAATTAATCTGAATTTTTTTTAAAAAATTATACATGCAATTAATTCAATTTAATAGTATAAAATTCATAGAACAATTTTGTCTCCACTACTACAACATACAGTATAATTAATTGATATCATGTATTTAAAGGATTAGATATCAATTTATAATTGACATTTAATTGATCAATATTGTATATTAAATTTAATGTTTATTATAAAATCATTATAAAAAATATCAATAATATTGATTAATATATATAAAAAAATTAATATCGTATCATTTGTTAATATCTTGAAAAATGACATTCAACACCACCAACCGTACCACACTCCCCGTGCTCTAATTACTTCCTCTTAACCCTAACTTCTTTCATTAGTTCTTCCTTTTTAGGTCCTTTCTACTCCTCTTGTATTCTCCATTTCAAAATGCCATACCTAGAAATAGAAAATAACATCCTATATGACACTACATAATTCCAATAACATCAATTTTGAATAATAAATTTTGTAACAAAAATTTAAAAACTATGAGATGTTATATTGAGTGCCCTAATCATAGATGGGTGATGCGTTAAATATTATCTTAATATCCATTGCTTAATATAAAACTAGAACTTCCTAAAAAAGCATGGTTGAATCCAATTTCTACAAATGTGATGAGCATTAATTAAAATTTGAGAAAATAATAATATACATTTTATATAAATAGATATTAAATAATATGATTGAATGCCCAAAAAATCAAATTTCTTACTTATACAAATCTATAAAAACTATATCAAAATAAAAGGTGACAAAAAATGGTAGATTATAAAATTAGAAACTAAATTACAAGAGCAAAAATATAAATTGAACAAATCCTTACATCTAAATTTTATGTTTTCTAGTAAATGTGCAGGCCCACAAATTTAGTAATAAGTTAATAGAGATTCATTCTTGTAAAAAGATTTAGTGAGAAAAAATAAAAAATTGAAGAAAATCATCTTCAAGTTGAAAAGAAAGCATACCTCGTTAAAGATAGAATCATTTTAGGTTGAAAGAGTTTTGAAATAAAATGTGCAAATGGTATCATTACTTTACTCTTTTTTATTTTTAACTCACACTAGGGGTAAGTTTAGATGTTAGTTATTTGTTACAAATATAACGATCATACTAATACTATTATAGAATGGTTAATTGACATCACCTACTTAGTGGATTATACTTTGGAATATAATTGGCATCTTATCTAACATCATTATAAATAAGTCATGACATTAGTTACATATTTGGTGTGGAAAAATAAAATAAAGTCAATTTCCACATTGATTGAACTGTCATTATTTCTTCATGTATTGTACAACTTGTATTTAGAGACATCTAATTTTACTAAGTAATCGGTATGAAATGTTTTTTTTATAATGATAGTTTTTGGCATCTTATAAAAAATGTATATTTTCAGTTAAAATTTTTAAAAGATTATAACTTTGTATTTAGTTGTTCATTTAGGGGGAAAATTTTATATTAATTTAATGTAACTTTTTGAAATCTATCCATCTGCAACAACCGAGTTTTGCCACTCATAAAATCATAAAAAATAATCATTTTCATAAACTTTTTTTTCACTTTTTCTCCATCTTTTATCGTTGTTGGCTAAATTTGGACTTTCTTTCAACATTTTACAAACACATAATAGGCATCCAAAATTTAGATACAACCTCAGAAGATATATAAAAGAAATACAAATAAAAATTTCTTTAAAAAAATTATCAAAAAATTGAAGAAATAGAAAAGGCAAATATTTGAGAAATAGAATTAAGCCATTTATGATGACTTTAGACTCTGTTGTAACATTTTATTAAATATATAATAAGTACATAAAACTTAGATTTAACCTTAAAAATTATATAAACGAAACATAAATAAAAATCTCTTAAAAAATTTGTAGAAAAAATTGGAGAAATAGATGATGAGAAGATATGAAAATAAAAGTAAGAAAGCTATCTTTTATGTTTTAAACTAGGAGCTTGGAACAAAGCATTTGCTTTATATTTGATGTTAGTTAAAGGAATATCCATAGTTTACTAATATGCAATGGAGAACGAAATGTCATCTAGGATTCTGTCAAAGGAGCTAAATGTAGATGGAAATTGAATTTGGAAACAAATAAGAGGGAAAGTTAAAGTGATAATGAGGACAACTATAATGTGTTTTATTTATAGCAAAGAAAAGATATTATTGACTTTAGATATTAGTTATTAATATAAAATCGGTGTCCTATGTATCATAATTTTCCAAGTAATTAGAAATTGTTATACTATTAAATATTAGTTAAGTACAAAATTGATGTATTTACATTTTATATTTCCTAACCAATCATTTGAAAAAAAAAATTAGATGATGGTCATATACAAAATTGACATACTAAGTTTTCATAAATCCAACAACCTCATAAATGCTATCACTTTAGATGCTAGTTTAGTTTAAAACTAACATATTAAAGCTTAATATTTTTCTTACTAGACTTTTGCAATATCTTTGGATTTCAATTAATTTTGAAAACATGGTGTTAAATTTTCTCAGCAACCTTTAAATGATATATATTTTGATATTAGTTATGTAAAAAATTAATATATTCAATTCTCTAATAACTTCAAAAATTCCACTACGCCTAAATAAATATCAATTAATTCTAAAATTAACATCTTAAGCTCTCTTACTTTCCCCACAACCTTTCAATGTTATATATTTTCACATTAATTAAGTAAAAAATTTATATCACAAGTTTCTTAATAATTTTTAAAATACCACTATATTCAAACAAATATTGGTTAATTCAAAAACTGACATATTAAGTCTTCTTATTTTCTTAATGCCCTACATTATGATGTCAATTAAGTAAAAAGTTAAAGTCTTAATTTTTCTAATAATTTTAAAAATATTACCACATCCAAATAGATATTAATTATATTTATGATACGTTACCTTAAATTTTCAAATAATTTTAATAACACTATTACATCAATATAGATGTTTGTGTTAACATGGGCCAATGTTTATACAATGATGTAATATCCCATTTTTATAGTAAGTAACAAACAAAATGACATTAGTTAATATATAAATAACTAATGTTGTATATTAAAAGATGTTGATTTTAAATAGAAAATTGACATATTTTTATCACCATTTTCCTAAAAGAAAAAATACCCATAGAAAGCAACTAATTAATAACACAATTTGACAAAACTAATTGAAACTTGCAAAAACAAATCATAATTCACAATAACTATGGAATGAGATAAAAATTGACAATAGTAAAATCAATTGTAAGGGTTTTTATATAAAGTTTCTAAACTTTCATTTACACATCAAAATAAAAGTTATAATAAGTTATTTACAACTAAACTAACTGTTAATAACTATTTTACAACCACTTAATTAATTATAAGAACTATTCATATTCAAGAATGCCTAAAGCCATTCATTCTAATTGAGCTTGAATCTCGATCAAATATTGTGCCCTAATCTCTCTAACCTCATTAAATTGCTCTTAAGTATACAGTTCGGCCTTGATCCTGAAAAATTGCATTTTATATGTAATTAACATATAATCATTAAAACTAATTTATTAAATTAAGCTAGTATATGATAAGTTATAAATAAGCAAGTGATTCCCTTATTGGAGAGTTTTCAAGCATACAACAAATTATGCATATAACATACGACATAGTAGCCATACTTCCACTTTGGTTTGTTTTAGGTGTTGCATAAAAACAAGAGGTTTGTTTGAGCACATTGACATATAATCTTTCAAGTTAAATATGATATAATCTAAATATCAATAACATACCTTCACTTTTACCTATTTAAAAGCTCTGCTTTACTCTGCTCCAATTATACTCCCTTCTCATAAGGGTGGTTAGAGCTTTTTCTCGTAAGCAAATGCTACATTAAATTGTTGGATAAAACATATGATTTACATGACAAGAAACCCAAACAAGATTACAATAGTCATTAGGCTTTACAAACTCCTTTATTAATTTATATAACCATGGACCAAATAGAGATCATAGAGTAATATATAATATATTTAGTACATAAAAAAGACATAATAGCATGTAATGAAAAGGGCAACAAGTAAAAATGGTAAAGATATCACCATCAAATAGAGCGTTACCATAACTATACTTCCCAAGGATAACTAAATCCTAAAAACATCACTAAATATAATATATAATATAATCCTAAACTTAGTGATGAATAAAACTATCAATATCATTATATATATACATATACATGCTAATCAGATAAAGCAAAATTTAATCTTTTAATATTCATAAATACAATGAAAATGAGAGAGGAAAATGTATTTGAAAATTTTGTTGATGACTAGAACAAGTATGAATCTAACTTTGAGTGAATTAGAAAGCATGAAGGAAGTTTAGGATTGATCATAGAAATTTCAATGACATAGGTGGTATTTAGGAAATGGGTTTTAAAAAGTAAAATAATGGGAAATAGAAGACTATATGAAAGTTATATAGACAAAACAATTGCATATTGGTTTCTTAATTGATAATCGATGTTTTAAGTAAGTAACATCATATTGATTGAAAATAAGTGTATAAATTTAAGATGGTATTTACAAAAATACTACTAGACAATCAATTTTAGCATCAATTTTTTGAATAACTAACATTTTAAGGTCTTTTACCTTTTCAAATATAATTGTTTCATTTACTTTATACGTCAACTATATATAGAACTAACATTTTAATATCACTTCTATTTTCAAACATGTTGACCCCAAAGAAAAAATATCAATTTTTTAGTTAATCGTTGCCTTAAGTATCATTGAATTTTAAAAAAGCCACCACATAATAGTAAATATTCATTTATTTTACAACCATTGTCTTATTTATCTCAATAATTTTAAAAATATCATTAAATTTATAAAGACATCATTTTAACTTATGATCAACATCAATCGACATTTATCAACTAACAAAGAATTTCTATTTTGTAGTAGTTCTCTCTCCTACTTGCATGTGTTTTAAAACTTCAATTGAAAGACTTAAGCATACATCTTCTAATGTTAGTCCATATGATCAAGCTCCAATTAATCACATCTTTGTGCTAGTATTAATGAGTGGTAATTTAAAAAGAAAAAAAAGGAAGAGATAATAATATTTTATGATTAGCTCAACATATGAGTTCATACATATTGTTGGTCAATGGCTACAACTATTATAATCATTATTGTATATATTAGACTAAAACCCTATTTTAGTCCTTGAAGTAATGAGTTCCTATCAATTTTGTCCCTAAAAAGTTATTTGTATCAAAATAATCCTTAAAGAATGGATCTATTCAAAAATTTAATCCCTACATTCATAATTGAAGACAAATGATAATGAAGTTGTTGAGTTAGCACCATCAAGTACTAAATAGGCCATTAATTGTTGATTAGACCATTAGTAGACCTTTTGCCAAGTGAAATGATGCTATTTTGGTGTAGAAGAAAAAGAAAAAGTTTTGGCCAATGAAAGTGACATTGTTTGACGTTGCACCAGGGTGCCCAACAGAAGCAATTTTGCCTCTCAATCTTTAACACTAAGTTTCATAATTTCTTGGGTAATTTTTCTTTAGGGCTAATCGAAGATTAAAGATTTCCAAACTTGCTAATTTATGTGATGCGTGTTAATCCCTTAATCTTCATTTGAAATTGCTAATTTCTATGACTAAAGTAAGTAATTTTGTCACTTTATTTCTTTGTAAATTAGTTCATTTGATTCCTTTAAATTCTACAAATTTCTTTATTTATTTTTTTTCTTTGTAGGCACGTAAGTAATTTTTCCTTATTTTTTCCTTTTGCTAATTTTTGCTAAATGGGTTTTAAAATGAGTGGGGTTTAATGCTGAAAGATTACTCCAATTTGTTTTTCAAATATTGCTAAAACTTAAGTTGAAGGGAGTTTATTTGGATCATACTTGCATAAATAGAAAAAGCTGATTTGTTATAATAAAATGTAGTTCCAAATTAATATTTTTTTAGTGTTGGTAATTTTTTTTTACTTTATCACAGTACAAGTGTTAGTTATTACCTAAGACCCTCCTTGAATGTGACATTCTCACATTGCGTCCTTATCCTTAAATAAGACATTCCCATACCACACTACTTTATCACTTTTTTTTACATTATTATTATTTGTTTGGTTTGCTGCAATATTATTATTTATACCTTTTGTCTCTACTTGCATTATTTATTTCCTAAATGTTAAAGTTACCTAAAGTTGTATTGTTTTCAAATATAATCCTAATTTTAAAGAGGGAATTATGGTCCCTAGTTGCCTTATTAATTTTTGACATGGTTTTGTGCAGCATGAATGATGAATTTACAGTAGCCCTTCATCATAGGGGTAACTTTGAGGCAGTACCTAAATATGGGTAGGAAAATGAACTATTGGGATAATGTTGACCCTAAGTGGTATAGGATTTGTTGGAGCAATTAAGATATTTAAATCATGAAGATTTATATTACTTATCTCCTGAAAAGAGTTTAAAGGATGGGTTAATGGAGTTGAAGACAGATTGACAATGCTCAGGCATGTTAAAAGCAGTTAGAGGCCACCCTTAACTTTATATTTACATTGAGCATTCCATTAGTAAACCACAACTTATAGAAGAAATAGAATGATCTGAAGTTGATAAAGTTAAAAGGTCTAATGATAATTTACAAGCTAGTCTTAGTGTTAGCATGGAGGATAGGGTAGGGGATCATACTTATGATGCTAGTTTGAGTGATACACAAGTGGGTAGAAGATTTTCCTTTGATTACTTCAGTGGAGAAATGCTAGGGGCTATGGAGGAAAATGTTAATGTTAAGAATACCTTATTAGATAATTATGATTCCATGGAAGATGTGCCATACAAATATCCAAGAGGGAATAACTCTAATAAAGATGATAACATGATGTATACCAAGTATGTAGACCTAATTCCTAAGGATAGAGACTCACAAATAGCAAATCAAGATGAGATACACAACTTTAAAAATCAGTTCCATCCCATAACTCTTATGGGAGCTAATATAGTAAAGATGCAGATGGATTTAGATATGATAGTGAAGAATTATATAGTGTATACAGCTCCTCAAATGAAGAAGGAAAGAAAAAAAATGTAGCAACTTAAATTTTCCTCAATTCAATGTTGAAGCAAAAGATAGAAGTGTGAAATTTAAAATTGGCATGATGTTTCCTAATTTAACAGTATTCAAGTTTACAGTCAAAGACTACTCAGTATTTGAAGGTAGGGTAGTGAAATTGCTAAGAATGATAAAGTAAGATGCAGGGCAACATGTAAAGATCCTTGTCCATGGATGTGTTATGTTCATAGGCAAAGGATATTAAGAGTTACTAGATCAAGACATTTAATGATGTACATACCTATTCCAGAGTAACTAAGAACCCATAAGCTTCTTTAAAATGGCTTGTTACTATTTATAGTGGCCCAAGATGGAAACAATGTATTCTACCCGATTGCAATAGTTATGGTTGACCTTAAAAGCAAAGAAAATTGGAAGCAATTTCTAATTAGACTCTTAGAAGATGTGTATGAATTCATTAACAATAGAATGAGTTTTATAAGTGACTAACAAAAGGTAACCCTATTAACTGATGCAATTATATGCTTGTTGATGTTATGTTCATTGCTAAGACTTAAAATAGAGCCTACCAAGCATAAATACCAATATAGTTTTGCAAAATGTATACTAAACCAAATTGAGTCATGAATGACATAACTAAATACAAATATTTTGATTAGCTAAGAAAAGTGAGGGATAACTTGAAAGTTTGAGGGAGAAACTATAGTTTACTAGCTTGTAAGAAGGGTGTAAATTACTTTAAGAAATCTTCCTTTTTGATTTAATATCGTGTGACCTAATTTATAATTTTCTTTCTATGTTTGATTATAATGTGTAGCATTATATGGTGAAACATTATATTGTGGTCAAATATACCATCCCTATGCAAGGTCAAATCTACCATGCCTGTGTAGGGTTTGTTTGTATGAAACATTATACTATCTACTGACATTTTCTTAAATATTATACAGGGTTTGATATTGGCATTAATTGAATTGTTACTAGAAGTAAAGCATAGATTTTATTGCTAGCATGTTTGCACCAACTTTGCTAAAAAATATAAAGGCTGTGAAGTAAGAGACTTATTTTAGAGCTGTGCCAAAGCTATAACAATGGCAGATTTTAATGTTAAGATAGAAAAAGTCAAAGCTGTTAACCAAGGAGCTTAGACACATCTAGCAAATATTAACCTATGTATGTGGTCAAGGGTAGGGTTTAGCACCCACACTAAAAACCAAGCATTTACTAAATATGTGTGGATAATTCGATAGCAAAATATTGAAATTTAGGTGGAAGCCTATAATCATAATGTTGGAGGAGATCTAGCTATACATAATTGATAAGTTTACCAAGTAAAGAAAATTATAGCAAAAATATAATTGGCTATTATGTCCCAAGGTTTAACACAAGCTAAATAGTGCAAAGATAGATAGTAGGAAGTGGACATGAACATGAATGGGTGATCCAGAAGAAGTTATGTTTGACGTAGAGTGTAAACTCGACAAATATGTAATGAATCTGAAAAAGGGAATATGCTCATAACAAGTTTAGGATCTTATTAGTGTCCTTTGCTAACATTCCATCTCTACAATATGCTGGAAAAACTACTTACTCGAGGATTTTGTTTATTTTTACACGAGGAAGGATACAACTATAAGGGCTTACATACTTTTAATCTAACCACTGAATGGCCATAAACTTTAGCTAGCTAGTACAAGAGAACTAATCTCACTTCCTATTATCAAGAGGCCATCAAGGAGGCCAAGAATGCAAAGGAAAAGGGATCTTATGGAGAAAGAGTTAAATCGTAAAGATCCTACAAAAATGAAAAGAAGAATGCTTGTAACATGTAGTAAATGCAAAAAGCCAAGGTATCATATGCAATCATGTAAAGGTGAAATTGCCAGAGAAAAGGTAATTTACCATTGTAAAAACAATTTTTCTTCTATAGTAAAACTTTAGGTTGCTTTACTATGTTTCCTTTGTTAATTGCCTTTGTTTTATGTAGAGAAAGAAAAAATGTCTTGTCTTAAAGGATAGTCCATGGGAATCTCCTACTAAGAAAGCAATGCCATGATCTAAAAATGTATCTTCTAGCTTGAAGACAAAAGGTAAAAAGACACAAATTTGTTGCTTTTCAAAGATTTTTTTAATGTTTCTTTACCTATTGTGTATTTTATTATGAAATTAACTTTTCTCTCTTTGACAAGGCACTAATACAAGATGGCCGCATTTGCTGACTTGCAATAAGGAATAGCAAGAGTGGCACATAAAGCAGAAACGAGAGCTTTCCAAGAATCCACCTCATGTAATGTCACAATATCTAGTTCACTTACAAATTAAATGGACGTATTAAGGAAACCTGTAATGCCCTTGTTTTGGTTTGTAGATAAAGTCAAGAAATGTATTATTTAGGTTTTGGGATAGTTAGGAAGGTTTAACTTTACTGGAGGTGTTAGGAAGGTTTCTTTTTCCATGGTTGTACTATTTAGGAGTGTAGTTATTTTGTAATAACCATAACTTACTTCAATTAATGGCTATTTTATTTTAGGTCTGCATATTTCAATTTGAGTAATGACTATTACTATATTTTTTTCATTTTTTATCTTCCTAACTTTTATCACACAAATCTATAAACAATTTCTTTTTGTTAACTTTATTTGCATCTTAACTTAATTTTTTTAAACAATTGGAACTAAATCTACTATAATCCTTTAAAAAAATAGCAAACCCATAAACATTGCTTTGGAACCAAATATGTTATAATACTTTAAAAAGAAATAGCGAACCTGTAAATATTCATTTTTGCTTATATATGTTATAATACTTTAAAAAGAAATAGCGAACTTGCAAATATTCATTTTTGCTTATTTTGTTTCCATCTTAACTTGCTTATAAAAAACTCTAAACTAAATTTCTTCACATGCTTAAAAACGAAGCAGTAAACTATAAGATTGTTGAGTTTTTTTTTGTTAGCTTTGTTTTTATTTTAACTTAATTATAAAAAATTATAAAGTAATTTTATTCAAATAATGAAAAAGAATAATCAAATGCTTAACCATTTTTCCTTCTGGCTAACTTTGTAAATCTTAACATAATTCTAATAGTGTAAACACCTAATCTCAAAAGCATCTATTTTTGGCAAAAGAGATTTTTTCATTTCTTAACATTCTTCCATTACATATAAACCTCCATTACAAGACCCTCTTACATTTTGCCTTTCAAAATTATAGGAGAAACATTTAACCCCACATTATAGCAATTAAAACTAGCAATAAAACCCAAGATGTAACTAGAAGACTTGAAAACAATTTCACCCTAAACTCTATGTTTTTACAATTTTCACAATCCACTTCACACCTTTCCACTTAACACCTGTACTTTGGGCATCTCATGAATTTCTTTCCAAGATTTTTCTTCATCCTTGATGCAAACAATATTGGCCTTAACCCATAATCACATAAAACAGCATAACCATGGTCAACTGAAGAAGATGAAGAAGAAGAGAAATCTATATATGATTCATTATTAGCAATAAAGTCTCCACCCATTTTATGCGTTAACTTCACCAGATAAAAAAAAAAGCTTTTTCTTTGCACAACCCTACTAACAACAAATCAGTATTGTAGCAAATAAGAAAGATGAAGATGTTTTCAAATTTTCCTTTAAGCAAAATGACGTTGTTTTGCATGGCAAGAGGGCTGCTGATGGTCCAATCAGTAGTTAACGACTTGTTCAGCACTTAATAGTGCCAGCTTAGCAACTTTGTTATCATTTGTCTTTAATTATGAACAAAAGGACTAAATTTTTGGACGGATCCATTCTTTAGGGACTATTTTGATACAAATAATTTTTTAAGGACAAAATTGATAGGAACTCATTACTTCAATGACTAAAATAGAATTTTAGTCTATATATTATTATTAAGTTTTTTTACCACTTTTGTAAGTCCCTTTTTATAATCATCTTATGATTTGCCTACCAAATAGATTTCTACTATAATTTTAATAGGATTTTTAGGAATACTAATCAAGATAAATAATATATTAAGAAATTTCCCAATAATTAAATAATTTTTTTTTATTTCTAAAATATTTTTAATGAAATAAATAAATAAATAAAATCTTTATTTATTATTTATTTGTAAAAATTATTATCCTAATAAAATAAATAAACTATTTCTTTACATTTATTTATTTTCTCTTATAAACTATCTTATAGCTAAATTATCAATTATTGCATAATTAAATCAATTTTCTGTAAATAAATAAATGTGGGTACATATGATCTTATATATGTGATCCTTTAGGTTCACTATTAAACTAGTGATGGGTCATAATTAAATTAAAACCTTTTAATTTAATAGTTAGAATTAATCTTATTAATTCTAAATTTGAAAATTTATGATTAATATTTAACAACATATTATGAACGTTTTGATTAAACTTAGGGCCCAATGTATTAATCAAAACCCTAGTTATCTAATTAATTATATATCCAATCCAAAATTTATGATTTATTATATAAAACTTAAAAAACTCTTTTCTAATTTCACTTCACTTTAGCCAAGGATTTTTAAGTCATAATTCATAAGATAACATATGACATTCTCTTCTTTTTATGAGAAATGATGAATTCCTTATTGACATTTCAACGAATGTCATTTCATGTTAAAAATTAATACTAAACTTACTATAACTTGTAGATAAGATAAGTCGAGATCAAACCCAAAGGAATAGAAATCAATCGGTAAAAGTAGAATATAAAGTTATGAGGTTTTCAAAAAGCAATTTAAATGAAACAATAAAAATAAAATCAAAGTAAAGCAAAATAAAATATAAAAACTTAGTTTAAAGAATTTCACATTTTAATTATAGATTTATTATCAATATCAACAAGATTACTCCTTATTCAACTTCTTTGCTATAGATTATTGGGACGCTCTATAGTAACCCATAATTAATATTACAAATTAATCACCTAATACTAATTAATTTAAGATTGACATCAATCCTTAATCAACTAGTAAAAGAAATCAATTCATGAATAACTAATATTAAATCAACAATCCTACACATGAGAAACTATTAATTTATCCTTTGATTTTCTTAGGTGATTTTATACACAAAAATTAAATACCTAATTTTTATTGATTATGATTGAAAATAACTAGCCTACATGCAAGAATTAATTACAACCAATCATATAATGGCAGATTATAAAGAGTAATCAACTAATAGGTCTAATTAGCTAATCATCCAAAACAACCATAAAATAAAAGCAAAGTAGAGAAGTAAGAGACAAATGAATTAAAAGTAAATTAAACTAAATCAAAGTTTTAAAATCCAAAGAAAGATTGGAGTGCATAAACCCTTGAATTGATGTAGAAGAATCAACTACTTATGGTAGTTATAAGAGAAAATAAAGAAAAGATTATTGTTATTTATATGTACAAAACCTTTGTAAATCTAATTCCCAAGCTAGAAAATCTAATAATCAAATAAATATATTTCTTAAAGTTACAAGAATGGGGTCTTACCCAATTTAAAAGCTTATATTATAATTTATAAATTAAATCACTAATTGTCATAATAAAAATTCATAACTCAACTTGCAGGTCAAGTTTGACTACTAAAACAACATAGTTTTGCTAAACTCTAAACTTAAAAAGTTATAAAGTTAAGTCTTATCTAACATTGGGCGATTTGTTCTACCTTGATTGGACTTTTAGAGCTTTTAATATAGCTCAAAAATCGAGATTGATTTAGTTAGAGCAAAAATATAACTTTAATTTTATGATCATTTTTTATCCTCTAAAAATTTGAATTGAGTTTTATCCAAAATATGAAAGTTTTGGAACTTTTTCTTAACTTTACAAAGATTTAAAAATCATCAAATTTAAAATTCTAGAAGTCAAGTTATAGTTGAAAACTTGAAATAGTATAAAAATTTAACATTAACTATGCAATTTAAGAACATTGGACAATCATAATCCCATCCATTAACAAAGCCAATTTTATAAAATCATGCATACGTAATACTCTAAAAGGCATAAAATAAAAAAATAATATAAAAAATATTACATATTAAATTCTTTCACACTTAGCCTTTGCACAACCTCGGACAAATACAACTTTATTCAAACACTCTTGTAAACCATAACTTATTGAAAACTAAAGAACAAAAAACTAACTTTTCATTAACTTAATCATAAAATTCATAAGGAAGAAGACAACCAAAGTTATCAAGAATTATAACATATCATAAATAAAAATTTTAACAAATTTAAAATCAATCAACATAACAATTTTATTTAAAAAGGATAGTTCAAGTTAGTATTCCCTTTCCATCTTTCAATTATTTAAGATAAGTGTTTTTCTCAAGTTCATTTCATAAAATTATCCTACCTTAAGCTTACATATCATTTGATCTCCACTACTCAAACCACATATGCATAAAAATTAAAAGGACTTTATTTAAGATTGTAATAAAGTCAGGAAGAAAAGGAAGGAAAATTAATGAAAATATGAAAAAGGTAAAAACAAAAGAAATTAATGGAACGCTTGAAACATAAATATATGGGAAAATTATGAAAAATTAGAACTTAATATAACAACCTAACTATAATTCCAAACACTTATTAACTTCATCATTATTTCTTTTTCTTTTTTTTCACTTTTTTCTTTTCATTTTTTTGCTATTTTTTTCACCATTCCTTTTCTATTTATTTATTTTCTTATCAAACCTTAAAATTGAAGTTAATGGTTTTTCATAACACATGCCCCCATACTTATTCAAGAATCTATCTCACAAAAGTTTTAAACGCTTCACTAATCTCTAAAGTTAGGTAAAGATAAAGAAAAGGTAATTAAGCTCAATAAGGATTCAACAAAGATAAAATTTCAATATTAACTATTTAGCATTAACTTAAATAAAGAACGAGTTTGTCTTATTTATGTATGCATATGTAAATATAATCTAAAAAAGAATTAAAATAAGTTATAGAGAAATAAACCATAGAAGAATATTAGATAAGAAAGGAAAGAGATAAGTATAAATTTTCAACAAAAAATTTGACATATCACAAAGGAAGTCATGTTACCAAATCCAATTTAATAATTCAAAATTCATCACTATACTAATTAATTTTAAGAAACAGAATAATTTATTTAATCATGTTATGAATCTATCAAGTTTAATTTCTTCCTATTTATGATAAATGCAAAGTTTCCATCAATTGAAAACAACTAAAATGATCTAAAAATTCTAAAAATAAGTAAAAACACACTTTTTTTTAATTTTCCTATTTTTTAAAAAAACTCAAAAGTAAAAGGAAATGTGAAAGCTTAAAAGAAAAACAAAACAAATCCTAGAATTCTCTCTCACAAACTTAAAATTTATATTATTCTTAATTTAAAGCATACCAACATCAAGAAAAATAAAGGACAAGTAAAATAAAAGAGAAGGAAAAGAAAAAGCATAAGTATTAATTTTTGTGTTAATTTCCATAGTATAATGTACATTTTTTATTGTTTTTCTTCTTTTTTGCCAATTGATTTTTTTTTACAATAATTAGTGTTAATTTTTTATTGCTTCTTTTAAGTATTCCACTTATTTTGATAAAAAGTTTTATACTGATTGTTCTCTAAAATTTTTAAGAAGATATTATATTCATATTTAATTAGTGCATTTTTTCATTGAACTAGGTCCCATGGTCACATTGAGAGGTTTTTCACATTAAAATTACTAGCCTCTTATTTTATTTTTCTCGTAATATTTTCTAGTAATATATTTTATTGTACATATTGGAAAAATCTATTTAAATGAATTATTTAATTTTTTGTTATGTATTACTCTATTTTCCATATTTTTTTCCTAACATGGAGATTGTGATAATCATGGATAACTAGTAAGGGACAAATGGGTGTGGCTTGTGGTGATTGGAATCTAGCTACTAGTTGAGAGGATGGGGTGAGCCTTCTCAGTATAATCTTGTCTAGGTTGTGGTTGATAAGTCATGGGTTTGTTTGTATCTGCTAAGAAGATTAAATGATTTCGGTTTGGTTGTGAGATTTGAGTGGTGCAACTCATTAAGTAACTAGTGAATTTCCTCGAGGGCTGTAAGGATTAGATACCTGAAAGAGAGAAGTAGACCAAAAGGAGTTCCCTTTATACAAACAACGTAGACCATAAGCTCTGTCTGCTACTTTGAATCTGCACGCTATTTCGAGTTCATATTTTATTCGAGACTTTTTCTGAAAAGGAATAGCTGAAATTTATCTTTAGTGTCAATTCACCCTCCATTGACCTATACTAATCACTATTTGATTATTATCCTTTGTTTTCCTTTTACATAAACAAATCATCATTAAAACCTGTGCATGAATCTAGGAGGGGAAAAAAAGGAAACATGGCAAAATGTCTCAAGCAAATTGATAGCGTCGACAGAATCTCTAATTTCTTTTCTCCCAGTAAGAACTGAAGTTGACAGGATAGAGATCTATGGCTGAAGAAGATGAGCCAGTCCATGGTCCTTCTAGAGACATGCTGCGAGTTTGAGTAGTCTC
This sequence comes from Sindora glabra, assembly GCA_020226215.1. Classification (NCBI taxonomy): domain Eukaryota; kingdom Viridiplantae; phylum Streptophyta; class Magnoliopsida; order Fabales; family Fabaceae; genus Sindora; species Sindora glabra. The sequence continues at coordinate 45,849,828 of CM035229.1, forward strand.
ACTTGTCTTAGTTTCTTCATGAATCTGGAGGTAATATTGTCTCATTGCTTCCAACTTCTTCTCATCCAATACTTCACTCGAATCTGAAACTACTTCCTCGACAGCAATTCTGCCTTCAAGCATGCTCACCACTGAAGACATGGCTGGCCTAAGTGATGCAGTGACATTGGTGCATAGCAGAGCTACTTTGATCATCACCATTGCCTCTTCTTCATTATAATCTGAACCCAACCTTGGATCAACTAGCTCCATCAAGTTACCTTTTCCTTTCAGTAGATTTGCCTATAGAACATAGTTGAATCCTTTATTGTGAATAAGTTTAATTAAATACATATACAATAGATATCAGTAGATATCATCAAAGGTAATAGGATTCATATGAACTTAAAATAGAGAAAGACAAAGGAAGATACCCAATCAAGAAGATAGAAGCTTTGTTCCTTGGGGCGCTGAATGGTGTTGGTTCTCCCACTAATGATTTCCAATGCAACAATTCCAAAACTATAAATATCTGCTTTTTCAGTTAAATAACCATGCATTGCATATTCAGGAGCCATATATCCACTGCACAATTTAGAAGTTCTTAGTCAAATTTTCTTCGTACTTTAGAATAATGTCAAATGTTTTCCTTGTAATAACCAAAAAAAAAGAAAAAAAAAACAAAGAAAGAAAGAAACTTCATAGTTGACTATGTGTAATTTTTTTAATATTGCACCAATAAAGGAATGGAAACTTACTAAGTTCCAGCAATTTTAGTGCTTATATGGGTATTATCTTCATCATCAAGCTTGGCTAAACCAAAATCAGATATCTTTGGATTCAAGTCTTTATCGAGTAACACATTAGTAGCTTTGATGTCCCTGTGAACAACCTTGAGTCTTGACTCTTCATGGAGGAAAGCCAAACCTCTTGCAATCCTAACACAGATCTTTTGCCTTGTTGTCCAATCCAATTTTATTTGGCATTGTTCTGGACCTAAGATTTTGATAATGACAGAAACTAGACAGTATTACTATTTATCATACAACATTAATTAATGAATCACAAAAATAAAAATTGGAAAGCAAATTTGTGCAAATGAGGCAATGATTTACCGAATAAAGCACGTGCAAGGCTGTTGTTCTCCATGTACTCGTAAATCAGCATCAGCTGGTCTCCCTCAACACAACAGCCATAGAGTTTAACAAGACAAGGATGTTGCAGAGCAGAAATCATGCCTATCTCATTTATAAACTCCCTATTTCCTTGCTTTGATTTTGATGATAGCTGTTTCACTGCTATTTCAGTTCCATCTGACAATACACCCTGCATGTTGAAGCATAGTTAGGGTGAAAAATGGTACATCTAAAATCTTAGTAGAAGTAAGAGCATGGGATACTTTCTTTTTCCCTTTTTTCTTTTTAATACAATTTATGCAGAAATTGATATTTTTTGTGATAGTACCAGTATGAAAAATGTAAGTACAAAAACGTGTTATGCTGCTAAAGTTTCCGATAACTAGGTTCTGGAGAGCATTATATGGTTTAAATAAGTTCTTTAAAAAAATCAGCAAGCAATAACGACAGGAAGAACACATGTCATTCTGATCAAAGAGTATTCATCACAACAAATTCACACTCAAACTCAGTTTGAGCCTAAACCTGTGTGTTTGAGTGTGAGCCAATTGTCAATAATTTAGTTGTGAAACAGCTTTTCTTTTGTGTAAACTACCTTGTAAACAGGGCCGAACCCTCCTTCGCCAATCTTGTTGTCAATGTCAAAGTTATTTGTTGCCGTTTTGATTTGCCGCCAGTTAAATATACCCATTTGTAGATCCAAACCCTTCAACTCTGTTAATCAATTAGAAAGTAGGAGACTATTTTAGTTTCAGAGAAGAACATACATTCAGTCACCCATGGCTGAGTAAATCCACACTATACATTCTACTATTTTTCTCATAGACAAGCTAGTAATTATAAATAAAGGCGTCAATGATTTAAATTGTAGGCTCGGTTTATTTTTCGAAAAATAATTTCCATTGAAAAAAATTCATCCTTTTGTATACAAATGGAGAAATATCATACATCTTTATAATTTGTAACTAAAAAAAATAATTGTTAGAATTATAGTAGTAAAAAAAAAGTAACTCCTTTTTTTCCCACGCAAAACTCATTACATTTAGCTTTAAATATATCAATTATTTTTTTATTATTTTAATAGTTTATAACTATATTCTTACAAGTGATATTTTCCTTCAAAACAAATGGAGCCATAATTTTAGTCATACTGCCAATTGCAAAAGTTTTAAAAAAAAAATGGATATATTGAGATAAAGAATAGTTGCAATGAATTTATAACGACTTAAATTTTCTTTATAACATGACTGGAATAATTTTGATTGTGCAACCATATTTTGAATCTTTGAAAGGCCCATATTCGGCCTCAATGTTTCAAATTTTCAATAATAATGATAAAAGTAGAAATTACATATTGTATTTACCTCTTGCTAGTGTATTTTTCTGACCAAAACAACCCCTCCACCAAAGGACACCTAGTATGAGGATGATAGCAGTTACTGCTGCAGCCACAATTCCAACCACAGCCCCAGCAGATATGCTACTGGGTGTATTGTCTGCAGTATAATCATTATACAGAAGTCCTTTAGCTTTACATAGTGTAATGCTAGAAGAAATAAAAAAATCAGGATGCCAATACGACTTATTATAATTTTTTCAGTTAAAAGTTGTAATTTTTTATAGAATTTTAAATATTTCTTTGACACAACTGTGACTAACGGAGATATATATATATATAAAAAAAAAAAAGTCACAAAAAAGTTGCAACCCCGCACACTAAATAATTGAAGCTTAAAAAGTTGCAACATTTATATACGAAGTTACAATATTTTCATAAAAATACACAATTTTTTCCAAATCCGTATAGAAGCAAAACCAGAGAATAATAAAACATACCATTTTGAACAGATATAGCTGATAGAAGGGGACCATACACTGATTTCGCTGGGATACCAGTTGTTCCTTTCCCAGCCCAACGCAAGTGGATTTCTAAGGTACTATTCACAACAACATTGAAAATTTTTATGATTTTGTTACCAGCTCCTCCTGCTTCCGCTGCTATGTCAAAATTCTCTAGCTTCCGCTCTCCCTGCAATATTTTCAATCCAAGCCCGAATGTTTCAAAAATGATGACAAAATGTTTTCAAAATGAAGCCTGAAAGTTGTGTTGAATTGAAATATATGTACCAAATATCTACGTAACACCATCTAGATAGACCTGAACAGCATCTTTATCCCTCAATTTTTTTACTTGTAAGATTTTTATTTTTTTTCAAGTTTTCTAGAGATAAAGACGTGATCCTTCTATTGAGACTCATAATTTTTTAATTGAGACCTATGGTTTCTATAAAAATGATGACAGTGAATGATGCACGTGACTAACTGTTACCTGAATATAGACGTCAAATAGACGCCTTCCGAGGCTGCTATATGTTTGATTATTAGTGAAAATGATCTCCGCAAAATGAAGACGTACGGTGTTGGAGTAAAGTTTATCATTGGGCACATTCTGCGAGGATTCGACATTACGGTAATGTTGATCTTCGTTGTTTAAAAAGTGACCAGTGCTGCTATATGCCCAGTTTTTTGTTCCAGGATGGTAGAATGTTGCAGCTGCTTCACCACCATTTGAATCGTCCTCATATGTCACTCCTTTATACTTTACCTGGTTTCCCCCACAGTTTACATGGAAGGAGTAATGTGCTAGGACACAGAGAAAAGCCACCGACACATGAAAAAAAAAAGAAGAGATACTCAGCGGAATTTATTAATTAATTATAAATTATAATTTTTAAATCAAATTACATTTTACAATTGTGGAACCATTCTTAAAAAATATAGGTCAGTTTAGATGTGTTTTTAATTTTTTTATTTTTAAAAATTATCTTAGAATTTAAGAAAAATAATATAGGATGTTTGGAAAAGTAAATAAAAAAATATTTTATTTAATTATGAAACTAATATAAAAATATTAAAAAACAAGTTATGAAGATATAAAATTATTTCTATTTTTTAGTTTTTAAGTTATCCATTTAAAATTATAATTTTAAAAATTAATTTTAAAAATAGTTTGTCAAATAGAAATTTTTATTTTTGAAAATAAAAAATTATTTTTAAAATAGGGTAAATAAACAAGCCCATATCAATCCAAATTTGTAAGTAAATGATCCCCTAATAAAATGGGAAAATAGTGGAAACTGTGAAATTCCAAGAATGTATACATACTTCGAGAACATGAGGGGCCATTAATAATGCTTGCAAGACAAGAAACATTTCCTCTGAAATATCAACCTCGTAAAGGGGGAAAATTAGTGAGGCTAACAAGATCATAAGTTCATAATAACTAATAAATTTTATGCATGAATATATATATATATATATATATATATATATATATATATATATATATATATATATATATATATATATATATATATATATATATTCCCTTCATTCCTTTTTATTTGTTATATTTTTTTTAAAAATTATTTTTTATTTATTACTTTAGAATTTTAATGAAATATTAAATATTTTTTTTCAAATATATCCTTCTCTTTTATTAATAAATGCTTTATTATTTTTTACTATTAGTCAACTTACATTTATTTTTTTATATTTTTCTCTCTATTTTCAATAATCTTGAATTTTGTGCATAAAGGATAATTTTCTAAAGCTCATTAAAAATAAATAAATTCAATTACTTTCTTAATATGTGTAAAATCGGTTAATGACGACAGATAAATAGGAATGGAGAGAGTATATCATAATTCTAAATTGCAATTATAATTATATTGTGAGTGATAAAATTGTGGATAAATACAAAAAAATGCATCATTGTGATGCAAAATATTAGAAAATGGCTTTTGTTGTGCTGTTCACAACTATAGTAGTATGTTCAATATTATCATTGCAAACTGCAACTTAGAATTTTGATATATACATATGGTAAGGATAATTTAGCACACTTACGCGCTATTGCCCATATGTGAAGAGCTTGCAAACAAGTTCCTGTAATGGGCGCGCACACAAAAGAGATGGTTAATTGATTAGGATCAAGCAGCTTCTTAGATTTGCAAACAAATACACGTTACTAAGATAATTCCTACGCGTTTGTCTTTGGGTCTTGACACTGCTCTGAGTTTTCATTGCTGAAGTTGTTATACGAAAGATCCCTGCACGTACAATTAATGTTTAAAATTTGAATCAGAATCTGTTAAAAAGCATGAATCTCAGACTCTTGTATATTCCTACATCTCCTTACTTTCAACCAATAAAGTGAAAATAATTATAATTTTTAATTTATATGAGCTTTGCAAAATTGGGAAATGGACAATAAAATTTACGATTAGCTTTTTTCTATTGGCAGTGTAAAAATTTGTGAGATAGTTAGAATATATAAAAATTTCCCAAATTTAAGTGTTAGAGTTCTTGCATGAATTGGATTCAGTCAGAATTTGGATTCAGTCCGAATTTATGGGAGAGAGAATTTTAAGTGCATCATCATACTCATGTTTTGTTATTATTTGACAACTTTAATTTAAGATGAAAGTAAGTTCAAAAAGTAAGAGAAGTTGCAATCTCCCTTTAAAAAAAAAAAATAGAATGCAGTTGATTTATAAATAAATTCAAGTAAAAAATTACTAACTTTTTAACACAAATTCATTCATTAATAAATTGAATTCCAGAAAATATTTGCCATCCTTGGTCCAGATAAATGACCTAAAACGTGAAGTACTGTACTTAAATTTCCAAAATAAAAAACAATGCTAATATTCCTACAGAGATGTTCCAAAAAATAATGCATCAGTTAATTATGCCATGCAAAACCTATGAATTATTTAATCAGAGGAAGCATACATGGTTTGAAACTTTGAAATAAACTCACATAAATTTGTTTGTTCCCCACTGAGGCAGTGATCCCGTGAGAAAATTTCCAGTTAGATACCTATGTAAAGACATACATTAGACGGAGAATCGGTTGATATAGAAGGAGCAAAATGTTCCTTCACTTTGGATTAAACAGTAACCGCATAGGGAAAACTACATATATAACAAGTTGTTCTTACATGTAATCCACTTTCTTTCGTAGGCCTTCAAAGGTTTCTGGAACTTCTCCATATAATTTGTTAAAACTGAGATCTCTGAAACATGAATTATATGTTAATTAAAAGTTTTCTTTTCCTTCAAAAAAACAAAAGTAAAGAAACATTAACAAATATTTATTTCCAAAAGTTTAAACACAAGAGGCATATCGGAATTCAATCCATCCAAGTAATGAGTATCTAATGCACGAATTGTATAAGGACCTACAATAGATGAATGACACAAACTTAAAACATTAAGGTGAACAACATTTATGATAGAATATATAGATTTGCATAATATAATACAATATAATATGTACTTTATTTAATAGTGTTTAAGTAATAAGAGACCCTTTTAAAAGTAGCAAATCTAAATCTAATCTAATTAACTTAAAAATATATGGACTAAAGCCTTGTTTGTATTGTAGCCTAAAAGTAATGCAAGCAAATAGTACACTGCCAGTAGACAAAATGAAAAACTAAGAAAGTCGTACTATTCTCAAAGTGAAGACTTCCCGCAAGATATCACCAATTAAAATATGATTTTCAATCTTGGCGGGTCCCATCATTTTTTGGCCGATCCTACCAAGATGAAAGCTCAAGATTTATTGTTATGGACAACACCGTTTTATCAGTGCTACCCCAATTTTCACTATTAAATTGTATATTCTATTTCCATTTCCATATATTAAAAAAAAATTGAATTTCAATACGATCTTCACATCTTCAAAGAAATTTATATCAACCGTGTTTTATCAAATAATTAATTTTGTAATGCTTCGTATCTCACTGACTTAATTGGTAAATCTGAACAAAATATCTTAAAAGATTAGTCCAAATAAATTCATTACTCAACATTTATATTGAGTTACTCCAATCCTACCAAACTTACCCAACAAATAAAAATTATATATTAAATTAATTTTATATTAGGCTTTTTTTTTACTAAATTGAGTTGATATAGTCTCAATTTCAAATTGACTTTTATCAAACAATCTCAAGTAAATTTTATAATTTATTATATTTTATTATTATTATTACATCATTTATTTTATTATTACTAATTTCATATCATTAATTAATTAAAATCAATTTTATTAAGATTACTGTTATTGTTATTATAAATATAATTTATTATTATCATTTATAAACTTATATTTATTATTATTGGATATAATTAAAATAGTAAAAAATAAATTAAGATGCAATAATTTTTAATATAAAAAACCTTCCAATTAGAGGAGTAATTATCACAGGACTTAATTTAAAAAAATTACTATTAATTAAAATAGATACAAATGTTTAGTTTACTAAATGCATAATATATATATATATATATGAATATATCACTATTTTATTATAATAGTAATAATTATTACTCTTATTAACAATTAATAGTTATAATAATTATTTTATATATTTTTATAGTAATTACTTTCTGTAATTATTTTTTATTAATTTTTAAATTTTATGATAATAATTTTAATCTCACATAAAATTTATTATCTTTTTAATTTTAATATGATTTTTTATTTTAATAACTTTGTGTAATATATATTGATAATATCAAATAAATAATCTCATTAATTTTAATATTAAATATTTTTAAATTTTAATGTAATCATTTATTTTAATAAACTTATGTAATATATATTGGTGATATTAAATATATAAATTTATTAATTTTAACATTGAAATTATTTAATATTACTCATATATAATGTTAAAATTATATTATATTAAAATTATAATTTATATATATTCACATTAATGAATTAATAATTTATTATTTATTAATTTTATCATATTAACAAACTAATCTAATAATCCAACAAGCTAATGTTTATTAGTTTCGATCCTTTATTGAATTAGGTTAAACAGTTCCAATTCCTTATTAGATTAGGCTATTGTTAATATTTTTATATTAATCCTAACTCCAAATCAAACAATATTATACCAATTCTAATTCAATTCATTTTAATAACTCTACTTGTAAATCACAATTAAAAATTAAATTTAATCAATATGAAACTTTACTTATATATTGTTATTATTTTTTAATCCAATTCATTTTAATAACTCTACTTATATATCACAATCAAATTTTAAATTTAAACACGTAAGAAGAAGAAGAAGAACAAAACTAGATACTTACAAGACATCTAGGCTTGTCATGTCTCCAAGATAGCCAAGTAGCTTATCATGAATATTGCAACTCCGCAGTATCCTACGAAACAATTAAACATTTTATTGTACACCTACAATGTATTCATCTCTTTTTTTCACTCAAAAAGCTTCAAGTGATTGTAAATTACTTACGGTTCCCATATGCAACATAGTCATTATGGTGAGTTTCATGGCTGGAATTATTTAAAAAATTTTATTAAAAGTAGCATTCAATATTTTTAAAGACTTTATACTTTCTTTTATATTTAAAGTTTGATTTCTAGTACTGCAAATGTGCATTTAATGATTTATAACCACTCCTATGGTAAGCAAAAATAAAAATAAAAATCCGCAACAATTATATATATATTTTCATTTATTCACTATACTATTTTGTGACATAATTCACAATTTATAAGTTTCATATTATGGCCTAAGTTAAGGGCAAGACTTCATACCCTATTGGCATGTTCCATGCTTATTAAGCCCAGTCAAAACCTTTGAATAACATTGGTAGTTGGCAGTGAAGCCCGAATCAGCCAGTTTTTGTATTGCACTTTAATCCCTTCTTTTTCTTTTTAAAATGACAACCCACTCCTTAAAAATTCAAATTTATTTTACGGGCACTTTGTTAGAATAAGCACAAACGATAATGGTACCGGCATATTCCATACAAAATATTAAAATTTTTTTGTACAAAATATTAAAAAAATTTGTTAAAATTTTTTGTACAAAATATTAAAAAATTTTGTTGGCCCCATCACTCGTATCATATCATATCATAAGACCACATATTACAAGGTTATAATTTAGTGTTTAAACTAGGGCAACTTTTATGTTTTTATTTAAAATAAATAGTTAGATTTAGTTGCCATAAATTTTTAAAATTCTATTATGAATATAAAGTTAGAAAAAAAATCAGTCTAAATAACATAAAGTTATAATTTTTTATTAGCTTTAAATTTAGACAAGATCCTCACATCTTAGAAGCTATACTTCAATTGATAGATTGAAAATGTTGCCCCACTTGTTTCAAAATACTAATCTTATAAGCTTTTAACATTTTATAGTATACTCCAATTAAAATGAATAATTTCAAAGACTATCTATAATTTATTTAATTCATCTAACATAATCCAATTATGTATCATCTTAATTATTGAACTTTAATTAAATCAATAAATTAATGTTAATTATAATCTTTAAAATTAATTATAAGAAAACTCAATATATTACTGATATATTCAAGAGTTTTCATTTTTTATTGATAAAATTTATGTTTTAGTTAATTTGATATCTCTAGTTAAATTCAAAATAAATTGTAAAATAACACCAAAAATATTATTGTATTTTGATGTATAATTTATATAAATATTAATATTTATATACATTAAAAGTAAGATTCGAAAGTAGATTGAGGGTTGTCAATTAAATATAAAATGATAAAATAAATTTATAAAACTCAATCTAATGAATATTAAATATTTGAAATTCAATTTTGAATTTCACTCAATATATATAAAATTTTTGTTAATATTTTTAAAGAGCTAGGGTTTGTTTGTTTATTATTTTTAAAAATAATTTTTTATTTTTTATTTTTAAAAATAAAGAATCTATTTGGAAACTTATTTTTAGAATCTATTTTAAAAATTGTAACTCTAAATGTATAACTTAAAAATAAAAATAACTTTTAATTATTTTTCTTAGTTTAGTTTTCTTATTTTGAATATTAGTTTTATAATTAAATGAAATATTTCCTTATTTACAATACTTATTATCCTTCATTCTTTGTTTTTCTTTAATTTAAAAATAATTTTTAAGAACAATTTTTAAAAATATAAGAATAAAAATATATCCAAACACACTTTTAAACATTGTGATCTCATGACTATTTTCAAAGCAAATATTTAGGTAGCGGAAGGATTAAAAGTTTTTTTTGGTTTATTTAACTACTACCAATAAACTAATATAAAGTTGAATTATTAAGTAAAGAATAAAAATTGGTAATTAAAAAAATCAATATATATATATATATATATATATATATATATATATATATATATATATATATATATATATATATATATATATATATATAATATCTTTTGTTTATCATTCTTGTCTTTTTATTAGAATTGGTAATTTGAGTTTATGTGTTGGGTTTGTGTCAATTCAAAAATTAATAATATTAGGAGTAAGTCTAATTTATGTATGACTTGAATAAAAATTGTATCATGTCAAGTTAAAAATTATCACCCCTGCTCTTAATTCAATTCCTTACTATTTAATTCTATTATAATAAAAATTGGTACTAATTATCATAATTATAGTTGTTGCAATTTTAATTTCCTAATTAACTTGGGAACAGGCACATGAATGAATTCTTCCATACCTATGGTCTATGTGCTTATTCCTGCATTTAAGTTCTATTAATGAATCTATAGACCGGAAGAATGGTTGGAGAAAGAAACCTAATAGCATTACCGATCTAAGTGTGGTATTTCAATTCCTATAGGATTTGGACTTTAATGAGCACTCAGAATATTGGGATCCTAGACCAATGGCCGTAAGGTGCCGAGCTTATCTGCAAATACTTTAGTGTGCGCGCTACTTTATATTGGTAGATCAATAACAAGTAGTACTTTCAGATTTGACCAACTTCTTATCTCAGCCATAAAAAGATTAACAGCCTGGCTGCCGAATGACTGCCCAATAAAGACATTTTGGGTTAATTGGTACTTATTTAGTAGATTTGCTAGTAAAACCCTTTCTAACGCTATTAAAATTGTAGAATTGCACACCGTCCTTGCAAGCAACAGGGAATTCTCGAGCAAGAGCTGATAAGATCCAGCGCTGTTAAACGACTATAGTTTCTACCCATCATGCGGGCCTTCCGCTGGGGCTAGCTATGCCAAAAGCGAAATTGTTTTTTTTTTTTTATTGCTTCCTTTTATGTTATTTTTTTAATATATATATAATTATATTAATTTATTAATTCATTTTTGGAGAAACTGTAGCCGACTATCTCAAGTTCATAAGATTGATAAGCAATAATATAATCTTCAAAAATTATGAAATTATAAGATTTCAAAATTAAAATTAATTTAATAATAATTAAGAGAGCACTATAAAATTCAATAAATGCGTGAATGCTAACTTCAAAAAACGCATAAAAGGCACAAAATTAAAATGCTATCAATAATTTTCAATTAGTAATTACAATTCAATTAGATATTTGATGGTATTTTCTTATATTTCTATTATGTTAATATTGTAAGTGATTTTTATTCAATTAGATATTTGACGGTATTTTCATATATTTTTTATTTATTCAATTAGATATGGTGACTTTCACTTGTAATTTTACTTATAAAATTAATTTTTTACCATTATCTTGATATAAGATATGGTGACTTCAAAATTAAATTTTACTTATAATTATATCGAAAATATTATCTTAAATTATTTATAATTCAATGCAGTTGCTTTTATATTATATTAGGTATAGTTTTAAAATATAATATTTATATTTTATAATGACATTTAACAAATATGCAAAAATTTATTGAATTAAAGATTGCGTAATATTAAATTTAAATAGTATATATAAAAGCAGCATTTTAAAATAAATTAAATTAAATAATGATATTAATATTTTAAATCTAATATAAAAAATAAATAAAAATGTCATGTTTTCTTTTTGCACGGTTGTCAAACTAGTTTGATTAAATGTTTATTTGAATTTATTTTTTCCTTTTCAGTTTTGCGGCAACAAACCCCCCTAGTTTAGTAATAAAGATTTCCTCTATCAAAATTAACCACATTTATTGATGATTTATTTTTGCCTAACTCTTTTTAATAATTTATTTTTCATATATTATTTTTTAATTGATTATGTATGAGGTTTGTAACTTTAATGATTAACAATGAGTATTTCATTAATTACTAAAAAAACATGAGTAATTGATCCATACTAATTATAATTTAATATTATATTTATTTGAAAAAAAAAATTATCTAATTTTATCTTTTTAATGAGTTCTCCAACAACAAATAAGAGTTTTTTTAAAGAAATTTTGTTTTCCACCATTAGCCCAATAACAAAATGTTTTGGATGATGGATTTTTTCTTTTAAAAGGAACTAGCCTACTTTTGGGCCTATGCATCAGGAGGGGATCAACTTAAAATTAGTAGCGTCTAATATACTAATATGCAAATTTAACCAACGAAAAATTACTTCAAATGAAGTAGCAATTATCAGTGTTCCAATGCAGCTAGAGTATTTTGTCTCCTTCCTAGCTTATTGCTTATGTGGTGATGAAGTAGCCACCTCTTCAACATTTATTAACTTCAGTTTTGTCCAGGTGTGAAAGTCCTGCCCTTTAAGTTAATTCATAAAGCAAAACCATGAAGACAATGATAAATGAAGTTTGTAACTTACAATTTCTGTAATTTTGTCATACCACTAAGCTGTGGAAGAGAGGATTCAGGTCCATTTAAATCACTAATTCTCCTGCATATATCAATCATATTGTAAGCTTGGGTGAACTCAGTCAAATCAATAACGAAGCAAGTTAAACTTGAAAATTTCTTTATTGCAACTTTGACTAATAAAGTTTCTAACTTTTTATGCATTTGCCACCTCTAAAAGTCGCAAACAGTTAAAAGTTTGTAAATTTTGTGACTTTTGCATTGAAATTTCATACACTTGCCACTTTTTTCGAAGACATACCATAGCAAAACCCTAGATTGTTATAAACACCATACTTACAAGTCAGTCAAATTTTCCAGAGATGAAATTGCACGAGGAATTGGCCCACTCAGACCACTCCCTTGAATTGCTCTGTGGAAATATATTTCTATAAGAAACCATCTTTTATATAAGAAAAATGTCTTATATTCAAAAAGAGAAAAAGTAATTAAAGTTCATGAAAAAGGATCCCACATTTTCTCAAGACTTGTCCAGTTCTGAATGAAATCGGGTATTTTTCCTGAGAATTGGTTGTCATTTAGACGACTGCGTCATGTTAATGTAAAGAAACAATGAAAAATAACCAAATTAGCAATTAAATTCTGTTTAGCACTGTAATGAAATAAAAATAAATAAAAATAGGATGCTCACATATCCTGCAATGCACTGAGCTTTGCTAATTCTGCAGGTAATTCTCCACTGAAGTTGTTTGAGGAAAGATGCCTATACAGCCACGAGAAAATAAAAAGAGTTCATTATAATTTTCAACCTCATAATATACAAATCATTTGCATTTCGTCTTCTTAAATTTAATATTTTATTTTAATTTAAACCAAATTGAATTCATATTAACAATTCCTGTCTTTAATATCAAAGACTGAAAATCATAACTGGCACATAAAACTCTTCGAAAACTCCAAGTCATGTGTTTTGAAAATTTTTTAACATAATAAGAATAATTCTTCTAATTTTCTTTTCCAGTAATTACTGTAATCTCATCGGAACTATATATGTTTATAAGCCTTCAATTTGATAAAAGTTATAACTTTGTACCTAATTTGTTCCAATTTACATATTAGAGAGATAAATATGGAATATTACATTTAAATGGGATTAAATATGATTAATTTGTATATTAATATTATCAAAATTGTAATTAAACCCAATAAAATATGACGCAAGTGATCACCCCTTTTGTTAAGTGAAAAAACAATGAAATGAAGCAGCAAACAATTAAAAGAAGAAGAAACGGATAGTAAGAGTAGATGGCGAATCAAATAAAGGGCTTACAATTTTTTGAGCCGAGTAAGATTTCCTAGCTGTGGAGGAAGACTTCCATTAAATTGATTGTACTCAAAGGACCTATTAATTTCAAGTTAAAAATTGAAATTAAATAATTAATGATAATACAAAATCATCGCTGGTGCAGTAAATAATTAGAAACTCACAAATCTGTGAGGGTGGAGATGTTTCCTATCTCCTCTGGGATTGGACCGGTGAGTCGATTTCCGAGAAGAGAACTACAGTAAGATAAATTTGAAATAGTAAATATCAATTAATGGAAAAACAGAAAAATAAAAAAAATTGTTGAGAGATTAGTAGATTACGTACATGTCGGAAAGGTTTGAGAAGGATCCCCAATTCTTAGGGATTGTGCCATTAAGGTAGTTGTAGCTAAGGTCACTGTACCAAATAACAAGAAAAATATTGAAATAAGAGAGTGATATATTAGTTGATGAAATGAGTATGGTTAAATTCGCTCTCTGTGCCACTTTCTGCTAATTTCAAGGTCACAAGTGAGTAGTTCTAATGGGTTATATTAAATAAATTGAATTTTATTGAAGGTAAGAAATATAATTACTTATATTGAATTATTAATAAAATTGATACATACATGAATAAAAGTAACCTTTTATACAATTGAAGGAATGATTTTTTATTTATAAAATAATATTAAAAACTAGTAGTAAAAAATTGATCAAATTAAAAAAATTTTGTAAATGCATTCCACCCAGATCCACAGACAAGGCAAGTAAGGAGAAATTGGAATTAATTGCTTACATTCTTTGCAGGTAAGGCAGCCTGACGAGGTCCGGCGGCAGTACGCCCGGAAGATTTTGTTTTTTGAGAATTCTGTGAGTTTATTTCAACATGAAACAAAAGAGAAAATGATTAGAAAATATTTCAAATGAAACACCATTGATCAATAATATATTGATATATCACCAAGTCTAACCGTTAATTAAGTGTATAAAATTTATTTTTTTAAAAAAAATAAATTTGATCAACGATCAAATTTAGTAATATACTAATATTTTACTATATCAATATATCATAATTTCTCCGACAAAATTATCAGGATTATTTCTCTTGTTACTCTATTACTATAACACAAAAATAATTCATCCTCTCTGCTATCTTTAAAAAATTATCACTTTATTATTACCGAGTGAATTAATAAAAACAATTTTTTTAAATTAATAATTTTTTAATTTCTCTTAATTTTTTATCATAATGAACATATAATTTTTATATTCACTAAATTAAAATGAATTTCTCCAATGATCCACCGCAGTTTCTTTTCAGAATGTTGTAATATTTTGTGCAAAGAGTATCCGAATGAATGAGTTGAATGCCACTCACAAACAATAATTTTACTAGGTTCACACCTTATAACCCCGTAGTACGTACGATCCATTCCTTCTAGTAAAATGGGTGGGATCTCTGGTTTATAGAAGAAGAGCGGGAGGGTAATGTTATAATTCGAATTCAAAAATACAATATATCTCTTCGATTTTGATTCTATGACAAAATCGTAAACTTTAAGTGAATGATGAAAATAGTATACAAATTATAAAATTTTATATTTTACCTTCTAAAATTTCTTTAAAAAGTAAAATTATTCATTTTAGATAAAATCTAATGGTAATATATGAAGCGACTTTCGAGTTTAGGCCAATGG
This sequence comes from Sindora glabra, assembly GCA_020226215.1. NCBI lineage: Eukaryota > Viridiplantae > Streptophyta > Magnoliopsida > Fabales > Fabaceae > Sindora > Sindora glabra. The sequence continues at coordinate 45,865,566 of CM035229.1, forward strand.
AAAGAAAAAAAGAAAAACTCAAAATTGATAACAAATATTTCAAATAAAATAATAAAAAGGAGTTGAGATATTAGGATTTAAAATTATTTTTAAAATTTGAAGTAAGATTTTTTTTAAATATATAACTTATTTTAATTATATCAATTTGTTCAACTTTTTAAAAATGTATAAAATAAGTCAAATGTTAAACTTCAAATCTATTGTATCTGCACCAAATTAAGGTTTTTATTTATAGACTAACCTTTAAATAGTAATTTATTAGTACAATTTAAACAAAAATTTATAATGTTCGTAAATTATACTGGTCAAATAGTTTAATTTTTGAATTTATAAATTAGATAAAATTTATTATATTTTCAAAAATATAAATTTTGGAAAGCTTCCAAAAAAAAATTCTAATAAATATAGATGGATCAAACTTCAAGTTCATGCATTCTTCAAATTCTAATTATTGTCATCATGCGTTTATGGTTTGTAGATAACTTAATTTATATGATGTCAAAATAATCAAATTAATAGATATTTAGATTTAACTTGAAGTTAATATTTTCATATTTTTTAAAAGTTTAGGATAAAATGTAAAGTTTTTAATTTTATGTATTATTTTTATTGCTTAATTAAAATTAGAAGAATAAAATATAAAATTTTAAAATTTATATATTATTTTTATGATTTAGTCAAAGTTAATGAAGATAAATTATATTTTCCCCCAAGCCACAAAGATGTGCATTTAGACCTGTTTCGCATAATAAACAGAAAAATGGAAGATTCGTTGCAAGACGGTTACTCGATATTGTATGTCGTTCACTTATTTATACAATTATTTTTTAAGATTTCCCACCGGAGCAAGTATAATATTTAATTAATTGTTTAGAAAGGACATCTACTCAATATTTTATGTCATTCACTTATTGTACGATTATTTTTTAAGATTTCCGAGTAAAGTAAATAGAATATTTAACTTTTTTTTATTTATAAAGATATTAGTTATTATATCTTTTAATATTTGTAACTAATACTGTTTAATTTTTTATTTTTATTTTTTTACAATTATTCATCTTACTTTTGCTTATAATACTAAAATAATGATAAAAAATATAACAAAAAATTTATTTAACATTACTAAAATAAAATTTAATAAAGCATTTTTATTTATTTTAATATTAAAAATAAATGAATAGATTAATAATTTTAAAAGTTAAAATAAAGGATTAATAATATTAATTAAATTTTTTAAAGATTATAATAATCACTACATTTATAAATTTAGAATTAATTATTATGTTTATTCAATTTTAATTAACAATATTATATTTACACTATTAATTTCACTTTTTTATTTACATTTTCTCATACATGAGTTAGAATTTATGAGGGAGGGAAGAAGTGAAGTTAAGGACGTGCAGAAGATTTATTCATCTGCAATTTTAAATACAAGTTATAAGCTGAAAAATTAAATAGAATGATAAGTCGTAAGTTCAGTTTCTATCAAAAGCATGCTCGATGATTTCTTCTTTTTCCCTGTAGGCCTATGTTTTCTGCCTCATACTTTATTTGAAATATGAGCAATGAAAATTTATCTACGCACTATTAATAAAAATAAAATTATTAAAATATTTTTACAATTATTTTAATATTTTGATATTGATCTCTATTTTTAATAGGGAGATTCTATGGTACCAATGAATTTTTTTATAGGACATACAACACACCTACGTGGCATCATCTTTAACAAATTTGGTCAGGTGGGAGAATTATAATCGTAGATTCATTTGAGAGGGCAACCGGTTGACAGAAAGCATAACACTTGAAAAAGACAACGGGAGAAAGGACGGAAAGAGTGGGTCGAAGCCAAATAGTGTTAAGCGTTGATTACTGAAATTGGCTGAAGCTTCGATGGATGAAGATGCAAGCGTCGGAAGCAGAGCACCAGCGAATAATGCATTGAAGTCTCCGATCTGGTCAATGACTAGCCGAAGCTAGGGATCTGCCCAGAGGAAGAGAGGGATGACGGAGGTTGAGGGTGACGGCGACGTCAGGGATAGAGGGGGGTCGGAATCGGGAGAGAACTGGGAGAGTGGAGGGATCAGGAAGGCCAGAGAAAAATCAGAGAGGGGAACAAGGAAAGCTTTTCTAATTTGATTCTAATTTCCTAATACTGCAAATCATAAAAAGGGAAATTGATAACCATTAATTTTGCTTGATTTTTCAATTGTAAAATTTATTCCAACGGTTATGGAGTTTTAATCTCCTCGATACATTCTATTCTTTCATAAGTAACAAACGCTTCCCACCAAGTGGACTAAAATTAGTAGTGTTGTGCCGTTTTTCAAACCGCAGGTGATACAAAAAACATAGAGGAAGGGCCGATAGGAAAGAGAACAGAATTAATAAAGAAAATTGGGGGAAAACGAAAGAAACTGTTTATGATTATCTATTTAGTTTGGTTGATATAAAAAATGGGAATCAGGTTTTTTTGTTAATTCACTTAATCTCCTCGATACATGCTACTCCATGTCTTGGCTTATATAATATTACTATTACAGTTTGAAGGAGTTATAATTTGTTTTTTTCTTCAAAAGCACAGGAAAATCCTTAATTGACATAGACATTTTACTCAATAATTTTAATAATAAAATTTATATTATAAAATTATTATTAAATTTAATTATTTATTATTTATTTATTTATTTTTATTCTTATTGTTCAATATTATTATTAATTAATATTTTATTATTATTGATAAACACTAAATCAGGAATAAAGGAATTGGATTCTTTAAGTGATTAGACGAAATTAACATTACCTAATTTGAGCAATAACATTTTTTTTTAACCGAACACATAAAAAAGAAACGAAAATCATCCATTCTTTTTTCATTTTTCTAATTATCCCTAATCAAATAATTTTGAAAGATGCTAAAAACACTTTCCGAGAGGCAGTGTGAGGGCACTATCTTTTATATGAAGTAGATCTTACATTTTATTGAAGCTCACCCATATGAAAAAGAGTATCTCCATCATTTTCCAATCTCTCATTTTGTCTACATAAAATTAAATTTTTCTTAATTTTGTTTCCATAAAATCTTTTTTTATGAATTCGGTCACTGTATATTACTAATTTATCCAATTTTCTCTTTGGAGAGATAAATTTAAATAAATTAATTTTCGTATGAACATTAATTAAGAAATTAAATAAACTAATATATTATAGGTATAAAATTTGATAAAAATATATTTCACAAGAATAAAAATAAAAAAAATTTGAATTTCCCCAAAACAAAAAAATGGAATTTTTTTTTCTAGAGAATACGTGTATGAATTTACCGCTCAATCACTGGAAATAGAAACCTATATGCATTAAGTTTTAAGGAAATGTTGCATGCATTCTTTTAAACTTATTTTTTATTCTCTGACTCATCATAGATAAGAAGCCCGAGGAATTTTTAGTTTTGTAAATCACACTATCTGTATTATTAAAAGAAAGTAAATGACACACTTAAAAATAAACTGTAGCAAAAATATTTTCCGTACACTTGTCGGTAGTCAGAAAACACACAAAGGCATGTAGTCTGTAGAGAAGAAATCCCATTTCTGCTCCAACTTTTTTTCTTCATTCCAGGAGAAAGAAGACAAAAACAATACTTAAAAGTAAAAGGTGTATAAATCTAAAAATTAAAAATAAAAATCTAGTTTCTTGCGTATCTTTTTTTTTTTTTAATAACAAACTCCTGCTCAAAATTAAGATATATATAATTCTGGGAGAGAAACATACATTTTAATAACATGGCAAACCTTGCCAGTAAGAGAAGTGCAATTGGAATCGCAGATGACAGAATTAGTAGTTTCGCTATCCGGCTTATTATCGGTAAACGAGTCACCTCCGCTGCATGGGTCCCCGCCGAAGTCCCAGTCCTTCTTCCCAAGTGTCTTCCCTATATTTTCCAGAGCTCCCACTGAACATTTATAAATTTTAGCATATATCAGCAAAGTCATACATGAATATTCACTGAATTCAAACCAAGCATGAATCCATAAAATAATCATCAAATGAAAACCAAACCGAAAAATAAGAAAAAGTTAAAAAAAAAAAAACAACAACAACAGATTTTAGGTCATTTGTGTAAAGTTTGTAACATCGTAAGTTTGGAGAGCTCAAGATAGTTCCTCAAGATAATCGTTAAATTTGATTCATCTCATTAAAATATTAGCCTGAATTTTTTTTAAAAAAATTAATCAAATTATCCGAATACTTTATGTATAATGTCCAAATTTCAAATCTGGCTGATGCTGGCTTTACAACTACAATTAAGCTTTTTTTTATAAATGAAAATTGTGAATTTAAAAGTAGGTACGAAAAATTACATAAACTCAAAAAGCAAAAGATTGAAAAAAAAAAAAAAAGATCATGATACGATTGCAGCAATTTAAATTTTCTTTCGTATTGCACCAACCATTTTGTATTTTAAATTCCTTTTAAAAAATCAATAACTAAGAATGAGATACCTTCATCTTCTATCAGAGTGCCTCCGTAAGCGGGTGATACCTGGTTAGGAGTGAGGAGAAAAATGAAGAAAAAAAATTGTGGGTTAAAATAAAACATGTGTGATCGTCGGACGAAGAAATGACAAGAGCTTTAAAAAGAATCGAAAACTCAGAGGAGTGTAGGTGTTGGGCACTGAATATATAGAGAGTTTGATTGGAAATTAGATGGAAAATCTCTGGAATGTGGAATATTATGCGCTGTCGGCAGATATTTTTTTCTTAGGAAAAAATGAGGGGTGGCTGCAGATTGCTTGACTTTTAGATGAGAGAGAGAGAGAGAGGAGTAGACTTAATACCACATTAATATTTTAGAAATGTGATATTAAATCCATGCTGCGGTGGCAGCATTAAGAATCATTAAATAAGATTATAGTAATCTCATCTAATAATTTTTAATACTGCCATCTCAACATAGGTTTGGTATCATATAAATATCTTAAAATTTTTATTTGATAGTATCTAATCAATAGGTTTAAAGATAGAGAGGGAAATTATTTTTTTAAAGTATATTTAGTTGTAGAAAAAAATATGAGGGAAAGAAAAAGGAAAAAAAATATTTTCTTAATGGAAAAGAAATTATTTTCTTTTGGATTGTTTTTAGATGAAGAAAAAATGAGAGAAAAGTTGTTTAATATCATTTAAATGAATATAAATTTGGTAAGAAATAATATTTATTATAGTAAAATAACCACAATACTCGTATTACATAAAATAAAAAATTATTTTTATAGTAATAACACAACAAAGTTACAATCTTATAACTTTTCAATTATCTTAAATTGTCAAAATATTTTTATTCTATTATTTATTCTTTTTTTTATATTGACCATATATAGTAGTCCTTAATCTATTGATTAATTAATACAATGTCGAATTCGGTTATTATGTAAGTTAAGAAAACTTATTCATTGAACTTGAAGTTCAATAATTATTTAAAGACCATAAAAATCTTCTCACCCTTCTCGATTGAAGATTGAATGGTTATTATTTTTCTTAACTTAAAAAAAAAAAATCATGAGTCTTCAATTTCTGTGTTCCCCATTGCATTTGCCATATTATTTTAATTATGTATATAGAAAGTCTTACTTAACTACGTTGGTTTCTTACTTTACATTTTCTGAAGTTGTATATAAATTATATTAAATTAAATACACCATTTTGTTTTTTTCTCACATGGATACAAAAAATAAATTAAGATTTGTCACGTCTAAAATATAATAAAATTATAGTTTTTTATGTATTTGATATGTGATAAATTCACATTGTATTTTTTATAAAAATTATAAACTTTTAATATACTATAACTTTTACAACATTTCTATTAAGCTTTGATTTCGTAAAATTTTAGAATAAATTTCAAAATATTAGCAGAGAGTTGGATTATATATCAAAATCAAATGAGTTGGGCTATGGTTACGACTCAGGAGATCGATAAAACCAGCGGGACTACTACGCCAACGAGGCCTTCATTGTGGGCTTAATGAAAAGTATGTAATGGAAACTGAAAAGTATATTAACCGGTAGAAGAGCGAAGATCGAGAACTACAAGAAAGCAAACGAGTAAAAAATAAGATTTTCCTTTTTTTTTAATTCTGGTCTTAAGGTAGAAAAATAATCGTAAAAAAATAAATATAAAAAATATATAAATTATCAAAATATTATTTGGTACATATGAATTAAAAAAGAGTGGAAAAAATTTATTATAATATTTCCTTTAATTCCTCAAGAGTTTGTTTAAAGCCTAAAATTTTATTCAATTTAATTTATTTTTTCTTATTTTTATTAAAATAAGCAAGAAGAAATTATTTTTTTATTTTTTCTTATTAAAATGTTATTTTTTTTCTTTTACTTTTTTATTTTTTTATTTTTCAATTAAAGAGAGCTTAATACTCTAATTTTTTATGTGATTTCCCCAATTAATAGATTTTAAAAAAATAAATAAATAGATGACATTTGGGGACATTCCGATTAGTGAGTGCTTTACTGGTTTGTTCAATTGTTCTCTTTTGGTAAAATTATAGTACAATAGCTTCAATAATTGCATTAACAACTACATGAGTGTCACAGGCCGATGGCTCTTCAATCAAAATCATGCAATGCATACTGATCATTTTTAGTGAATATGTTAACTTTTCCACTTATAATTCTCATTTGGCATGCTTGATAAAATAACGAGACATCATAAACTTATCACCTATATAACAAGTCTTATGTACAACATGTCTACATACCAATATCGTATTTCGTTGAAGTACTCTCGCATACCGGACTGCAAAATCATTCCATACAAGAAGCCTTTAAGCTGTGCGGACCATAAGTGACAAATGAATAGGGGGAATCCATAACATTTGAAGATCAAAACTTCTCTAGCATCTTTTTTTCTTTTTTGCATATTAACATATAAAATTGGAAACCAAATCTGTCCTTATTATTTAACATTAACAGTAATGACTTGTTGCTTTATATCTTTACATCAATGAGGGTATGACAAAACAAAATTATTGTATGGTATTAGAAATTGAATTTAGAATATTTTATATTTATTTAATTAAATTTTATAAATTTATTTTATCATTTTATCTATAATTAACAATTATTCATCTATATTCAAAATTTAATTTTAAATCTCTGAAAAAAATATTAATTACATCAAATAAAGGTATCAAATGATAAAGGTAGATTTAATTTTAAATCCAATTCATATGACTCATGAAAAAATAATACCAAATTTTAGGAGTTTAAGTCTATGATAAACTTGGACCAATCCATAAAATTTAATTGAAAGTTTATGAATTGATACATATCTATTTTATACAATCTGTAATAAATTTGATCTGCTATGAGCTAATTCATATTATCCTAAAAAATTAATTTAATTTTAGATAAGTCAAGTCCATAAATTGGTCATGAATTTGAATCTGTTTGACACTGAAGAATAAAAACACAACAAAAGATTTGCCTTGCTACCAATAACTGCCAAAATCTCACCATTTCCATAAAAGACTGTGGAATAACACAAGTAATGTGAGTAAAACAAAATATCAAAGAGAAAGTAAACAGTTGTAGAAGAATGAATATATGAAAATGGTAGAGGCAATATCGTATGTTGCTTGGTAAATACGAAAATGGTAAAAGAAAGTAAAGAGTTGCTTGGTAAAAATAACAGAACATCGCAAACTTATCACCTATACAATAAGTCCTATATACAACATGTCTACGTGTCAATATCATATTTCACTGAAGTGCTCTCACATACTGGACTGCAAGATCATTTCACACAAAAAGCCTTCAAGCTATATGGACCGTAAGGGACAAATGAATAGGGAGAATCCAAAACATTTTAAAATGAATCCTAAACATCATTATTATAAGAAATCATGTAACAAAAGGGAATGAGCATGAAGAAATTAATGATACTTCTTTATCTTTTAAGTTATTCTACTAGATCGGTTGCTTAAAACCTTTGGTCTCTATCCAGACCTAATGAAAAAAAATAGGATCACTTCTTATGAACTCATTGAGAATGATTCTAATCTAGTTCATGGCCTATTAGAAATAAAAAGCATTTTGATGGAATCCTCACTGACTCACTGATAAAAGAAAAATTGCAATCAGTTTGATAATGATTGAGTGACATTGGTTCTTCAGCCCGAACCAAGGACTCCCTTAAATAGGATTCAAAATGGATCTTATTTTATCGTTAATCAAAGATTTCTTTATAAAAAATATGAATCAGAGTTTGAAGAAGAGGAAGGAGTCCTTGACCTACAATAGATAGAGGAGGATTTATTCAATCACATAGTTTGGGCTCCTAAAATATGGCGTCATTAGGGCTTGTTATTAGATTGTATCAAAAGGCCCAATGAATTGGGATTTCTTTATTGGGCCAAGTCATTTTGGAGCAAGTGAATCATTTATGATGAAGAGGATGAGCTTCAAGAGAATGATTTGGAGTTCTTGCAGAATGAAACCATGCAATACCAAACATGATATAGATCTTCCAAAGAACAAGACTTTTTTTGAATAAGCCAATCATTTGGGGCCTTTCGAATCCACTTTTTTTTCCTATTAAAATATCAACCTTTTGTCTTTGTGTTTTGACATTAAGAATTCTTTGTAGATGAAGAGATGTCAAAGGGGCTTCTTACTTCCTAAACAAATCTTCGTACATCTATGTATAAACACTAGTTTATCAAGAATACACAAGAAAAATGTTTTAAATTGTTGACTTATCGCCAAAGATGGATTTTTCCATTCTAATACTCTATCCAAGAGTCATCAATATTTATCAAACCTCTTCCTATCTAATGGAATGCTATTGGATCAAATGACAAAGACATTGTTGAGAAAAAGATAGCTTTTCGTGGATGAAATGAAAATTGGATTCATCTAACAAGAGAAAGGTTTCCCATTCCTTAGTCAGAAAGATATATGGCCATGAAATAACAATTAAGTGAAATAGAATTGATTGGGTGGTAGAGTCATGGAAACACCCGTTTCTTCCATATTTTGGACCTTAGCTCCATGGAACAATATAATATTGCAAAAATATGGAAGAGTTGAAATATTAGATCAAAACATTATGTATGGATAGTATGAACTATATAAACAAGAATTCTTGAAGAGTAAACAACCAAAGCTATTACTCAATACATAAAAAATGTTCAATTAATGAAAGATGTAAATCCATTGGAAAATCACATATGCCGGATGAAATGGTTGTTGTTATTTGCTCCAATAACAAATCATTAGTTTAATTGAATAACTAAATAAAATAGATAGACCTTTCTTTCTCTTCATCTTAGGTCGATGGATCTTCTTAATTGAAAGATCCGCTAATATGGACAATATACATTCTAGTGGACTGAGCCTAATTCTAATTGTTTTGTTTTGAAGCAAAGATATCCATAGGGTGATTTGTCCTATTCAAATATTCAAGATTAAGAAGTACTGAATTCTCTTTGGGATAGGCCTTAAAAAAAGAAGGAAAGCGAGGAATGCCAATAACTGTCTATTATTGAATTCACCTAACTCGAGAATTAGTACCCATTTTGAGAATGTTTAGTGCCAAAGTCATTGAATGGGTAAGGTAGGTCGCCAATCTATTGCCTTAGTTAGGCCCTATTAGGCCTACTACACTTTTCCAAATAAACATATTTATTAGGGTTAGTTTGTAATTTGCAAAGTTATTCTCACTAACCACTAGAAACCTACTCACAAAAAAGCGTGATCAAACAATGGTCGTAGATAAGGTGATGCATGACTGCACTATGATTTTAATGGTGCATCTTAAACACTCCTTTATGATTTAGTTACATAATACAATAATCTATTAGATCGTGTCTTTTGATGTGGCAATGCAATTATATCACATTTAAGCTAGCAAGATATTTGATACAAATTATATCATGAAATAAGTGCACAAGTATTAAGAAAGATAAGTTATAATTTATTAACATATTTTCTATTAAAAGACAATTGATAAATAAAATTATTGAGTATTTATTTAAATAATAAGAATAATATGTAGAAATAATAACAAAAATAATTTTAATTTTTTAAAATGAAAATATATAAAAATGAAATTTTTCTTTGAAATGATAGGTAAAATGAAATAGATAGAATATGTTTGTATGTATGAGCGTGTGATCCCCCATTTTGATAATCCAAAACGAACAATTAAAAAAAAAATAGAGTTACATTTGCTCTTCTAAAATTACTTCTCCCACGCATGGCCGTAGATTCAAGAATTCAGCTTGCTTTTCTAAAATTATTTATTTCACGCATATCCGTAGATTCAAGAATTCTAACTTCCGCTTGTGTGAGTATCTTTTCCCACGCATATTCGTAGATATATATGAGAGGAGCATGAATAGAAAATAAATAGGAAGTAAGTTTATAAAAGTAAAAATAATATTAACATTCCAAAATTAGAAGAGTGACCATTTAATTAGTAGAAGATTTTTTTGGATAAGTTTTTAATTAGCACCATTAACTTTAATATCAAGCTTAAAATCAGGGATAGAACTATCTTATAACCCCAAGTCCACAATGTTTTACCATACACCTATATATATATTTTATATATCTTTCCCTTCTAAATTTTGATGTTAGCCCAAATAAAATTTTGAATCAAACTTTTTCTCTTAAATTGATAGTGTTTATTTATATTATTTTTTATGTTCATTTTTATTTTAAAAAATCATCACATTGAGTTACAAGTAAAATATTTTTAACATCTATTAGCTTATAAGAATAATTTTAAAATAACATTTAACTATAATATATCACTGATAATAGAAAATTATAGTTCAAAATCTTATTTTATGTAGATTTTGAATTGTATATATATATAATATATACCTCAAATCATATTTGTTCTCATTTTCTTTAATTATACGTATTTATACTTTACAATTTTATGTAAAGATGTTCAAATTGTCACTGATATATTCACCATAATTCATCTTTCTTATATTTTATGACGCAAAAATGTCATTATTCATTTTAAATCCATGATTTTTTATTTTATTTTTATCCATTAATCATTTAAACTAATTTTACAAGTACATAATAATAATTAATTTAAAATAAAATTAAAATGTTGTGATTAATTATTTTTAATTTATTTAAAATTTTTGTAATATTAGAAGTGGTTAAATTACTAAATAAATAAATACAAAGACAGAAGATAAAACTTCAATGCAATGGAAGATATAAGATATTGAAACAACATTAGATATCACTTGAATAAAAAGCTTTTTGACTATTTAATAATATTTTTCAATGACAATTTATGTATATAAAATCTTGCCTCCGAAGAAAAAAATCTTGGTTCCGCCACCTTATTGCATGATTGAATATTTATCTATCGTGTTATGCAGTTGGCAAACATTATATTAATATTCTGATAACTGTCCTCCCACATTAAAAAAATGTGGAGTATATATTTAAAAACAATAATGCTTCATTAACTACAGTTAAAAATAGAATTAGACTAATCACTTGGATTGATTTGCTTTTTTCTACCGAGCCCAATTATACTTTCCCAGTGTAATTTATATACATGTCCCTGACTATTACAAATAATAATAATAATAATAATAATAATAATAATAATAATAATAATAATAATAATAATAAGATTTGCAATGCTATATAAATCAAAAGTGAATTTTAAAATTAAATTTCAAATATAAATTAAAAGATATCAATTAAATATAAAATAGTGAAATTAATTTGTAAAATTAGTGTAATTGAGATAAAAAATACAGAACTAAATTTTAAATTTCACTTTTGATACATATAATATTTTTTTAAAAAAATATATTTATTATTATTAATGTAAAATTTTACGGTCATAATTTTCTTCTCTAACTTCAATGTAAAGCAGCATTCACTATCGATGTCTGTATATGAATATGTATGCATGAAATTATTTTCAATGTGCTAATTATTTATGTTCTCCTTAGCTTGGTTTCTCCCACTATATTTTCCCACAATGTACAAGAAAGTGAAAAATACTTCCGCGTTGTTGCCCCAACTTCACAATAGCAACTTAAAAATAAGGAATTAGGGATAAAACGCTAGCTTGTTAAGAAATGTTATTTTTAACTAAAACAAAAAATAAAAAATTTCATACATAAATTCAAACAAACGACTATATATAATCTAGTGATGAAAAATATGAATAGATTATTAAATGCGTTAAATTCAAATCTTATTATTAATAATAAAAAATTGATATTTTCAAATCAAAGCGAAAGAGTTGAAATAATTCAAAGATTAATTCAGGCGGCTCGGTCATAAGACAAGATATGCCAACATGAAAAGTAGGCAAAAAGGTAGGGAGGAGAGGAAAGACAGAGTTCATGAATTCGTTTGTGGTGTACTCCTATCGGAAGTCCTTGCAGACCACGCACAGAGCACGGCTTTCTTTCTCCATTTTCCATCTATTTATTGGGCCAATCATCTTTACGAGGAAACTTTCCCTACATTTGTTCATATCCACTCTTTTATGTGTACATCAATTCAATCAAATCAAAATGATAAAAAGTTTCAAACCACCGGAGAGATCATTATTTAATTTATATTAAAAATAAGAATAAAATCATATTTTCGATGAGATTAAAATTTTATTAATTTTATTTATAATTAAAATTTCGTATAAATTTAATTTTTATAATATTAAAAAATTTTAAATTTTAATTCTTCTATATGTAAGATAAAATTATTGAATTATATGAAGAGATTAAAAATTGAAAAATTTTATTGTTACAAAAATTAAATTAATATGAAATTTTAATTAATAATAACATTGATAAAAGTTTAACCTTATAAAAATTAAATAAAATTTTAATATTAAAATAAATTACACCAGGAATTGGTTTTTCTTTTTATCATTTTTATTAGTATTTTTTTTTATGCTGGGATTAACATAACTCCATAAATTGTGAACATTTAGGTAAATAGACACAAGAATTAGCTACTACTTACAATCAACCTTCTCATCTAGTTTGAAACCATACTAAGCTAGATTGATTAGTGCCATAACTCAAATGCACACATTCACAATTCTTAATTTTCTCACTGTAAATATGGTGAAAGTATAGTAGGATCAATACAAGTTCTAATATCAAATGTAAGAAAATGAATTATCAATTTTTTTTTAAAATTCAAATGTTTAAGTACATAGGATATTTATAAAAATCAAAAGACACTTCTAGAGATAAATTAGATAATTTTTAATTAATAACTTATTAAAAAAATTATTCTAATAATTTTAAATAAATATATGATTCATAGCAATTACAAGATATATGAATGCAAAATACAACTTAAAACTCTTAAAAATATTAATTATAAATTATCATTTTCAAACGAGCGAGAGGAAAAAAATTCCCGAAAAAATCATGATGTTCTTCACGTGGATGATGTTGGTTGGATGAAAAATTTCATGAGTTCATTTGAATGAATCACTATAATTATAAGTCATAGGAAACTGATTTCAAACTGCATTAAATGGATGTATATGACGAAGACTTAAAAGAAAGATAAAGCAAACTCAGAGAGAGAGAGAGAGAGAGAGAGAGAAAGTGAAGGTGGGGAATGGGAATTAGGAGATGGAGGAGAAATCCAACAGCGCGGTAACAAAGTCAATTATTCAAATATTATCAACTTGTGTTTTCTCCGATGGAGTTGATTATAATGCATCATTAAATATAGGGAAAACCTAAGGTGACTTAGAGTTTTTAAATTGTGGATAGTGTGGCGTTAGATGAAATTATCAAAAATTTAGATAATTTTATTTAATCAATGAAATTACGCCACACAATTCAAGATTTGAAATTCTTGGAATGCTATAGTTTTCTTCTTAAATATATTTTTATATTATTAAATTTAATTATTATATAATATATTAAATTTAATTTTAAAATTAAATTTAATATATATATTAAATGGGCGTATATGACGAAGAAGACTTGGAAGTTGGTGATAAGAACTCAAAGAAAGATAAGGAAAGCTCAGAGAGAGAGAGAGAGAGAGAGAGAGAGGGCTGGGGAATGCCAATTAGGAGACGGATGAGAAATCCAACACGCGCGGTGACAAAGTCAAATATTCAAGTATTATCAATTTGTGTTTTCTCCGAATGAGTTGATTATAATGCATCATTAAATATATTTTTATACTATTAAATGTAATTTTAAAAATAAATTTAATATATAATTATATCTAATAATAGATCAATATATTATAATGTATTATAATATTTTCGTTTTTTATGGTGACTACTTGTTCACATAGACTGCTGCATACTGCAACTTTAAAAAGATTATAGAAAAAAAAAAAACAAATGTGTATCTTTCTACGATGACACCAATACAAACAACTTTAAAAATGGGGTTCTCGAAACATTAGTTGTTGTGTACAAATATAATATAATATAACTGAAAGTAAATTACTAAATTAGTCTCTAATTGATGAGGTTTATATCAAATTTTCTCTCAAAATTTATTTAATTTACACCAACTAATTATAATTTTTTTAAAAAAATTGATGTAACATTTATTTTTCGAGAATCTATTGATGCAAAAATTAGAAATTTATATACTTATTTGATGTAAAATAATCTTTCAAATAAAATTTAATGTGACTTTAATTACCCAAAAAATTAATGTAACTTTTATTTTAGAAATAATCTTGTGGTTTACTTTATAATTAATCTATGATTTTAAATTGATCCATTGATAATATATTATATTTTACATTTTCGATAAATGAGAGGTAAATACATTATTAAAAATGTAAAAATTATTAAAAAAATTTAATTATTTTAAAAGGATTCTAACAATTTTTTATTGATAGAGTAATATATAAATAGATAACAGTATAAAATTAGTTTATAAATTAAATTTAAGTTCTTAATCAATTATTATAATAATACCAAACCAACCAAGACAGATATTTTGCATATATAAAACATTATTATTTTATAAAACTTGTATTTATACAACTTCTATACATATAACCTATATATGAAGAGAGAATAAAATTAAAAGTTTTTATTTGCAAGATTTTTAAAAGTTGGAAATAAAATGAAAAGTTAAATTTTATTGAATGTTTATTCATATATAATGAAATTTATTATCATTATTTATTTATAATAAATTCTTTCCCGTTGAATATTTTTTCCGCCCTCAGATTTTTAATTACATTATCTAATCTAATAAAAATAAAAAAATACTTATGTCTCTCGTGAGGGTCATCACCACGTAGCAGCAAAGGGTCATCGCCACGTAGCACTACCATTACCTTAACTATTATTATTATTAACGCTAATTAAACTTGTTAAAATGGACTAATTTAACTCTATTAAACTAATCTAATGTATAAAAATTATACATCAGATTAGTCTTAGATCGAGCTACTTTTTTATCAGATAAATTCTAAATCAGATTATTATAATTCTAATTTTAATCCCAAATCAATATTTATTAGACAAATTTTATAATCTATTATATTTTATTATTATATTAGTTATTTATTTATTATTAATTTTATATTATCAATTAATTAAAATATATTATTATTAATAAATATAATTATATTTTACTATTATCACTTTAAATTTTAATATTTATATTAGTGAGTCATCTATATTATACATGAAAATAAATATATATTATTAAAATCTAGTAAATGCATAAATTTATATTTAATAATATATACATTTAATAAAATAATTTAAATTTTATATTGATCAAGAATTTTACATTACATATTTATTTTATTTAGTAAAATAAACATATATTATTAAATATATATAACTAATTATATAAATAATATATTAATAAAACTAATTATAACAATTAATATATAAAAAAATAATAATAATGTATATAATATATTTAAAATTAATATTAAAATTATTTATTTAAATTTTTTAAATAGTTCAAAATTTTAATAAAAAGTACTATTTAAATTTTAATATAATTATTTATTTTTATAAATATGTGTAATATATATTGACAATATTAAATATATAAATTTATTAATTTTAATATTAAAAATTATTTAATATTGTTTGTATATAAAATTTCAATATTATAAAAATTAAAGTATAATTTTAATATATCAAAATTATTATTTTAATATATTTATAAATTAAATATAGAATAATAATTTATTTATTTTTATATACATAAGATTAAATATATATATATATATTTATTAAAATAAACATATATTATTAAATATATAAATAATATATCAATAAAAATAATTATAATAATTTATATATGATAATAAAAATAAATAATAATATATTATATTATATATATGTATATAATATATTTAAAATTAACATATTATTTGTTTTAATAAACTTATGCAATATAAATTGATAATATTAAATATATAACTTTATTAATTTTAATATTAAAAATTATTTAATATTGCACATATATATAATTTTAATATATTATATATTAAAGTATAATTTTAATTTATCAAAACTATTATTTTAATATATATAAATTAGATATACAAACATAAATAAATTAATTATTATTTACTATTATTATTAAGTTAATCAGTTAATTCAATAACTCAACAGGTTAATATTTATGAGTTTCAATCCTTTACGAGGTTGAGATAACCAATCCCAATATCTTATTAGGTCAGGCCACCATTATCATTTTTTGTATTAGTCTCAATCTTAAGTTAAGCAAAATTATACTAATTCTAAGTCAATCCCTTAAATCCAATCTATTTTTATACCTCTAACACTAATGCTAGCATTATCGTTATCACAAAAAGAAAATTTTAAATAATAGTATGAATATTATCTATATTAATAGGAAGAGAATAAAAAAGGAATAGATTTTATTTATTTAATTTTTAAATAATTTATATTTATATATTTTTAATTTTTATAAAATAAAGGATAATTATATAATTTTAATTTAATTACTAAATTTAAAATTTTAATATAATTTTTATGAATCATTCATTAATTTATTTCTTTTTCTTTCTCTCTCTCTCTCTCTCTCTCTCTCTCTCTCTCTCATATTTTTAATTTTTTTAAAAAAATTATCATTTCTAATCACTTCATTTTCTTTCTAATGCAATTCTCTTCATCTCTCTTTCATGTATTATCTCATCTCAGTTTTCATTTTTTTTTATAAATTTTTAACTTATATATCATAAGCTTAAAAACACTATTTACGTATATCCTTAAGTTTTAATTTCTTTAATTAACAATTAAAAAAAAGTTCAAACCTTTTTGGATTTAATTGGCTTTTTCTATTTATTAAAAAAAATCAATTCAACCATTCTTTATATTTGAAATTATCAAAGTAAACACATGTTTTGTATAGAATTAATATTTAAAAATATTAATCGATAAAAATTAGAATTTAAAACTATTTAAGCAGTAGAAAGTATATTATATCTTTTTTTATCAACTTATAACTATCAAAGTGTTAGCAAGTACATCTTTATTTTTAATTTTTTTAAATAAAATAAAAAAATCTTTAAACACATAAGAGCACATGTGGAGAGGCTAATAATAAAAATGGGAATTAATCCGAAAAAAATAATTACATTCCTTAAATGAATTAAGCAGTTACAAAAAAAAAAAAACCATTTCTCTTCTTTTACTCTCATTTATTTATTTTTTTCATTCTATTCATCTTGTGCCCTCATAAGGAACAACTAAATTAAATTAAATTAAATTATCAAATAAACAGACATAAAAAAAACGAAGAAATATGACTCACTATATATGTTGTGATAATATAATTACTCATATGCTCAAGATAAAAGGCAAGCTGCTTAATCAGCTACTAGTTACTTGGACAATATTATCAATTTAAAATCACTATAAAACAATTTTGCATAGAAAATATAAAACTTATAAAAACGTTAGTTTTTCTCGCAGTAGCTACAAAACTTGTAACTCATCCTCATTTGAGCTCAATTTTCTAGTCAATTTGATTTATAATTGGAGAAAGATTTTTGAAACAAAAAATCAGATTCAAAATATTCTTTTCATGTACAAACTATTAACATCCAAGAGACATAAATTCATACAGAACATGAATAGCTAGTCCATAAATCTTAGTACTTTTTCTAGCTTTCGGTTGTTCTAAACTTTCTTATCTATGCAGATACATGAAATTTAAAACAATAAGGGTGGGCAACTTTAAATTATACGTATGTTATTAACAAAGATCAAGGATGAAAAATATTGTTTAAAAAGACCTTTCTTTTTGTAAAATTATTCTATGGGGAATTTAATTTCTTAAAAGTGGTGTATTTTGATTATTAGATTTTTTTAAATCATTAGCAAATGGATCAAATAAAAATATAAAGTTTAATATATAAAATATAATTCACTGATAAAAATATAAAATTTTATAAGAAGTTAAACTCTTTTTAAAATTATCTTTTTTTTCAAACAATTTATCAGCGAGAAATTTTAAAATTAAAACTTCTATCACAGTGTGTAAGTTTTACCGGTAAACTGTACTGGTGCTTTAGTTTGGTCACGGAATTCTAGAAAATATAATTTACGCCTTTTACAAAATTAAACAAAAGTCAGTTTCAGGAGATCAGTTTCCACGAAAGAAACACAATTTTGACAAAATTAGTAGTTTAATTTAAACTCGTTTTGATTTGCCTCCCAGCCAATTAATGTATACGGAAGAATAAACATGTGAACATGGAAACATTATCCATTGGACTAGTCTCCCACAGACGTTAGATTTTTTTTTGGATTTATTAATTTAATAATGAGTAAAACGTAAAAGTTTGAGATAATGTTAAAATGATTATTTAGTTTAAGGCCAATAGTTATTTAATTCATTAACGTGGCAATAGGAGGATAAGTTAACCCATTAATTATTACAATTTAATCTTAAATTGTTCTATTCACTCTTTATCAGTGAGAGTTTTATCCCCAAAATACTAGTTATCAATTAGGATTAATAGGAACAGTAATCCTTATTAAAATTAATAATCAGGGTAGATAGTGATCTAATTCATGATTCATATATCTTATTTATCTCAATGGATTTAACAAGTATTTTTTTCTTCATTTAATATAAGTATTAATATTATCTTTTCATATGATTTGTTAAATATTTAATAATTAATATCAAAGCTAATCGATTATGTGGACTAGATGTATTATTATGTGAATTTAGAAACATAATTTTATTTTAAATAATTTTATTATGTGATGTATTTTTTGGATCAAAATGGCTATGAATCCTAAAATAATTTCATAACCCTCATTTTATTTATTTTATTATATATATGTTAATTTTATTGTAAATAAAATTCACAAATCGTATGAGAAAGTTATGAATGATTCACCCATATATATATATATATATATATATATATATATATATATATATATATATATATATATATATGTTTGGATAAATTTTATTTGATCTAATTTTCATATTATTAGGTTTTTTGGTGAATATTTGGATGAATTCCATATGATTATGCCTTTTGGAATTTACATAATAGTTGCTACCATATATTTAATTTTTTGGCATGATAAATATCATGTCCCCCCGTAAAAAAATGATCATTATACTATTTTTTAGCACATGGTACTAGAATAATTGCACACCATTAAAGGCACTTTCAAATGAAAGCCATATTTTTAAGGAAAAAAAGATTATTCAATTTTAAAAATAGAAAAATTTTCTCAAATTTTGAGTAAAGAATAATTTTTCATTAATGTACGACATATTTACAATGAAAAATGACCTTTTTTAGCAAGGTATCTATTTTTAAAATGTTAAAGTCATTGGTGAAATTTTTTGAAAAATTTTTCATGAATTAAAATGCATTAAAAGTGCTTTTTTAGGAAAAAAAATTAGACTTCAAATGCATTAAAACATCATTATGTGTGAAAAATATGTTAAAAATGTAAGATTTGGGCCAATTTAAGGTATGGTCATGTGGGTCAACAAATCAAGTCGAATGACTCAAGTTACAGACTTAGTACTTGGAGGAAGATGATGAATAAGTAATATCCACGCATGATGCTAGTGGGTGCAAGACACATGCCATAATGCCAACATCATCTAGCAACAGTGATTACACCATTCAATTCCACTCTCTAAGCTAGATTTTCTAGTAATTTTTTATTTTTAAATTAAAATTATTCTAATTATTTTTACCTATTTAATTTAAATAAAAATTTAATTTTATTAGAACATGAAATTTTCAGAGTATGATTCTTACATTTTTTGGACATTGTTTGGTCCATTAATTATTTTTCTATGTATAAATGTACATAGAAAAATATTTACAAAAAAATATTTGAGCTTATGTTATACGATAAAATTTTGCATAATTGAAAGCTCACCTATCGTGGGCTTAATTGTATAAAATTTTATTTTTTTAATAAAGTGATAGTTGAATTAAAGAGAGTATCATATTAATAATATTTTAACACCTTATCTATATGATATTATTAATGTAATTTGTTAGTGATAATATAAGTATAGAAATAAATATTGTCTTTTCAAAATTTTTCTTCACCCTATCAATGTTAAATTTTAAAAATATGATATTTAGTCTTTATATTATATTATAGGGCCTTTAATGCCGCATCAATATTAAACCTTATAGTATAATATTGAGTTAAATCACATAATTTATTGAAAGAAAATTTCAGCATAATTAAAGTTAAACATGCATTAATATTTTAAATTTATTTCCTTAGCTTCTTTACCTATGCAATTAAATATGGTTAAAACTCTAAATAGGATAAATCATGAAGATTGGACCGAGTCCTTAAAGCTATATTTTGCAAACTCCAGTTTTAATCTGGCAATTAAGGAAACAAAGCCTCAAATTAATGTTGAATCTACAGCAAATCAGAAAAGTAACCATGAAAATTAGACCTATCCTAATAGAGTATATTTCATAGTGATGAAATACACAATGGACAAAACTATAAAAGAAAGTATCCCTAACATGGCTAATGCAAAAGTGTTTCTAGATTTTATAGTTGAAAATATAAGAAGTTCAATAAGATTAAAAAGGGATGATATCTTTCGTTATTCAAAAAATTTGTATATGATGGTGTTAGTAAGGTGAGAAAACATATTCTAAAATTAGTCAATTACTACAACAAGCTAAAAACTATGCAAGTTAATTTATGAGAAAGTTATTTAATTTAACATGTGCTAAAGTGTCTCCCATCTTAATTTAATATTTTGAAGATGCCTTATAATATTCAAAAAATTGAATAGACCATTAACAAGTTCATTTCCATCATTACATATAATAAGGATGATATGAAGATAGGTAAGGCTAAGGAGGTAAACTGTACAATACATGGCGCAAATTCAAACCATGGTATGAAGCCTAATAAAAAAGATAAGAAAGGTCATTATAACTATGGAAGGAAGAAAGGTGAAAAGGGTGAATCTAGTGGTTAGCAATACTATAAACCCAAGAAAGCCTAATTCAAAGGTAATTGCCAATTTTGTAATAAATATGAGCATAAGAAAGTAGATTGCTTTAAGTATAAGATGGGTCGAAAAGAAAAGAAAAGTACTTATCTAACTCTAATTTATTTTGAATTGAATATTATTGATATACCCTTAAACTCTTAGTGGTTAGATACTAATATGACTATTCATGTCATTAACTATTTGTAGATGTTGACAAATCTAAGGAAGTTAAGTGAGGGAGAGTTAATTATGAGATTTGAAAATGGAGACAAAGTTGAAGTGAAACATATAAGATTAATGAAATTGAAGTTAAAGTCTGAACATAAATTATTATTGAATAATATAATTTATGTATCTTCTATGAAAAGGAATTTAATTTCAATTTTTTCTTTAGATTTTATTAGATATTCCTATTATTTTGATAATGGAAAAGTTCAATTATTTTATAAATCCTCTTCTATGGCATTGGTTTTGTGTATCATGGTTTATATAAAGTTAATTTAGATTTTAATATTGTGAAATTGATAAACTTTGTTATCGATAAAAAAATGTTGAATTGATGAAAAGTCCTTAATGTTGTGACATAGACGGTTGGGACACATTTCTCAAGAAAAAATTTAAAGACTTGTAAAGGAATAAGTATTTTGTGACTTGAACTTCTTAAATTTTGAAATCTGTATAGACTGCACAAAGGTAAACTTATTGCTAGAGTTAGAAAGGATAAAGAAAACTAAAAGAAGAATGTTCTAGAATTAATCCATACTAATACTAGTCAGTTTATAACACTTAGTACTATCGAAAGCTATAGATATTTCATCATATTCATTAATAATTACTCTAGATTTAGTTGGATAGAGCTACTTGGTGAAAAGTTAAAGCTTTTAAGTTGTTCAAGATAGTAGTTAAGCTGAAACTAAGGAAACAAACAAAATGTGTTAATTCTAACAAATATGATGAGTATTATGGTACCTATAAGAATACGAAATTCAAGCAAGTTACACCATGTCTAAGATGCTAAAGAAAAATGGAATTGCAAAAAGGAGAAAGAAAACTCTTATGGACTTGGTGAGATACATGTTAACCTATATTTCGCTACTATAATTTTTATGAGATGATGCATTAAGAATAACAACATACATTTTCAATCAAGTTTCCAATAAGTCAATGTATAAATCCCTTTACAATTTTTTGTGTGATAAGAAGTCTAATTTAAGGCATTTTTTAGTTTAAGTTTGCAAAATTGAAGTAAAGTTGTACATTCCATCCACAAGAAAACTTAATTCAAAAAAAATTAATGGATACTTTATTAAGTATTATAGTGGCTCAAAAGGAAAAAGATTTCATTGTCTAACTCATATGACCAAACTAATCCAATCAAATCAAGTTGTTTTATTTGAGGATGAGTTGGATAATAGGAGTTAAATACCATGCATCATGAATTCACTAAAAATAGAATAATTGTTCCGCTAACATTGATATTGGGAGAGTCATTTTTTGTTGTTTAGTTAATTGATCCAATATAGTCACTGGCAGAAGATGTTGTACTAGATAAGATAAATGAAGGAATTCCATTGAGGAAATCTCATAAAGTCTATAAATCGGGAATTTCTAATAATTACCTTGTATATTTGTAGGAGCATGAGCATGAGCATGACATTAATGAAGATACTAATCCTATAATTTTTTCTCAAGTTATATCCAGTTTAAATTATTTTGATTAGAAAGGATAAGCTGGCTTCAATGCACAAGAATCAAGTATAAGATTTGGTAAAGCTACTTATGGTTTGCAAGCTGATTGGATGCAAATGGGTCTTTAAAATTAAGAGCAATGGTTAAGGTGAAATTAAGAGTTATCAAGTCAGATTAGTAGCTAAAGGCTATATCCAAAAGGAAAGCATAGATTACAAAAAAAAATTTCACTAGTTTTAACCAAAGATTCTTTTTGAGTTATAGTGGTGTCAGTGACTCACTTTGATTTAAAGTTATATTAGATCGATATGAAGACTCCTAAATGGTAACTTATAAGAAATTATTTATATAAACCAATCAGATGGTTTTCAAAAGAAAGAAAAAGAGCACCTTATGTGTCAAAGAAGTGGTTAAATTACTAATTGAACAAACATAAGAATCAAAGATAGAACTCTAAATATAATGAAAGATATAAAATATTTAAAGAGCATCAAATGTTACTTGAGTAAAAGACTTTTAACTATTTAACAATATTTTTTAATAACAATTTATGTTTATAAAATCTTGCTCCAAGAAAAAAATTCTTGGTTCTGCCACCTTATTACATGATTTAATTTTTCTCTATCATGTTATACAGTTGGCAAACATTATATTAATATTTTGATAGTTGTTCTCTCACATTAAAAATATGTGGAGTATATATTTAAAAAATTAATGCTTTATTAACTACAGTTAAAAAGAGAATCAGACTAATCACTTGGATTGATTGCTATCTTCTATCAAATACAATTATACTTTCTTGGTGTGATTTATACACATGTGCCTAACTATTTCAATAAAAGTAAGATTTGTAATATTATATATATCAAAAGTAGAATTTAAAATTGAATTTGGAATATAAATTAAAAGATATCAATTAAATAAGGATGGTGATGTTAATTTGTAAAATTTAATGCAACAAAGATAAAAAAATTTTAAATTTCACTTTTAGTACATATTACATTTTTAAAATAAAATATTTATTTATTATTATTAATGTAAAATTTTATTGTCGTAATTTTCTCCTCTTACTTTAACATAAAGTAGCACGATGTATGTTTATGAACATGTATGCATGAAATCATTTTCGATGTGTTAATTGTTTGGGTTCTCTTCAGCCTGATTTCTCCCACTATATTTTCCCACAATTTACAAGAAAGTGAGAGATACTTCCGCGATGTTGCCCTAACTTCACAATATCAATTTAAAAATAGAGGATTAGGGATAGAACCCTAGCTTGCTATGCAATGTTATTTTTACCTAAAACAATAAATCAAAAAATTTGTACATAAATTCAAACAAACCATTATATATAATCTAGTCATGAAAAATACGAATAGACTATTAAATAAGTTAAATTCAAATCTTCTTATTATTAATAAAAAAAATTGACATTTCCAAATCAAAGTAAAAGGTTGAAATAATTCGAAGATTAATTCAGGCGGCTCGATCATTAGACAAGATATCCCAACCGGAAGGGTGGCCAAAAAGATAGGGAGGAATAGACAAAAGACACAGTTCATGAATTCGTTTGAGGCGTACTCCTATCGTCCTTGGCGGCAGGCCATGCATAGAACGCGGCTTTCGTGCTCCATTATTCATCTTTTTGTTGGGCCACTCATCTTTACGGGGAAACTTCCCTCGTACATTCGTTCGTTCATATCCTCTCTTTTTTGTACAATTCAATTCAATCAAATCAATATGATATAAGTTTCAAAACTCCAAAGACATTATTATTTAATTTATATTATGAGTAAAGTTAAAAATTTATTTTAATACTTATAAAATTAAATTTTTATCAATTTTAATTTTATTTTATGTATGAAAGAATTAAATTTTAAAAATTTTCAATTTTATATAAACTAAATTAATATAAATTTTTAATTAAAAATAAAATTAATAAAAATTTAACTTTACAAAAATTAAAATTAGATTTTAATATTAAAATAAATTACATTTATCTTTTAGAAATTTAATATAATTATTCTCTTACTGTACTGGATAAATTACATTCATTTCATTTGAAGTTTAATATAATTATACCTATATTTCTTTTATATTTTTATATATATAAAAAAATCTTCCTTTTTTTTTTACATTGAACTTAGATTTATCTCTCTTACCCTAAAAAATTATAAAATATACTTCTAAAAATATAAAAATTGCAAATATATATAATCAAGTTAAAATTTAAAGAACATAAATATAATTCACTCTTGCATTTATTATTTTGGGGTTTGAAAGAATATTATTGCATGTGCTTTAGATCCGGCGTGCTTTAATTTCTATGGTCCCACGAGTTAGGCACTTGATTTTGTATTATATATTCTTGTTCTTAATTATATGCTTTTTAACTTGACACGTGATGTAATATAAGTGTGAAACTAAATTAATTAAGAAAATTCAAGGTAGTTTGTAATGATTAACTTAAATGGTGACCCAAAAAATATTATGACTTTTCTAAACGCTTTATTATTGATAAATTCAATTGATGGCTTTTGTGAACGTGAGAAATGTAAAAACTCGTTGGAATTCTTTCGCCAGCGAAAAAGATGGAATTAATAATTTTATCGGGTATGTTTTTACGTACTATTTTTTAAATTAATACAATTCTTTGAATGGTAAGAACTTCTCACTGGTTATATATATATATATATATATATATATATATATATATATATATATTCAAATTTTAATAAAAATTAAATTCTTTTATAAACATATACTAGTTGTTAAGATATTTTATGTTAACATTATTTTTTTATTAGTTTGATGTGCAAAACATTTTCAATTGAAAAAATTTATTTTGATTGAAAATCTATTTTGATTCCTATAAGAATAAATTTTTATTAATTTTATTTTCATATCAATTTAATTGTTGCAAGATTAAAAATCCTTAAATTTTAATTTCTCTATACATATGATGAAATTATTAAATTATTATATAGAGATACTAAAATTTGAGAATTTTAATTTTATAAAAATTAAATTGATATATATTTTTAATCAGAAAAGAAATTAATAAAAAATTCAATCTTACATTGACTAAAATAAAATTTTAGTCTTAAAATAAATTACATTCATCTCTTAGAAATTTAATATAACTATTCTTTTACTCATCTGAATAAATTACGTTTATTTCATCTGAAGTTTTGAGTAATTATATTTATATTTCTTTTATGTTTGCAGTCGTAAAAAAATCTTCCCTTTTTTTACTCTGAACATAGATTTATCTTTCTTATTCTAAAAAATTATAAATATATATTTCTAAAATTATAAAGAATGCAAATATATATAATTAAATTAAAATTTAAAGAATATAAATGTAATTTACTTTTGTATTAATTATTTTTAGTATTCATCGAATATTATAGGATGTGCTTTAGATCCTGCGTGCTCCAATTTCTATGGTCCCACTAGTTAGGCCCTTGCTTTTGTATTGATGTAATGTAAGTGTGGAATCAAATTAATAAAGAAAATTCAACGTAGTTTGTAATGTTTAACTTTAAAGGCAACCAAAATACATTATGACTTTTCTAAAAGCTGAATTATATATTGACAAATTCGATTGATGGCTTTTGTGAACGGTGAGAAATGTAAAAACACGTTGGAATTCTTTCACCAGCGAAGAAGATGGAATTTTGTCGGATATGTTTTCCCATACTATTCTTTGAATTCTAAGAACTTCTCATTGATTATATAGTTTTACACAAGAACTTTTTGTGAGATCGTATATTTTTTTAAATTTTTAATAAAAATTAAAAAAATTATAAACATATGCTAGTTGCTAAAGATATTTTAACATACAAAAAAAGTTGTGTTTTAATTTTTCTTACTTGTTTGATGTGCAAGATATTTTCATATTTATTTTCTCTTATA
Organism: Sindora glabra; assembly: GCA_020226215.1. Lineage (NCBI taxonomy): Eukaryota > Viridiplantae > Streptophyta > Magnoliopsida > Fabales > Fabaceae > Sindora > Sindora glabra. Next base: position 45,892,708 of record CM035229.1, read on the forward strand.
TTTTGGATTTTTAAAGGTGTATATATACTTAATTGAATTAATTTTGCCTTCTTTTATAACTAGGTCATGGATTCAAATGAAATTATTGAATTATTCATTTAATGTTAGAATTTTGATACTTTTTTGAAATTTTTTTTATCATAGTTGAATTTCAGAGGTTTGATTAAGATAATTTTTTATAAATTGAATAAGTTAATAAGAAGCTCTACAAATTTCATGTTGAAACTAAGATCTGATTTGATTTGAATGTTTGAAGGTTCAAATTTAGTCAAGAAATTGATGTAATTTTGTTATCTCACTTAACTTAGTCATAATTTTTAAGCCATACTTGGAGCTCTAGAAATAATGGTCATTGGTGGTCATTGCCAAAGGGTAGTGGCTAATAATGAGTAGTAATGTACAGTAATTATTGATGGTAGACAATAGTCAAAAGTTGTTATTGGCAATAAATAGTCATTGGTAGTCATTGCCAAAGGGTGGCTAATAATGAGTAGTGATGTATAGTAATTATTGATGGTAAATAATAGCCAAAAGTTATTATTAGCAATGAATGGTGGCTAAAAGTAATTAATAATAGTTAATGATAGATGGTGACGAATAATGACAATAATAGTAGGTGGTGTTTAATGGCGAGATGATGTGAAATAAGGTATTAACATTGGTAAGGCTTGAATGGAAGAGGGAATAAAATAATTTATTTATATCATCAAAACACTCCCATGACATAACATGTAGGATAATTATGTGGCCCATAGGAATATTTTAAGGAAAAATTGAGTTTAAAACATATTTTGTGAATGTTCACATTCTCAAGAATATTTTTTCTAATATTTGAATTAAATGTGAGATTCTAACATTTTTTTAAATATTCTTAAAAATGGGAGAAAAATTTTATCAACCAAATGCTACCTAAAGCCAATATTAAGAAGACCCTAAAATATAACTCATTTTTTTAACGATAATTCTACCATACCAAGATTAAAAATTTGAATATCGATATTTAAAATACTTATTTCTTGTAATTGATGTTAGATTAAATTGCTGCTCAAACCTATGTTTAATAAATATGGATAGGAAAAAAGCTTAACTTATAAGTTTAATTACAATTTTGATCCTCCTATTATACATTTTAATCCCATATGGTCCCTCTAAAATTAAAAATTCTATTTTAATCCTTTTAATTGTTAGAATCGAACATTATTGGTCCACATCAGCATTTTCTATTAACTTCCAAATGGCAATGTTGACACGACCAATTGCATTCCCAATTGCCATTACATGGCATTGTTTTTTTTTTTTATAATGGATTGCCATATCATATGATAACTCCATTTTAGCATTTTTTAAATGAATTAAGGCTTATTTCTCTAGTTTTCTTGCTGCCCTTTATTTTCCTTGCTTCAAAGAAGGAAGCATTGTTGATAGGTGGGGAAAATGAAATGTCTAAAGCTTCTAGCTTGATAGGCAAGGAACGAAAGGTGTGAAGATGTGGTAAAAAGGTAGTTTAAAACTTCATGGACTATTGAAAATCTGCAACAAAAGTTTTTTGGCTATTATAAAGGAAGGTGTGGGTGTAACTTCTTTATTTTGTATGACGCAAAAATTTTCAAGTGTGAGAAAAAAGCGATTGATGGGCTAATAAGGAAAGTTGATTTGTTGAAATATAAGGAGAAAAATGTTATGGTTTGTTGTTGATTTTTCTTGTTTTATGGCCCTAATAATGGGGCTCATTTTACTAAAAACCATTGGGTGAAAGGTTAACTCTAGCAACTATTGTATTTTAGTTTAGGGATTTCCTAAATTTGAAGAATTTAGTAGTAATTTTAGGGTCTTCTAGGACAATAGGTTGAAAGCAGCCATTGGATAAGGCATTTCCACTAGATTTGTAATATTTTAGGGAATTTTAGAAATGGTATTATATTGCCTGTTGTATTGCTCTTTATATGAGCAAAAATAATGTATTATTATTGCTTAACGTGAATATGACAACTTACGTTTTGATGTAACCATTATTATTTCTATATCAATTGGGTTAATTTTGTTTTGGTGTGTAAAAAGAATTTGTTAGGTTGCTATATAAATATTATTATTACATATATAAACATGACGACCTAATCTATATTTGATTCCTATCATTAGTTAAATAATTTGCAAATTTCTTATAATATATACAAAGAAAACCGCTTCATGAAAGGTTCTTATTTGCTTAAACAACATTATTTAAGTGTGATCCCATACATCCAATGAAGCAATTTAGTAGAAAAAAGAAAGAGAAGAGGAAAGTACATGTTGACAAGTTTCATGGATCCCCATTCTTTAGAAATTGTATCATTAAGGTAGTTATGTGTGACATCATTAGACCAATGAAGATGATGGTTAAGTTAGTTGATAAAGAAAGTTATATACAAAGGTTTATTGTTGGTAAATGTGAGTGTAATGTAAATTGAAATTGGATTATACGTACAATTTATGAAAATGAGGCAATCTAGTTAGTTCCCAAGGAAGCATGCCCTGGAAGACCTTATTGCTTTAGAATTCCGTGCATTCATAAGACAAAATTAATGATTTAGTCCAAAAAAATAATATAAAAAAATGAAATGCACACCCAAATGAGTTTTGATATATTTCCTAACGATAAAAAAGTAGATTCTACATTTGTCTCTCTCAAAATTTTGTTTAATTACACACACACTCCTATATTTCTAGAAATATATACTACTTTTCTTTTTCTTTCTTCTTAAAGGCAGATTAATAAAAAAAAAAATTGGCTTAGGCAATTTCTTTACATGTCTAAAAAACTTCTTTTTTTAATTTAGAATGGAATGTGAAAGGGGAAGTGAGTGGTAAGAAGGCTAAGTAACTTTATTCTTTAATGTACATTCACCTCCCTTAATGTAGAAAAATAAAGCTTGTCAATGGATAGTTCTTGAAATAAAAAGGAATGGATATAATTAATGTAATCCTCATACACTTAAATACTCATAATATTACAATGGGGAATAACTTTTCTAAGATCTAATAGTAAATTCAAAGTTTAATGGTAACTCACTTAAATGTAAAGTAACTTATAATAAGTTTACTTTGGTATTATTTTGATAGAATTATGAATTTTATGAGACTTTTTTTTATAAAACTCGTAATATTTATATGAAGTTTGTAATTATTTCATAATGACATAAGTCATCCATTGTAGCTGTTCATATAAATTTTACAATTTCTTATAAGATCATGCAACATGAATAATGATAGTTGCATCACAAAAAATTTAGGAATTTTATTAAAAAAATGCAAGATTTTGTAAAAAAAGGTTATAAATTTTTATAAAAAAATTGTAAGATTGATAGAAAAAACTATAAACTTCATATCAATACTTTCTATTTTAAAAGACCACTGAAGAATGACTCGTAAGACAAATAACTTTCTAAAGATTGGATAATAAATGAAGAAAATAGTGTACAAAAAGATATCAAATAGACTTAAATCTATGGATCTCACAAATTATGACAAATTTTGATAACTTAAAATTGGGTTTCTTTTTTTCACAAATAATATAGGTTAATCTAAGTGGACCGAAGTTTGTATAAACTAAATAGATATAAACTAATCTATATGAATCAAAATTCACATAGATCAAACAGATACAAACTGATTCATAAATTTTAATGAATTTGAACCCTTTAAAATTTGATTATTTTTTCTTTCAATATATTTAATTCAATTTATCCATTTTACAATTCTAATGTACGTTAGTCAAGGAATTTAAATGCCATTGTGTATAATTAACTTAAATCTCACATAAAGAGAACTTATTTTTCTTGACAAAAATGGTCTAGCATTCTTTCTTCGGGCTTAAAGTTGTAAACATAAAAAATAAAAATAAAAATAAAAGAAGGAAGCCTAAAAGACACAGCCCAATAACACCAAATCTTTATATTGAAATTTTTCATAAAATGAGCTATTATTAATTATTAATTAATAATTTTTAATTTAATAAAATTAACTGATTAAAATTTAATCTAATTATGAGACATGCATAAAGTCTATTTTAAAATTATTATCTTAAAGATGTAGGCTTAGCATATCTAAATAAGTTAATATGATTTAACAGTTGTATAAATCAAAGGCCCAATAAACCTTTTATAGGGAAAATTATTAGAGTTTTATAAATAAGGATTATGGTGAGCTTTCCTCTTCACTTTTCATATATACTATTTCTACTCATTGAGAGCTATCACCAAGAAGAAGAACGAAAGGGAAGATCTAGTTGATAGAAATTCATTAGTTTATACTAAATTCAACTATGACTATAAATCTATCAAGTACATAAATACAAATTTGATATTTATAGTATTCTAATTATCATATATGAAATCTTAATAATTAAAACTTTTACATTTGATATTAGAGCCTACATGTATAAAATTAGAATTCAAGATAACTAATTACGTTTCGTATTATTTGGATTAAGGATTTATGATAAAATTGTATATGTATGATTCTTTAAATAAAATCATACAATTAGTTTACAATATTTATTCTATAACTCTTTATGAATCATCATGAGTTTTTTGTATTAAAAAAAGGATTTTTATATATCGATCTTCTCATTTGTAGCAATATGACAATGTCCTTTAGAATTTGATGAGCTCTATTAAGGATTATGCCTTTTTTTAATAATGCATGAATCATTTAATGAAACTGTAACATAGATATATATATTAATAATTTTGGTGATGAATGTTTTTAATTTAGAAATCATGATTGTTGAAACTAGAAATTCTGATCTATCACAATTTTTTTAAAGATAATTTTGTTATATTTTTCCTTTTAATTTCAAATAAAAATTTTGCTATTCTATTGCTATTTTTTTTGTTGGATCATAATTGAATGATTAGATTGTGGCATCTAAGGATGTTTTAAGGTTAGATTTGCTTAAATCCATGCTAAATGTCGTAAATAAGGAGCTTTATTTTTGCAACAATGGCGGATGAAAGTTTTGTTATTAACAGAAAGTCTTCTTCACAAGGAAGAAGCTTTGTGGACCATGAACTTAATATATATATATATATATATATATATATATATATATATAATATTAAACAAATAAAGGGCATGTGAATCCCCCTATAGATGTCAGTGGCCTTTAGATTATTATTTTTTTATTGATGGTACCATTCCTCACGAGGACTAAGACCTACATGACCAAGTAAATATAAGGTGGCTTATGCTACCGGCCAATAGGGGTCATATGTCCTTTTCATTTTATTTTTTTTTATTTTTAAGTTCTTCTTTTATTTCTTTTATATAGAAAATACTTGTTATATATATTATTTTTTAATTAAATAAAAACTAAAATTATAAAATTTTCTAGAGATATAGAGTGAAATGCTTGTAATTCATTGATAATATTCACTCTTCCTAAATTTTTTTAATTAAATTATTTTATTTTGAAGAATAAACATAGTTAGATATCATAATTATGTTAATCTTACATTTTTTCAAGACTTTGTTATGCAACATTATTTGAGGGCTCATTAAAATGTATTAAGTTCTGACATCACATCATGAGTGACTTATTGCATATATATGATTGAGTATGCAAATTGAGATGTTGAATAATTTATTTTCCCAAATTAAGAAAAATTTTCATTAGTAGTTATAAGTACTTAATTGCCAAAATAGCTTACTTATAGTGATTAGTGAAATATTTTCCTATTCAGAAGTCATAGGATAGTACTAGAATTATTTTATATAATCGCCAACCTAAAGAAGGCTATTATATAAGATAATTTTGGTATGGGGCATAAGGCATTATAATTAGAAATATATTAATTTAAAAAGTTTATCTATCCAAAATGGATGGATTTTTGAAAATTGAGTATTTTCATGTTAGCATTATGAAAAGAATACTTACTAGCATATCATATTCTCTACTTAAAAGGGAGAACACGATGATACACCTAGAATCTCCAATTATTGTAGCATATCAAGAATTGTTGCTATCTATATATTCTCTTTTAAATTATCCTTTAGTTAATTGTTACATTTTATCTTGAATAGTAATTTTTACTATAAATGGTAATCAAGCTACCATTGAGATTCTACAAGGATCCAGCTATAAAAGATGGAATGAAGACTTAAATTTGACCTTAGTCATAAGTGACATTGACATAACCTTATGCATTGATTAGCCTACAACATAACTACTCAAAGTACCACTAAACAAAAAGAATTGTTTGCCAAGTAGGATAAAGCGAATAATATTTGTCTACATTCCATTAAGAGATCTATCTTTGAGAATCTTTTAAGTGGGTTGGATGAGATTAAGAATGCTAAAGGACTTAATGATGCTATTAGTCAAATGTACCAAAAATCTAGCAATTCTAAGGCTAGGAACCTTATGAGCGAGGTAATGAGTATGAGGTATGATTTTATTAGAAATGTTAGAGATTTCATCATAAAAATGGTCCGTATCAAAAATAAATTAGCTTCGTATAAAATCACCCTACCTAACAAATTCATTATTTACCATACCATTAATTCTCTCCTTCATGAATTCACCTAAATTAAAATTGCTTATAATACCTTGAACAAAGTTTAAAGTACAATGATCTTATATCCAAATGTGTTTTTAAGGAGAAAAAGCTTAAAAGAGAGAAAAATAAGGGTGCCTTACTCATTATTAATTCCAAATCTAGCCATTAGAAAAATTTTAGCAAGCTTAAGAAGTTTAGGTCAAAAGCTCTTAATGAATTTTAGGGTAATAAAGACCAAAACAGTAGTTAGATAAAAAGGGTAAGTGGTCATAAAGCTGTCATTAAGAAAGATAGTAAATATTTTTTTTGCAAAAAGAAAGATTATAAGAAATTCGAGTGTTAGAAATACAAATTAGAGAAAAAGGATAAATAAGAAGGTAAACCATTAGCTTTCATTTGTTTTAAATCCTATTTTGTTGGTGCCCTATTAAACTTGTGATAGCTTGATAGTAGTGCAACTATTCACATTATTGTTACTTTGCAGGGGTTCAAAAGCAAACAGAAGTTAAATGAGAAAGAAGCTAAGCTTAAAGTTGGAAATAATGTTGAAATTGAAGTCAATTATATAGGAACAACAAGTTTAAATTGAGAGCCTAGTTTTGAACTTATTTTGAAAAATATTTTTTTATATAACTTCCTTTAAGAGAAATTTGATTTTAGTTTCTGTTTTGGATAAACATGATTATCATTTTATTATTAAAAATGAAAATTTTGATTTATCTTCAAATTCTAAAATTGTTAGTGAATTTAAGCTAATTAACAATTTATATAGATTATGCTTGACCTAAAATAATGAATACAATAGTATGAATGTTGAAAATATAGTGTCTAAAAGAACCTTAATTAGTGAAAAGTCTTTCTTATTATGATATAAAAGATTAGGTCTTATCTTAAATGAAAGAATTAATAAATTGATAAAAGATGGTTCTTTACCTTCTCTTAATTTTGAAAACTTGGACACATGTGTTGATTGTATAAGGGGAAAACTAACTAAGATTAGAAGCAAAAGGGCAACTTGAAGTTCTGACTTTTAAGAAATTATGCATATTAATATTAGCGAACCATTTGCTCCTATTCTATGTGGTAATAAATATTTTATTACCTTTATTGATGACTTTTTTTTGTTATAGCTATCTTTACCTGATTAAGGAGAAGTCTGATACTTTTAAAATTTTTAAAATGAAAGTAGAGAAATAATTAGGAAAAGTCATCAAAATTGTTAGGTCTAATTGGAATGGTGAATATTATGGCAAACATGGTACAACTGGATGACATATAGGACTATTTGTCAAATACTTATAAGAGAATGGGATAATTGCCTAATATATAATGCCTAGTAGTTCTAAACAAAATGGTGTGATTCAAAGGTGGAATTGCACTCTTAAGGATATAATAACGAGCATGATGAATGGAACTAATCTTTTTGAATCTCTTTAGGGTGAAGCCATGAAATGTATATTATATTTATTGAATAGAGTACCCAGTAAATTTGAACCAGAAACATTTTTTAAATTGTGGATTGGGAGGAAACCTAGCTGAACCACTTTCAAGTTTGGAGATGTCCTATAAAAGTTAGAATTTATAATCTTTTTGAAAAGAAAATTAAGCCTCAATCTACTCTTTGTTACTTCATAAGGTACCCAAACTATTCCAAAGGGTACAAATTCTATTATCTTAAATGTGGAGCCAAAATTATGGAGTCACAAGTGGTAAAATTTTTTAAATTAGATATTATAGATAGAATCGTCATAAAAGTTATCAATGATAATGAGCTCATAAGATATGTCACTTTCCTTTTGTTAAATCCATAAAGTCTTGTAGTACTAGTAAATATTGAAAAAGAAGATAATGTGTAACAGAATACAAATCCTTTCCCTCTTGATCATCCTCCTTATCCAATTCCTAATCCTACTGATGTAACTTAAGCTTAAGAGAATGAAGTTGAGGTGCCCTTGAAAAGATATGCCAAACAAAGAAAATCTACAATCTCTAATGATTACTTAGTTTTTCTTAGAGAAAATGACTATAATATTAGTCATGTTATTGATACTTTGACTTTCAAAGATGCAATAACTCGTCCACAGTCTGATATGTGGATAAATGTAATGAAAGATAAAATGAATTCTATGACTCTCAGTGGTGTTTGGGAGCTTGTTGAGCTTCTAGAAGCATATAAACCTACTTGTTGTAAATAGATGTACAAAACCATGAAAGATTCAAAGGGAAATGTTGAAAGGCTCGAAGTTAGATTAACGGTAAAAGGATTTACTCAAAAAGAAAGAATAGACTACAATAAAACCTTTTCACCAGTGTCATCTAAAGATTCTTTTAGAATTATCATGGCCTTGGTAGCACACTACAACTTAGAGTTTCATTAGATGGATGTGAAGATAGCTTTTTTGAATAAGGATCTAAAAGAAAAACTTTATATGGTATAACCAGAAGGTTTTCAAGAACTTAAAAAAAACACTTAGTGTATCAGCTTAAAAAGTTCATTTATAGGCTTAAACAAGCTTCCAAGCAATGATATTTTAAATTTGATAAAGTAATCACTTCTATGGCTTTTGAAGAAAATAAAGTTGATCAGTGTATGTACCTTAAGATTAGTGGGAGTAAGTACATTTTTCTTATCCTTTATATAGATGATATCCTATTAGCTAGTAATGATAATGGATTGTTGCATAAGACTAAACAATCGTTGTCCAAGACTTTTGACATGAAAGACCTTGGAAATGGTTCTTTTGTTCTTAGGATAGAGATTCATAAAGATCAATCTAGAGGTTTATTAGGACTTTCATAAAAATCTTATATTAATCGTGTACTTACTAGATTTAACATGCAAAAATATAAGGTTAGGAATATACCTATTATAAAAAGTGATAAACTCATTCTTAGTCAATGTCCCAAGAATGATTTGGAAAGAGAATCAATAAAAAATATACCTTATTCTAGTGTAATTAGGAGTCTTATGTATGTACAGGTAGGCACTAGGCCAACATTGCATTTATAGTTGGAGTTCTTGGCAGGTATCTTTCTAACCCTAATATGGATCATTAAGTTACTTTCAAGAAAAAGTTAAGATACTTACAAAAGATAAAAGATTACATGCTACTTTATCAAAAAGTTGATAATCTTGAGATTGTTGAATATATAGATTCTGACTTTGCTAGTTATCAAGATGATATGAAATCCACCTTAAGATACATTTTCATGTTAGCTGGAAAAGTTGTACCTTGGAAGAGTGTGAAATAAACACTCTTGGCTTCTTCCACCGTGTAGGATGAGTTTGTTGCATGTAATGGAGCAATTATGCAAGCTATTTGGCTAAAAAATCTTATTTCTAGTCTTTGCATTATTGATCCCATCTCTAATCTACTAATGATTTGTTGTGATAACAAATTTACTATGTTGTTTTCTAAAACCAACAAAACTACATATAGGTCTAAGCATTTGGAAATAAAGTATCTTCAGGTCATGGATTTTATAAAAAAAATGATAACATTATTATAGAGCATATCAATACAAGCAATATGATTGCTGATCCTTTAACTAAAGGACTAAGACCTATAATCTTTAGCAAACATGTTGAAAACATAGGTGTCTTAGGGGTCCTTTGATGTAATTAATTAATGGAAGCATATTTCCTATATTTGATATTCTCAAATTATAATTTGTTATGTTAAGCCTCCTTTTCTATGAGATATTTAATTTCATTGATGATTATCATAAAGTGGATATTCTATGTTATTATATACTTTTACTTATACATGTACTTATAGGTATTGAAATCTTATTTCTTAAGGTTGATATCTATCTTAAGTATGACTTTAACATCAAAAAAGTATGTTTCATAGAATGATACCATTGAATAATTTCAAGAATATAGATGAGACTTACATATAGCATATCAATTTCTCATCAAGTTTAAAGAAATCATGAAGGACTAATAATGAAAATAGCACGTTTGATCACTTTTGGTCCTATTTTCTTGCTATACAACCATACTAAGATCCATTGTCGATAAAGTGACTAACATTTGTAACCATAAATTGGTCCTATGTCAATAAGGGGAATAAAAGTTACAATGATTCAATGTTGTTAGCTATATTAGAAAGGATTAAGATGTTGTTTTAAAGAGCTAAATTATTTTTTTTTCTAATTGTGGCTACATAAAAATTTTTAATCAATCAATTTGCAGTCTTATTTTCAAAAATGTATTTTGTTAAAATTTATATAAAATTCAATTAATATTGCTTAAGTGAGAGAATATTTAAATTTTTTATAAAGTGAGCTACTATTAATTAGTAATTTTTAATTTAATAAAACTGATTAATTAAAATTTAGTTCAATTGTGAGATATGTATAAAACTCATTTTAAAATTATAATCTTAAAAATATAGAATTAGCACATCTACATAGGTTAGTATGATTTAGTAGTTGTATAAGTTAAAGACTTAGTAAACTTTTTATGAAAAGGATTATTAGGATTTTATAAATAAGAAATATGATTAGATTCCCTCTTCACTTTTCACATATACAGTTCTACCCATTGAGAGTCGCTACTAAGAAGAAAAATGAAGAAGAAGATCTAATTGATAGAAATTTATTGGTTTTTGCTAAATTCAACTATAACTGTAAATCTATTAAATACGTAAATATAAATTTTATATTTATATTGTTCTAATTATTATACGTGAAATCTTAATAATTAAAATTCTTACACTTTGACCACACCCAGTATAATAAAACGCCTACTGATAGAGTACCCTACCGCCATTATTCAATCGTTTTCAGGGGTCTCACAAATCCGCGTCAACATTCTAATTTTGAGGGAGGGGCACGAATCGGAAAGATAACATTTATTCAGACGGTGAAAATTTGTTAAAATGTTTGTGATTCACTATATGGTTATTTTACTTGGTAATTTACTAAAAAGATATTAGTAATATTATATATATTAATTCAAAATTTTATTTTAAACATAAATTAAAAATTATCATTAAATATATAATAAAATAAAGTTATACAATTAAATTTAATTAATGTAAAAAATTTTAAATTCTATTTCCATAGTCTTTTTTTATTGAAAAGAAACATATAAACCACATTTTAAATACATATACCTATCACCCATGTAATCAAAGTTTTGAAAGGTATAGATCTTAAGTTCAAGTGTCGCCATAAATATTTTTAAATTTTTTCTCTATCAGATCTCCCTTCTTAATATTTTTTTTAATAATTATTGTTTTAATAATATCTCAAAATTGATATAATAATTAAATTTAATATTAAATTTGAGATAAAAAAACATGCAACATTTTCCGTGCATAGCAGGAGTTACATAATATAAATATAAATAATATAAAACCAGCAACCGCAAGTTGGCAACAAAACCACCATGTGGAGTTGACAACCCCTCCTTGGTTTTGTCCACGCATTCCAGCAATCTACGCATTTTATTCTGTCCATATCTATCAATTCTCAACTTAATATAATTCATTACTGATTAGTTTTATCATTTGCTGGAGAAAATGGTAGATAGAATTTAATGAGTTTGAATTTACGCGTCTTCCAATTGTTTTTTACAACTACTCATTAGAAATAGAAATAACTTAATTTTAAATTTTTTTAAAAAATAATCTTCGCTTCAAAAATTTTCAATCAAGATATTAATTATCACTAATTAAGCGTCTAAATAAGATAGATGGGATTTAAACTTGCTCTTTCAAAATTATCACTAATTGCAATTTGTAGTTGGAAAAAAAAAATTTTTGGCATCCACTTTAGATATTTTATTACCATTTAGCAGAATTGAAATACAAAAATTTTATATGCCGCGAATTTAAAAGAATTGGAAGATTTTTTTATTTACCCCTCCCTTAAAATATTAATAACATAACTAAAATAAAAAAGAATCCAATTTACAATAAAATGCCATAAGAAATTATGAATGTATTTGAATATATTTTTATTTTAATTATTTTTAAAAAAAATTTAATTAAATAAAAACAAAGAACAAAAAGGAATTGAAGTTATAAATAAAAAATATTTTATTTAATTATAAAATTAATATTAAAAATAATAAAATAAATTAAAAATATTTAAAAATTATTTTTTATATATTTAAAAATAAATTTCCAAACTATTTTTATTTAAAAAAATGGCCTATAAAAACAATAAACAGACGCTACCGTATGAGTTTCGACAACAGCTCGTGAATGACCCTTTTTATATGCTGTCAATATAAAAATAACAGGTCGTGGATAACCATTTTTCTATGCTGTCAATATAAAACCACATGTTATCACAAACATATACAAAATGTTTGACAATATACAATAAAAACTTGGATCTTTGCCTACATTTATTTATTTTCAAAAATATTATATGCATTGAATATAAAATTTAAAATTAAATTTAAAATTTTTTATTTATTAATTTAAATTTTATAAATTTATTTTATTATTATATATTTTTATTAATAATTTATAATTTATATTTTAAGTTTAATTTTAAATTTTATTTTTAACATATACAATATATATATATATATATATATATATATATATATATATTATAGACTATTAGATTACTTGTCAATCGTGATTGTGGTTGGATGGAATATTTCATGAGTTCTTTCGAAGGTGAACTACGACAATTATAAGCGATGGGAACAAATTTCAAACTGCATTAAAGGTGACTTGGAAGTTGGTGATGAGAATATTAAAGAGAAAGAGAGAATGAAGGTGGGTCCGTTGGGAATTAGAGATGGAGGAGAAGACAACAGGCGCAGCGACAAAGTCTACCGTTCAAGTTGGCGACGGAACTTGATGTTTGTACTGGTTTACATAGACAAGACTGCAACTTAAAAAGGATTTTTTGATTTTGATTCTCAATCTGTTAATTAAAAAAATACTTTTTTTGCTTAATTTAGGAAAAGACAAAAAAATATAGATTTGAAAAGAGTGATTTCATTGTTAAGTTTCTAAATTAATTTATTTACTTTTACTGATTTTTTCTTTTGTAGTTCTAAAATTTATTTTCTTACTGTAATAAAAAATTGTTCTGAGAAAAACAATAATGAACAAAAACAAGATCTGCGAATTAATGCTTATATATAACAGTTTTTTAAATTAATAATAATACAAATAATAAATCACTTACACATTATGTTTTAGATTAGAATTTAAAATACATATAAAAGAAGTCTCAAAGGTAAGATTGACTATCATTTTACTGCAGAAGATATATGTCGGTGGGCAACGCTGGTACATTAAAAAATGGTACGGAGAGTATAGTCAATTGACTCCTCAATTTTTACCTTTTTTTTAATTAAGAGATAACAAATTATTTAATATACCTGGAAGTAAAATACTTCAACACATGAAGAGGTAAAAAAAAAGTCTTAAAGATAATATTATGTCTCATTGTATTATTAAAAGTTTTATTTATGTTAAAAAATAATCTTTTCAAATATACAGACATTATATAATTAAATTAATTAAAATATTATAAAGAATACAAATAATATAATGTGAACAATTCCAAATATTAAGAAAAAAATTAAGGATGAAAAAAATTCACAATATTATTAAAAAAATTATAGAATAATATACATATAAATTATCAACCATAATTTCATAATTTTTTAATCATTATTTCTATATTTTTCTCTGACTTTTATCAAAATTCTCATGTAATTCTCATAAACATTCACATCACATTTTTGAAATTTCAACTTCTTAGTCGATACAAATATTTATAATCTAAAAATATTTATTTAATCAAATTTTAATTCAAAAATTTAATTTGAGTAAAAAGATAATTTACAATCATATATTAATAATAAATAAAATCTGAATTAAACACAACAACTTACAAATACAAACAACCTTAATTTTTTTCCCTATGAAATTATTTGAGATAGTGTTGTGACTCGGCCACTTTGTATATTTAAGATTATTATAAGGCGTCATTAGACATGAGTTAATGGTAACATTTTTAGTATAATTTATAAAAAGATTATAAATTCGAATTAATCAAATAACCGTTGCATTAAAATATATAATTAACATTGTTTTTGTTTCCTGAGGACATATCCGGCGTAATGTTATGGCTTTACCCAATTTTAATAGTATGTGTATGTGTGCAAATGGTTTTATTTTAAAGTGACAACATTTAAATTTTAGTGTAAGCTGCAATATAAATATATATATATATGTGTATGTATAATTACATGAAACTATAATGCGTATGTCGATCGGTATCTATGTGTAAGCTTTATTTTATTTGAATTTTCTCATATATTATTCAACTGTGCAACTCTGCCTAGTTGAATAAATTCAAATATTTTATTTTAATGGTTCACTTATATAATTGATGTACTATAATTTTTTCTAAAATTAATTTATCTGGATGTTTCTCGAAAAATCAATTACAATAGGCCTTATGCGGAGACGAGACCGGTGACTGTAAAGTAAGTTCAAAGTGAACACTACACATTGGTCAACGGTGAGGACGGCGTCATGCAGTTGGCCTCTTATTCTGGTCGACTCTGCTGCAGAGTGGCGCCAACGTTTACCTCAAGTATCGCTTGATCTTTTTTTAAGATTTTATATTTTAAATTTGAATGTAAATTTAATTTTTAAAGTAACAAATAAATAAAAATAATTTTTTTAAAATCACAGTTAAAATGAAATAGAAAGAATATATGTGTGTGTCGTCCCGCTGTTATGATAATCCAAAACGTACTATTAGAAAAGAATAGAATTACATTTGGTCTTCTAAAATTACTTTTCCCACGCATTCTAACTTATACATATTACTTCTCCCGCGCATATTTGTAGATATATATAAGAAAAGTATGAATAAGAAGTGGAATAGAAAAGTAAAAATAGCATTAATAACATTCCAAATTTAGAAGAGTGGCCATTTAATTAGCAGAATTTTTTTTTGGTAAGTTTTTAATTGGCAGAATTAACTTTAATCTCAGACTTAAAATTAGGGATGGAACTACCTTATAACCCCTAGGCCATCAGGATTTACCATACATTTATATATTTGTTGCATATTTTTCCCTACTAAATTTTGATGTTAGCCCCTCACTTAAAATTTTAAATTAAAAATTTTCTCTTGAATTGATAAAGTGTTTATTTATATTATTTTTTTATACTCATTTCTGTTTTAAAAAATTATCACATTGAATTACAAGTAAAATTTTTTTTTACATCTATTAATTTATAAAAATAATTTTAAAATAACATGTATTTATAATATATCACTGACAAGAAAAATTATAATTAAAAATTTTACTATATGTAGATTTTAAATTGAATAAATTTAAAATATTATCCCTTTTATATATTATATATTATATATGTACCTCAAATTATCTTTGTTCTCATTTTCTTGAATTATATGTATTTATACTTTACAATTTTATGTAAAGTACTTCAAATTTTCATTGATATATTTACCATAATTTATCATTCTTATATTTTTTTAGATTTTTTTAGTAAAAATTTTTAACAATACCTATTTTTATGGCAAAATAATTATAATTCATTTTAAATCTATAAGTTTTAGTTTAATTTTTATATATCTTATCATTTAAACTAATTTTATTAGTACACAATAACTATCTAATTTAAAATATTTAATTTATGAGCACTTAAAAAATTAAAATAAAATTAAAAATTGTTGTAATTAATTAGTTCTAATTTGTTTAAAACTTTTCTATAATGATAAAAGTAGTAAAATTACTAAACATACAAATGTAATAATTAGAAAAAAATCTTAAATATAATAAAAGATATAAAATATTTAAACAACATCAAATATTATTTAAACAAAAGACTTCTAATTATTTAATAATATTTTTCATTAACAATTTATGTTTATAAAATCTTGCCCCAGGAAAAAAATCCTTGGTTCCCCCACCTTATTACATGATTGAACATTTCTCTATCATGTTACGCAGTTAGCAAACATTATACTAATATTCTGATAACTGACCTCCCACATTTATATATTATATATTATCAGAAATATTTTTTATTTTTTATAAAAAATATTATTTCCATAATTTAACATGTATTAATTTATTATTTTTTTCTCTATTTATCATCAAATATTAAATTAATTTTTAATAAAAAATTAAATTTGAATTACTTTTTATCTATCATTAGAATTTATAAATATCAAATTATTCTAATCTCATAAAAAAAAACTCTTCAAATTACATTTATATTTATTTTTTTCCTTTTACACCTTACTATTTTCTTTTCTAATATAAAAACTTTTATCTTTTCTCTTATAGAATCTTACCATTTTTTACTTTTTGTAAATGTTCAGTAATACTTCTATTATGAAATTTTTTTACAATTTATTTTTCTTTTTATTTATACTATTGTTGTTTCAATTTGATTATCCATTTTTTATTATGAATATTTTATGTCATTAAATTTCTATTTCTTTAAAGATTTATAACTTAATCCATTTTCATTAGTTTGCTAGTTTTTTATGCATAAAATTATAAAAATATATATTATTAGATAAATTCTTTAATTATTTCATACATCCTTTAACAAGAAAAAATAATTACACTATTTGAAGAAAATTATAAGAGGAGCAGAACTATTATGTAATGTTATTTCTAAATTTTTTTATAAATTTACAAATAAATTTAATAATATTTTTTATTTTAAAATTTAAAAATTATTTTATCTCTATATTTATCTTATTTTATTTTATTTTTTTATTTTTTTATCTTCATTTAATTTAAATAAAAAATTTATCCTTATTTTCAACACATTTTAAATCTAATTTAAAATTTATAAACTTTTATCCATAGTGCACTTTTTCTTTGTATGTATTTGATAAACTCTCCATTTACTCACGTATAAAAATAAACAATTCCAATTTAACCATCAAAAAATATTTAAATTTGATATCAAGTTTATTTTTGTCAACACCATCTTCTCATTAAGAAAATTTGAGTTTGGTATCCAACAATATTTTTCACTAAATAATATAATGATTTATCTTTATTTGATAGGTTCTCATTATAGAAATTGTAAATTTATTTTTTTATTTCATAATATAATTAATTACAATTTTTATAACATTGTTTTCTAAATATTTATGTTGTTTTTCTATTCTTATTTTCTCATACATGTTTTAATTCTTAAACTTTAATCAAACTATTTTATATTTAGGATTACATCAAATTTTTTTAATTTCACAATTATTATTTTTTATAAATTTGTGTTTTCATAAGCATAATTAGTCATGATTTTTAAGAAAGCAACAATCCATAATATTATCATGTATATATATATATATATATATATATATATATATATATATATATATATATATATATATATATATATATATTTTCAAATTTTGGAAAGAGTTTTTTTTTAATTTATATTATAATGCAACTTTTAGAAAACACTTAAATCTAAGTCCTTTATTGGTATTATCCTACCAAAAGTTATTCCATTATTATTTTAAAAGTTTATTTTACAATACACTAATATGATACATGAAAATTTTATATAAAAAAAAATTATTTTTATCATAAATTATATTATTAAATATTAATAATAATAATAATAATATTTATCTTAAAAATTAATATTTAATTAATGCGATATTTGAATTTAAAATCAATCTTCTTGATAAAATAAATTTAAAATTAATTATCTACTTGAATGTTAAATTAAATAAGTGGGGAGATAATTTTATTATTTCCTTAAAATTTTCTCAATTTTAGTTGTATCAAACACTTCTCTTTTAACTATCTTTTTCTATAAATATTTTATTCTTTCCACTATTTTTCTAGAATTTTTTTTAAACTTTCCTAATTCGCTTCTCCCATTTTACCTTAGTTTTTTTTCCTTTTTCTCTTTCATAGATTTTCTTTAGAGGTTCTATGATTGTCACTATTTATAAAATACTTATACTTCAAAAAAAAATTTATTAATTGAAATTTTTATCTACTTACATACTTAAGATCTAGGATTGTAGAAATGTAAATGAATTTTTTTTTAAAGATTGCAGCATATATTGAGAATAATTTGGAGTAGTTTAGCTCTGATTTAACTTATGAGTATTCAAAAATAAGAAAAAATTTTAAATTTATATTATATAATCTAATGTATATGAAAGAATTTATAAATTTAATCTTTTATTATATTACAATATCAATTTAAATTATTTAATGATATTTATGTAATAAAATTATAATATTTTATTTTAAAAGATATTTTTTTAGAATTGTGGTTGCATATTCAATTTTTTATAATCTTCTTTATAAATAATTAATATAATTATAATTTTATATTATTAAAATAAATATTTATCCGCACGTTACATGGTTGACTAATTAGTTCAAAATATGCGGAGTATATATTTAAAAAATAATGCTTTATTAACTACAGCTAGAAATAGAATTAGATTAATCAATTGGATTGATCTGCATTTTTCTACCAAACACAATTATACTTTCCCAGTGTAATTTATATACTGACTATCAAATAATAATAATAATAATAATAATATTTGGAATGAAAGTGAAATTTAAAATTAAATTCTAAATATAAATTAAAAAGTATCAATTAAATATAAAATAATAAAATTAATCTGTAAAAATTCAATGTAACTGAGATAAAAAAAATACAGAATTGGATTTTAAATTTCACTTTAACATATATTATATTTTTAAAATAAGATATTTGTTTATTATTATTAATGTAAAACTTTATTACCATACTTTTCTCCTCTTACTTTGCCATAAAGCAGCATTCACCGTGGATGTATGTACATGAATATGTATGCACGAAATTAGTTTCGATGTGTTAATTATTTGTGTTCTCCTTAGCTTGGTTTCTCCCACTATAATTTCTCACACTGTCCAAGAAAGTGAGAGATACTTCCGCGTTGTTACCCAAACTTTACAAAATCAATTTAAAAATAAGGAATTAGGGATAAAACCCTAACTTGTTAAGCAATATTATTTTTAACTAAAATAATAAATCAAAATTTTCATAGATAAATTCAAACAAACCATTATATATAATCTAGTGATAAAAAATATGAATAGATTATTAAATGCGTTAAATTCAAATCTTCTTATTATTAATAAAAAAATTAATATTTCCAAATCAAAGCAAAAATGTTAAAATAATTCAAAGATTAATTCAGGGGCGTTGGTCACGACAAGATATGCCAAGTTGAAAAGTAGGCAAAAGGATAAGGAGGAATAGACGTGAATTCGTTCATGTGTACTCCCATTGGAAGTCCTTCTCCTTAGCCTAGCCAGCAGGCCCTGCACGAAACATGGCTTTCGTTCTCCACTATCCATCTCTTATTGAGCTAATAATCTTTGTGGGGAAACTTGTCTCTACATTCATTCATTCATATCCCCTGTTTATAATCAATTCAATCAAATCGAAATGATAAGAAGTTTCAAACCCGCAGAGAGATTATTATTTAATTTATATCAGGAGTAAGATTAAAAATCCATTTTAATGTTTGTAAAATTAAATTTTTATTAATTTTATTTTTGATAAAAATTTATATTAATGTAATTTTTATGAAATTAAAAACTCTCAAATAATATTTAACTCATGAAATCTTATATTTTCAAGAATATGCCCTTTTCCTTGAATATAATTCCTGAAATTATAATTTATTGTTGGAATGTAATATTTTTATATTTGATACAATATAAATATTTTTGAGAATAATTTCTTAAGTTCTTAGATGATTTATATTTCTATATTTAGCTCACACTTTATAATCTTTAAAATCTTATTAATTTTCAAAAATATCCTTGTCAATTTTTTATCATAAATTATAATACATTGTAATTTTAATTAAAAATATGTAAATGAATACTTTTTAACACCCAATATAAAAATTATAATTGCATGGACTATATATTTAAAATTATATTTTTAATTTTTGCATCATAAAAATTATAAAAATTAATTATAAATATTTTTTTCATTATAAAAGCATGAATTATGCATTTAAAATTTTATTTTTTAATTTTTAAATCATTATAAATTATAAAAGTTGATGATAAATACTTTTTCGTTACAATTGCATGAGCTACACATCTAAAATTTTATTTTTTTTAAATTTTAAATTATTATAATATTGATTTTCATGTAATAAAAATTGAAATGAAATAGAGGAAGAACAAGTAAAGAATGATAATATTTATGATTACATAATAAAAATTGAAATGAAATAAGTTAGGGCTAAAAAAATTGAGGTTAGTTTGGTTTTTTTTTATTTTAATATTAACATTCTCATATCATGGGAATCTAAATTACCTACCTCTCTTTATGAAAATATTTTAAGATAAAAGTTAGGGTAAAAATATTTTAGAGAATGTTATTCTCAGATAATTTTTTTTTAAACTTTGAACCAAATATAAGGATGCAACATTTCTATAAAATATTCTCGTGATAAATATTTTGTGAACCAAACATCTTCTTAAATTTTAGTTCTTTTGTCCATAAAATGGAATTATTGAATCACTATATAAAGGGATTAAAATTTTGAAGTTTTTAATTTTACAAGAACCAAATTAATATAAATTTTTAATGAAGGATAAAATTAATAAAAATTCAATATAATATAAACTAAAGTAAGAATTTAATCTTAAAATAAATTACATTCATCTCTTAGAAATTTAATATAATTATTCTTTTACTCTACTAAATAAATTACATTCATTTTATGCGGGGTTTAGTATAATTATACTTATATTTCTTTCAAATTTGCAAATATAGAAAAATCTTCCTTTTTTTTTTACTTTAAACATAAATTTATCACTCTTACTCTAAAAAATTATAAATATATACTTCTAAAAATATAAAAAATGTAAATATATATAATTAAATTAAAATTAAAAGAACATAAATGTAATTTACTCTTGTATTAATTATTTTTGGGTTTGAAAGAATATTATTGTATGTGCTTTAGATCCTGCATGCTTTAATTTCTACGGACCCACTAGTTATGCCCTTGCTTTTGTAGTATATATTCTTATTCTTAATGATATGCTTTTTAACTTATCACGTGATGTAATGCAAGTGTGAAACCAAGTTAATTATGAAAATTTAAGGTACTTTGCGATGATTAACTTAAAAGGTGACCAAAAAACTTTATGAGTTTTCTAAAAGCTTTGTTATTGACAAATTAGATCGATGGCTTTTGTGAACCGTGAGAAATGGAAAAGCTCGTTGGAATTCTTTCACTAGCGAAGAAGATGGAATTATTTTGTTGGTATGTTTTCACACACTATTCTTTGTATTCTAAGAACTTCCCATTGGTTATATAGTTTTGCACGAGCACTTTTAGTGAGATTATATATATATATATATATATTTGCAATTTTTAATAAAAATTAAAAAAATTATAAACATATACTAGTTGTTAAAGATATTTTAACATACAAGAAAAAGTCTTATGTTTTAGGCTTTTTTACTTGTTTGATATGTAAAATATTTTTATATTTATTTTCTTTTATATTCTGATTTTTAGAGGGTATATATATACTTAATTGAATTTTTTTTGGTTTTATAATTATGTCATGGATTGGAATAAAATTATTGAGTCATTCATTTAATATTGGAATTTTAATACTTTTTCAAACTTTTTTACCATAAGTTAAGTTCTAAAGGTCCAATTGGAATGAATTTTTATACATTTGAAAAGTTGATAAGAAACTCTACATATTTCATGTTGAAAGTAAGATTTGACTCAAATGTTTAAAGGTTCGAATTTGGTCTAGAAATTGATGCAATTTTGTTATCTCACTTGACTTGGTCATAATTGTTAGACTATACTGGAAGCTCTCAAGATAGTGGTCATTAGTGGTTATTGCCAAAGGGTAGTAGGTAAAAATTGATGATAATGGACAATGGTTATTAGTAATAGATAATAACCAAAAGTTGTCATTAGCAATGAATGATGGTCTAAGGCAATAGATGGTGATCGATAATAGATGATGGTAAATAGTGGCATTGACACTAGGTGGTAATTAATGGTAGTATGTGATGGTAAAATAATATATTAATATTAGCAAGACTTGAATGAAAGGAAGGACAAAATAGCTTATTTATATTATTAATATACTTCTATGATATAAAAATGTGAGATACCTATTTCCCCTATAGATTTATTTTAAGAAAAAATTGAGTTAAAAATATATCTTATGAATATTCGCATTCTCAAAAATATTTTTCTAACATTTAAACTAAATATGAATTTCTAACTTTTTTAAAAATATTCTTTAAAATGTGAGAAAAAATTCTACCAACCAAATGCTACTTAAAAACAAAATTAACAAGACCCTAAAATACAACCGCATTTTTTCAAGGACAATTCTAACATACCAAAATTAAAAGTTTCGGTATCAATACTTAAAATACTTATTTCTTGTAATCAATGTTGGATTAAATTGCTACTTAGATCTACGGTTAACAAATATGGATAGGAAAAGAGGTTAATTTGTAGGTTCAATTACAATTTTGGTCTTCTCATTATATACTTTGATTGCATTTAGTCCCCCTAAAATTAAAAATTCTATTTGAATCCCCTTAATTGTTAAAATTGAACATTATTGGTCTATGTTAGCATTTTCTGTCAACTTTCAAATGGCAATGTTGATGTGGCCGATGGCATTCCCAATTAACATTACGTGACATTTTTTTATTTTTTTGTCAATGGATTGCCATATCCAATGAGTGCTCCATTTTGATGTTTGTTTTATGAAAAGCTCGTTTCTTTGGTTTTTTGCTATCTTTATTTTTCTTGCATAAAAAAATGAGGCAATGTTAATGGGTGGGGAAAATGAAATGTCTGAAGCTTCTAACTTGAGGAGCAAGGATCGAAAAGGAATGCAAATGTGGTGAAGAGGTAGTTTTGAAAACTTTATGAAATGTTAAAAATTTAGATAAATATTTTTTTGCTACTAGAAAAGAAGGTGCAAATGTAACTTCTTTACTTGGTATAATACAAAGATTTTCAAACATGAGAAAAATATGATCAATAGGTTATCATGGAAAGTTATTTGTTTGGAAAGAAGGAAAGAATTTTATAGTTTACTATTTGTTTTTCTTGTTTTATATAGGAGTGTTTTAAGGCCTGCAGGTTTTTAACAAATTAGGCTTGTCAAAAATATGTCTACAAAAAAGTGGGCCTAAATGAGATTAATTTATGCAAACTAGATTAGTGTAGGCCACCAGCCAGCTCACAAGGCAATTGTTTTTTTAAGGCAAAATAAGTAAGGTTTATAGGCTTTTAATGTGGATTGAATTGACTAAACTAGACATACTTAAAATGTAGGCTTTAATGGACCAAACCTAAATAAGCCCAACTCATATGGACTTTGGCTTGATCCAATTTGTATGACTCATTAAGCACCTGTAATTTTATGACCATAATGATAGGGTTCATTTTGCTAAAAGCCATTAGGTACAAGGTTGGCTCTAACAACTATAGTATTTTAGTTTAGGAATTTCTCAAATGTGAAGAATTTAAAAGTAATAGTTTAGGATATTTTGGTATAGTAAGTTAAAGGTAGCCATTAGATTGGGCATCTACACTAGATTTGTAATATTTTAGGAAATTTTTAAAGTGGGATTATATTGCTTGTTGTATTGCTCTTTATATGAGCAAAAACAATGTATTATTATGGCTTAACATGAATATGACAACCTACATTTTGATGTAATCATTATTATTTCTATATAAACATGACAACCTACACTTATATTTGTTGGTGTACATTTAGTGTTCTAAAAATGTTCTTATATATATATATATGATAACAAGTGCATGTGGTATAATTATTCATTATTTTATATCATACTATTATATTTGATTATTCTATCCTATCATATACTATCACGTCTTCCAAACACATCATCATTTGCCATTAGCTTATGCGTTAGTAAAAGGGAAAAAATAGAATTTTTTCTTCATTTAGTTTATTTATTTTTTAAGTATTATTATTTAAAATTTTGAGTACAAAAAGGGAAAAAAGAGTTTTGCTGATTAAAAAAAGAGAGAGAAAAGAATTTAAAAAAAAACATGAAGATGAATTGAGTTCAACAAGGTTTTTAAACTTGAATCGAATCGATTGGCTCAAGCAGGAACCAAATCTAAATTCAATTTGAATAATTTCTAAAGCCTAAATAAAAGGTTGAACTGGTTTAAACCAGTCCAACCCATTATTAATAAATAAACCTGCTAAATCGAAGTCACCCAGTTCAAGTGGATGAATTAGACAACCTTCAATGAAAAATATAGTAAAGGGGCCTCGAACTCACAACCCCAATGTTAATATACCATCTTTTATCTAACGCTAGTTTATCCTTCATTTTGTAATTAGCTTTCATTATATATAAATCATATTATTTTCTATTTTTCAAATTTAACTTTCATCTGAATTTTCTTGTACATAATTTACATTAAATATTTATATTTTATGCTATATATAATTAAATCATTTTTAATTAGTAAAATTTAATTTGAAATTTTCATTAGATTCAAAATAAAGTATAACTTTAATATTATAAAATAATATTAAATTCATGTTAGATGATTGTAATTATAATAAAATTAGTATTTATTTTGTGGTGTTTCAAAAATATACATGTATTAGTGAAGTGCATTTAATTTTTTTATATGTATATACGTAATATATAATATAAATTCTATACATTAAAATATGATATATGTGCCTCTCTCTCTCTCTCTCTCTCTCTCTCTATATATATATATATATATATAAAAGAACCAATTCAATCATTTGATTTAATTGGTTTAGTTAAACCAATATGATATTGACTCGCTTATTTTCCTAAGTTAATGATCAAATTAGGTTTTAAAACGCGTCTTTCCACTTGATTAATCATTGGTAGTTTAATCAAAGATGAAGACTATTCTTTTTTGGGTTTTATTCCCTATTTTCTCGTAAGAATTGTGTGATCTTTTGAAAAATTAAGGGATACAGATTTTTTTTTGTAAAGTTTACAACTTTTGTCAAAAAAAGGTATAAGTATTTAAAGTACGACATTGTAGCTTTTTCATGAAATATTATAATATAATAATATTTTGGGATTAAAAAATTTTGTAATTACAAAATTTTATAGAAAACTCGGAAAAAATTGTATATATCATAAAAGTATTCATTTTTTAAACAAGTACCAAGCGAATCTTGAGATAGAATCTTAATTGTCATAAACTTTTCTAATGCCACATAATAACTGTGTAATTATTGTGTTTAATTGAATTTATTTGCTTTTATTGATTTATTTTATAGTGCTAAAATTTATTTTCGTGCTTTAATCAAATTTTATTTAGAGGAAAATAATAACGAACAAAAACAAGTTCAAACATGCGGATTGATGTTGATATTCTGGGACGAGACCTAGTTATATCTTAAGGGCGTTTTGCTCCAAATTGGAAAAAAATTTAAAATTTCTCTTCGTTTTTAATTTTTTTTTTAAATTCACATAAAAATTGAAATACTTTCGTTAAAATTCTTAGTAAAAATCTGAATCTTTTAGAAAATTTCTTTGAGTTGCTCCCAGATATTTGTTTAAAACTAATGAACTAGAAAGATATATCAAATGACATTAATTTGAACCTTCGTCTTGATGACAAACCCCCCCCCCCCCCCCACTCTTATCATCAATATCACAATTTACACATGTTGTGCTCTTTTATACTAAATGATATCAACATTCCGAACGGACATCCTACAAGGGATTTAGCATGAGACTTAAGGCCTTGCCCACATTGGGCCAGTTAGAGTCCATCTCAAATGATTAGGTCTGATCAAACAAAATGGACCAATCTGATCAAACATACCGCTACTAGAAAGTTCCAATTCTCACGAGCAGGTTACATCCGCTCGGACATAAAATCACACCATTGAAATCAAGTAACTACTGGGACACGTGGCTCTTGATTAATGCTTGGAAATCACACCAAAAAAAAAAAATGGTCTTCTTATGATCTATGCCATTGGAACCCACAACCACACCGGTGTGTGTGAAAGGCCCAACCTATAAATAGAGAAAACCTTCATTTATAACCAAGATGCATTAATACTATCTACTTAGATAATATCATTTTGATACTTGTCTGTTACCAAAAAATTAATGTCTTCTCCTATGTTCACATATCACATATGGATTGATAAATTTTTCATAATTAATCCTTATGACATGCATTCGTTTTTATGGTAAAAGACTATGATTCAATTAAAAATTACAATGATTTATTAGATCATGTCTTTTCTAGTCATACTAACTAAAGATACAATCATTTAAGAACTATCTCAGCTCTAGAATGTTACATCATATATGATCAATACACATAAGCCAATTAGCTTTAATTTTAATTTGTTCAAGCCATTAAAAATGATCTAATGAGAAAGCTTTTGAATGATGTGATAAATATCTTAAGTGATAACTGTTGGAGCGATTTTAAAAAATAACACTTTTGAAAAAATTCTATTTGGAAAGAAACTTTTAAAATTTTTATTAATTTTAAATAAAACATCACCTAGTTTTCTAAAACAATACAATGGAATGATAAATATCTTAAGCTACAACTATTGGAGCCATTTTAAAAAATAACTCTTTTGAAAAGATTCTATTTGGAAAGCAACTCTTAAAAATTTTATTAATTTTAAATAAGATGCCACCTAATTTTTCTAAAACAATACAATGAAAAAATGGCAAGATTTATGTCTGTATATACACATATATAAGTTGTATATACACATATATAAGTTGCTTGAAGGTTATCTTATAATAGAGTTTGATGATGCTAATATAAGTCTCTTAAACTAGTGTCTACAAGATTTTCTAAACTATTTTTAAAAATGATCACATAAAGTGTGAGTCCTTGATTAGTAAATAGGAAATCACAAAACAAAATGAGAACCGTAATAAAATTGAACTCAAAGCACCAAGAACAATTGAAAATAATTGTTCACTTAGCTTTTCAATTTTCCTCTCTCTCTTAAAACTAACAGAGATTCAATAGGTCAAAAACTTTCTCTATAAAAACAAGAGCCCAATTAGCTTCTACATGAGAAATTCTAGGGATTAGGATAAAAATGTTTCCTAAAGTTTTATCTTAATGGGTTACATGCCCTTCCCTCTTTTTTGCACAGATTAGCCAATTTCAACCAATCTAATATTTCCTCTCTTTTTTTTTTTGAAAATTTCTTTTTCTTATCCTAAAGTTGATAGTTTTCAAATTTCAAATATTGTTTAATTAGATATTTCTTATTTAAAAATATATCTTTAATTAATATTTGAAATACATTTGATTTATTTAAATTTCATTTATTGGATATTTTAGATTTCAGATTTGAAATATATCTCCAATAAATATTTAAAATCAAGTATTATCTTTGTCAAATTCTTGATATAATTTTATTTAATTGATTAAATAATCCAAATCATATCTTTGACTTTAAATAGTCGTTGGGAAAAATATTCTAGAAGTTGATATTTCTAAAAACTGATTCCCACTGTTTAATCAATTAAGCCACATGCCTACACCTAGTAACTAGGTTTGTGTGTGGTCCAAATTACTATCCAACAATTTTTGAATTTATGACTAATCCAATAGTAGTATGATTAGGACCTTGAGCTAATTTAAGGATCTTATGAGCACATATATGATTGACTCTTAAATAAGTAAATAGGCTTTTAATTATTTAATTTCATAATCTATTCCACTATAAGATTGAAATTGTACTCCAATTATGTATATTGTTTGTACTTGATAAAAATATTTCAAGTATCTTAGCGGTACAATATAACTATGTCTCCATGCCACATTAATTCTTATTGGACACCCCTATGTATAACTACAATTAAATTGATAAAATCAATTTGATTAACTTTATTACTTATTGATTCCTCTAATGATCATTAATAAACAATGTTTCCAACAAAGATGACATGCTCAAGCCCAAGAAATTATGATTAAGTACCGAAATCCACTAAAAGTTGTTATTTTTCCAAATTCAATTTTGTTGAATGCAATTATGTATTTAATAAATATTCCTCACCAAAGTACAAAGCATATTGATTCACATTTAGAATCTAACCATTTGCAAATCGAATAAGAATATATTTATAAATAAAAAAATTATAGCCAACTTAAGATTAAGGTTGGAATTAATTAACAAATATGAAATTCATTTGTTGTCATTGAATTTCATTTATGACCCTATTCAATGTATATAGTATACACCAGTGAACTTATCATGACCAAGATAAGCTAATCAACTAAAGTTCACTACACCATAAATAAAGTGCCCACATCTATTTATTCACTACAAATATCAATTTATTAATCATAAAAAACTTGTATCCATAACTTCTATAATACATATTATATAATTAATTAGACTTTTTTTCAATTTTCATACAAAACAAGTATATAAAAAATACATATAATTATTTCTATTAAAAATAAAATAATTCATAAAAATTAACTACTTTTATGAGCTTATTCCCAATAACTTTTTTAGCACTAAACAAATATTATGTTTTCATGTTCTTCCACTTTTGCTTATGTAAATAAAAATTATACCATATAATAGCATCTCAAAAATAATTTTACAAGAAAAATAGGAATTACATCAAATCATGCATGGAAAGACTTTTTATATATAAATTGTGCAATTACATATACCATGAAATGATTAAAATATATCTAATTAGTTATTTCTTTTCTCAAAGTAAGAAGAATCAAGGTGAATAGGATACAGATCTCCAGCAGATGTGGATGAAGTAGTCCATGGCCCATCCATTGAGATAGTCTGATCCTTTTCACCCTCCATTTGCTTGTAATATAGGCTCATTGCCTCTAACTTCTTCTCATCCAACACTTCACTTGTATCTAAAACCAACTCTTCAATAACACTTTTACCTTCAAGCATGCTTACCACTGAAGACATGTTAGGCCTATTTGCTGCGGTGACATTGGTGCATAAGAGAGCCACATTGATCATCACCATAACCTCCTCTTGGTTAAAGTTTGAACCTAATCTTTTATCAACAAGCTCCATTAGATTGCCTTTTTCTCTCAATAGATTTGCCTAATTTGTTATAAAAATAACAAACACAAGGTTTGTTTAAAAATCAACGTTTGAAGTGAACAACAAATCAATTCAAAGACAAAAAAAATTCTCCAATGCTTTAAGAAAATTTATACTATTGGCTAATAATTACTAATAAATAAAAAACTAATCTTGAATTTGTATCTAACTTAACCATGACTTGAAGGCATTGATTTGTAAAAAAATTAGAAGACAATAATCCTAAAATCTGGTTTTAAAAAGTGCATGCTTTCTATAGCACCTTTTATAAGATGTAACTAATAACAATGCATCTTGGCCTTTGGCATGCATTGTAATCTAGAGTTTGTGCTGCAAAAGTGCTACCAATTATAAAATATTTGCTTAAGACAATAAAATTGAAATTAAAATATGAGAACATGAGAAACTTTACCCAATCAAGAAGATCATAAGGTTTTTCTTTTCCTCGATGAATAGTGTTGCATTTTCCACTTACAATTTCCAACGTAACAATCCCAAAACTATAAACATCTGCTTTGTCAGTCAAATAGCCATGCATTGCATATTCAGGAGCCATATACCCACTACATTAAAAATAATAATTTTTAATATATAGTTACATATATTCAATGCAATTTAAAGTTTGCCAAAGTAATTTTAAAAAGGTATGTAGCAATATTTGAGCAAAATATTAATGCAAGTGGCATAATATGAATACATTACAATAAAAACTTACTAAGTTCCAGCTATTCTGGTGCTTATGTGGGTGTTGTCCTCTTCATCAAGCTTGGCTAAACCAAAATCAGATATTTTAGGATTGAGATCTTTATCAAGCAACACATTAGTGGCCTTAATGTCCCTATGAACAATCTTTAGTCTTGATTCCTCATGGAGGTAAGCCAAACCTCTGGCTATACCAATGCAAATCTTTTGCCTTATTGGCCAATCCAATTTTATTTGGCTTTCTTCATGACCTTCATATGTGAAAATGAGAAAAAAGAAATCATAATGCAACCCTACATAGTTACACATATACATTGTGTACAAATTGTAACTTACCACTGGAAAATCAAAAGTTGAGTACTTACCAAGTAAAGCACGTGCAAGACTATTGTTCTCCATGTATTCATATATTAGCAGTAATTGATCTCCATCAACACAACATCCATAAAGCTTAACAAGATGAGGGTGTTGCAATGCAGAAATCAAGCCTATCTCATTTATAAATTCCCTGTTCCCTTGCCTTGATTTAGCAGAGAGTTGTTTCACTGCTATTATTGTACCATCCGGTAGAAAGCCCTATATGAAATGATGTAAATTTTTTAGGAATTAAAAAATAGTTTCAATCAGCCTTAGCAACAATAACAATAATTTATTGATGGCAATCAAGTGAAAATGATATAGTGTTGTTCAAAATACCTTATAAACTGGACCAAATCCTCCTTCTCCAATCTTGTTGGCAATATCAAAGTTGTTAGTTGCTGTTTTGATTTGCCTTAGGCTAAATAAACCAGTTTGCAATTCTATGCCTTTTAGCTCTATCAATAAAAGCAAACAGTTGTCAAAATTCGTGGATGTTACATCAAGAAGATTGACGCTCAATTTCTTACGACAAAAGTAGCAAATGTTTGTTATACCCTCTGTTAAAGAACTCTTCTTTCCTAGACAGCCCTTCCACCAAAGTATACTGAATACCAATATAATAATAATTGCAACTGCGGCCACAATTCCAGCCACTACCCCTGCAGATATGTCTCCTCCATTTTCTGATGGAGGTATAAAGTCTGCTAGATTATTAGACCAAAAATATGCGTATTAGATAAGTCAGGAAGGCAATGAAAAAGAAGAATAAGAAATTCCAATGAAATATAGCTCACCGGGATCAACAGATATAGCAGATATTAAGGGGCCGTATACTGATTTAAATGGGATCCCGGTTGTCCCTTTCCCGGTCCAAAAGAGGCGAATTTCCAACGAATTATTTGTCACAATAGCAATGAATGGTTTTACAACTGCCTTACCCGCTCCCCCAGCTTCTTTTGCAATATTGAAATCCTGCAACACCCTTTCTCCCTACAAGAATTGATTTCAAAACTTAAAGGGTTCAGCATGGTCACTTCAACATTTTCATATGCAATCTCCAGATCATGCTAAAAACTATGCAGCAACTGATTTAGTTTGAAAAGTGTTGCTAAAGTGGCACAGCTACAATTTCTCAAAAGGTCATTGTATTTTAATCATTAACCAGGAAAAGTATTACATTTATGTAACATTGTACCTGAATGTAAATGTCGAATAGACGCCTTCCTAGGCTGCTATATGTATTGTCATTTGTGAACACTATCTCCGCAAAATGGAGATTTACTGTGTAATTTCCATTTTCCAAGCAGAACGCATAATAAGTCAGAGAAATAGGAGAAACACGAGCTTTTGTGTATAGTTCAACATTAGTCATGGAGAGCCCAGATGTATTTGATGAGATATAAGAATCAGAATTATCATTATCCAAGAAAATGCCGGTGGTGCTAAATCCCCAGTCTGACGTTCCCTCATGGAACCTTGCTGATCCAGCAGAATCCGAATCATCGTCAAATGTTTTGCTTCCATTAACAGTTACTTGCTCTCCACCACAGTTGATACGAAGATAATATCGCACTATGACAAATATAGGAAAAATGTGAGCCACTTTAAAGCAAGAACAACATGAAACTCGACTGAGAACATAATGCAATTAATGAAAAGAATGAAATATAATATAAACAACTTACTTTTGGAACAGCTAGAATTAGGGCTTCTCAAACATGAGACAATTCCTCTGAGAGAACAATGGAGGAGTCAAAACTAGTTAGTTCAATTATACTATATATAGTATATTGTGCAATTAATAAAAAGCATTTATTATGTACGATAAGACACTTACGAGTCATTTAGCGTTGATGAGCTTGCGAACAAGTTCCTATAGCATATCACAGGTTGATTTAAAGCTTAAAATCTCATAT
Organism: Sindora glabra; assembly: GCA_020226215.1. Lineage (NCBI taxonomy): Eukaryota > Viridiplantae > Streptophyta > Magnoliopsida > Fabales > Fabaceae > Sindora > Sindora glabra. Next base: position 45,925,383 of record CM035229.1, read on the forward strand.
TGCTTACTGACGTTTTAAAGAAATGCACAAAACTAAGAAGATTCTTACACATTTCCCTTCTGGCATTCCTGCCCTGAGTTTCCAATGCTAAAGTTGTTGTACGAAAGATCTCTACATCAAGGAACAAGACTTGATTCGGAATCTAGGAACTAAGATTTTACAATGGTCCCAAAGAATGCTAATATATAAGTTTTTTGGTTTTGTATATTAATGCTTTACTTTACAATCAAATTACTCTAAGAAGAAAAGTTTTTAGCCTCATAAAGATTACTCACATACTGTCTGCTTTTGCTGTCCAGTCAGGAACTTGTCCAGTGAGAAAGTTTCCAGTTAAAAATCTAAGTAAAAACATCAAGAAATTAATGTGAAGAACTCAGGTTTCCCGGCAGCAAAACGGTTAATAAGTTACTCATCATTAATTCAAAAAATATGCAAGCAAATGCTATCACCTAACTAGTGGCTACCTTAAAATGGCAGTGTCGTATTAGAGAAAATATTGCTTGAACTTGATTTACCATAGACCTGATAGAAGAGGACTAGGTCCCATAGTTGTTAGTTTATCTCTCTCCTCAAGTTTGTGGTGAATTTGGAAAAAAATTTCTAGTGCTACTTTCGTCCATTTTTTGACAAATGTATTAATTTTCCAAATTTCAACATTAAATTTAATTTCTATTTCCTAAATTCATTGAGATGTATCTTGGAACTGATTTTTATAGAAAAATTAATACACTTCTCAAATTTTGAATGAGGGTAGTATAACATTAGAAATAATTTTCCCATGAATCAGGTCCATGCAAGAATCTCTCCTTATATCATGGATTAAGTATATTGAAAATTTTAAGAGAAATTCTTACATGTTATCCACTTTTCTTAAGCCACTGAAGGTGTTTGGAATATCTCCAGTCAATTTGTTGAAGCTAAGATCTCTGCCAGAGAATTTGCATCCAGAATAAGTGAAGAAATTCTATAGAAAAGAACCATAAGACATATTTTCCCTAAATGCAATGAACAAACTAGACGTATGAAAAATATCCATTGTAATAATGAAATGTAAAATGGAAAATATTGATGAGATTCTACAATTGAAGATAAATTTAATATGACAAAATTTTCAAAATAATTAGTTGAGTTTAGTGCAAAATAAATAAATAACGCTTACAAGAGTTTTAGAGTACTCATCATTCCAAGATAGCCAGGCATGGTGCCATTGAGGTTGCAATTCCTTAGGACCCTATTAAAGCATCAGTTAAATTATTGCAGCGAAAATTGTGTAATGACTCTTATTTTACAATCTACATCTTAAAATATTATCTTATTAAGATAATTAATTCACATATAATAGAAAATTAATGATTATTAGAGAATTTAGCTTACAATGTTTTCAAACTTGTAAGGTTATTAAGTGGTGGAAAAGTCGAACCAGAACCTTTCAAGTCAGAAATTCTCCTGCATATCACGTGTTAACAAGTTAAACATGAAAACAAACTACATTATGTACTCAAATTTCAAATTTACTCACAATACCCTCTTTCTAGAAACATTCTTTCTTATTATTGCTGAAAGGAGGATTTTTCTCATATTA